>OX638360.1:6175762-6600311 GCA_951812935.1 Hermaeophaga mercurialis | reverse complement strand
CATTTACTTTGAATAGTGTATTAACTAAGATCTGCGTGTCGCAAAAGATTAATTCCTAAACCGGAAATTGAAATTTAATCCATATAAAATTGGCTTTCTGCGTTCGGTTTAACCATACAACAAACACGCACTGAATCTGATGGTGATTATCCGGAATTGTACATTAGACTAGAAAACAAAAGGGTAATATTGAGAAGTCTGTTAGACATCTAGGATATATACAGACTAAATATGATTTATTTTAGTAAATCTTAATTTGCCTAATTGTGTCTATTAAATATCAATAAAAGTAATAAGAACTAAATTAATATAAATAACGAAGTTAAGCTCTAATGCCCTTACGGCAACGTTCATTGCGCATGTTTTTCTTTAAATTTGACATCTACGTCACTTATAGATAATGCCTATTTTTTCCGCAATTCAATTGGACCAATAACAACGAAGTTAAACGCTTTGTGCCCTTTCGGCAACGTTCATTGCGCATGCTTTTCTTTAAATTTGACATCTACGTCACTTATAGATCATACCTGTCTTTTCCGCAATTCGATTGGACCAATAATAACGAAGTTAAGCGCTAATGCCCTTACGGCAACGTTCTTTGCGCATGTTTTTGTTTAAATTTGACATCTACGTCACTTCTAGATCATACCTGTCTTTTTCGCAATTCGATTGAATCAATAATAATGAAGTTAAACGCTAATGCCCTTACGACAACGTTCACTGCGCATGCTATTCTTTAAATTTGACATCTACGTCACTTATAGATCATACCTGTCTTTTCCGCAATTCGATTGGACCAATAATAACGAAGTTGAACACTAATGCCCCTACGGCAACGTTCATTGCGCATGCTTTTCTTTAAATTTGAATTCTACGTCACTTATAGATAATACCTGACTTTTTCACAATTCGATTGGACCAATAATAATGAAGTTAAGCGCTAATGCCCTTACGGTAACGTTCATTGCGCCATCTAGTAGTGGTGGCAGTTTCTGGAACTTTAACATAATTGGACTAAACATGGCCGCTCTCGAAATTTGAATTTACCGCGCACCAGCGACACCAGCGCCACCAGCGCCTCTGGTGGCAGTTTTTGTAATTCACGCAGAATCGGCCTAGCTCTACTACTGTATTTATTTTTTTCATATGTATTATGGATAGTTTCCACAAACAATTAATTTAATAAAATGTCGAGTTAACAAATTGTAGATAGGCACATAAATATGAAGAACTTGGCTAAGACGCACAATTTTATCTTCAATGATAATATTTTCTGCACATCTTATATCTAATTTAATTGTATTGGTATATATTTTACGCGAAAACTAAACCCATAGGTCTCACATATAAACCAAAAATAATTTGGTAACAATTATAATTTGGAAAATTGCCTAAAACTTCTGGTTTCACGCAGGACCAATAAAAAAAATTTACAAACTTAACGTTTCTGACCATTTTTCTAAATTAGAATGAATTTATTTAAGACATAGCAGAAAGAAATGATAAAAATACAACTTGTGTACGTGTGATGTAATTTATATAAGGATACTGACTCCTGAGGTACAACATGAATGAATTTCTGTTTTAATGAAAATTAATCTGTATACCACATTCTGGTAAGACAGAAGAACTATTTTGTAATGTTGAATTAACAATCTAAAATTTATTTAAGCATGAATCTAAAACGCTTAAATTTCTAAAATATCCCATAGTCGTATTCACGAAGTGCTTAAAGTCCATAAATTTCACCATTATAGGGTGATACCTGTGTGAAAATTAAATTAAGGCACGGTAAATTTAATGTAACTTAAATTTTTTTATTTTTAGGGTAAATTTATGTGAAAATGGAAGTTATAGATAGATAACATATACAGCTGTGTATAGAAAATTTAATTCGTGTTATAATTTTGAATCGTTTTATTAATTAAAGTTTAAACATATAGAAAAATCTGAAGATGCTAAAAATTCTAATGATCGTAAAATTACCAAAACTCGTCCTTTAAAATAAGAAAAGAGGAAAGTAGGTTATTATATTTTTTTTTGCAAATATAGGAGTCATTAATATTAAGATATTAACTTTCTTAGAAAGATGGAAGAACTGGTGTCATTAACCGTCCAGTTGTTTTTTCTGAATAATATAGATATATAAAAGAGAATCGAAATATTGTCTTAAAGGGGTTTTAAACCATTACGTAACTTGGTAAATGGAAATTAAAGGGGCTGAGTAAAAACAATAACAATTTATTTATCTAAAGAGAACAACGAATATATAATATAAGAGCAACTTAAACCTTTAAATAACTAACATATTTAATAGCAGGGGTAGGCACTTTCTACATCTCGATCATCCGAGAGCCCAAACTTGACTTCTGATATCTTTTCATTTTTCTAACCAACCCCATCTTCTATATACAGGGCGATACTTAGCTAGATCCTTGTACTTACTATCATAACAATATTAATAATATTTTCTCGAGTTATTTGATCTGAATAATTGAATTTCTTACCATTTAATAAACCTCCTATCAAATAAGGAGTCACTCTTTTTGTTAAGCTTAAGAAGGTGAATTTCAAGGGGTAAATTTTATCTAAAAAAAAGAGTTTCTTTTGTAAGTAAGAATTTTGGTAAACACAACCAGTATTTAATTAATATTAAATATTACTTCGGAACACGTTTTTAAAATTACTCTATTTAATATATTTTTGAAATTTAGATGGAAATAATCTCTTAGTGTGAAGGAAGATAACAATTTTTATTATGTTTGTATTTTTATTTTTATTTTTTTTATAACTTTTAGGTAAAAATCTCTCCCCCAAATTCATCTTAAATAAAAGTGTTGTGTTTCAAGTATTCTTTAAAAACTGCTTCCGTATTCATTCCGTATCGAGCAAGTCAGTTTTGGAGATTCTAGCTGAAATTTATTTTTATCCCTAAAGCTGGAAATCCTTCATCAAAAATCAACCGTTACTTTTTATTTCAAAAAATCGTGTTCAACTTTCAAAAACCCTCTGTAAGTACACAAATTTCCTTTTATTGAAGTAAATTCACCTAAAGTTAAAATTCTCAATCCACCTACTGAAAGCGTTGAATAAATAATAAAACAGAAAACAATCTCTTCCAAACTCTTCCAAAAATGAGAATAATAACCATCTCTCCGGCATTCATTAAACATTTAAAAATGGATAAAAACAAGATTTTCAACTAAAAACTTTGATAATTTTTTATCAACCCTCTATGAAAACATAAAGAGTCGTGAAAAGGGTAAACTTGAGGATTGAATTAGTAATGAGACCCAAAATTTTTTTCTAAACTTTTGTATACAATATTTTTTAACGAATTGATGATAAAAGCTGGAGTTATCTCTTAATTTATTACAGCATAAAGAGTTTTTTTAAACCAAGTACCATAAATTTTAACAAATACTGAGAACGGCTAAGATTTAACAGTCTTCCAAACAAAGCTATTTTTATTTCAATATCAGCTTAACGTTTAAAGCTACAAAATGATATTGTTTTCTGAATCCAATACAAATATATAAAATAAAATTAACTCTGGATAGGTTTTCCCTTTAATGTAGTGAGTGATTATAACTAAAAAACCGGATACGGATAAAGCTTGTAAAAAAGTATGATGCTGCTTTAATAAAACATTCATAGCCAACATACAGAAAATTACTAAGAGTTAGAGTTATATAGCTAAATCCCTTTATTTTCTTCTTTAGTTACCCCAAATGAAACGGCCCTTGGCTAATTTTTTTATAAATGTAATAAATTTCCTTTTTAAAAGTTTTTGAATAAATTGCTGATTAAAAATTGTCAATAACCAATAAAAAAAACCCATTCCCGTGGTTTTTTCTAAGAACAATCTACCAACTAATAATTTCGAAGAAATTTTGACAACGTCTCAACTATTGGATTAAATATGGCCCTTCGCCAACTTGACTCCACGGTTTTGTA
Source organism: Hermaeophaga mercurialis (assembly GCA_951812935.1). Classification (NCBI taxonomy): domain Eukaryota; kingdom Metazoa; phylum Arthropoda; class Insecta; order Coleoptera; family Chrysomelidae; genus Hermaeophaga; species Hermaeophaga mercurialis. The sequence goes on along the minus strand of OX638360.1, from coordinate 6,596,354 downwards.
GTGGCCTAAATATTCGACCTCGAGCTACGTGAAAGTAATAAATCATTCCCAAAACTGAGAGACTACGAGACTCTCCTACAAATGAATGGAGTGGAAATCTCTTTTTGATTTTACCTTTGCAACTTTTACTTTCTTTACGCAAAGAAAAACAAAAAACTGTAGCAATATGGGTAGTGTTTTTTTAGGTTTTAAGAACCTGTTAAAATAAAGTTTTTCCTTATTAGAACGTGTTTTAATTCTATCTATTTGAGTATTTCTCAAACCATATTAATGTTATATAAGAGAATCAAATTCAGAAAGTGGAATGTAACTTGAAATCCATATTAGCAGATGAATATTCTTTAAACCAAACGTATTGGAACCTGATTCACAAATAAATTAACACTATTCGCACGGTATAGCGAATATCCGAATGTAATTACAAAAGGACCAAGCAGATCCTTTGAATAATAATTATCAGACAGATGTCCCTAGGGTAGCCTATACCACAATATTGCCTCTTAGTAAATTATACTATTACTAAGGATGGAATTATGTGCCAGAAAATGAAACAAGTTTAATTAGTTAAGCAGGATTGGAGGTTGTATAGTGAATAATATTCTCTAATGTATTCAAATGAATGTAAATAATTCTTAGTAACACATATAAAAGCAATTTAGCGCCTAATATTTTCGTCGAGCCGTTCCCAAGTATTTTCAGCGATGAATATATATATTAAGCTTAGTTATTTCTATCTCAGAAATGAATAAGCACTCTTACTAGATTGTACAATATGTTGTAATAGCATATACAGGGTGACGTATTATTGTGGCAAAGCTCGATTAGACCGCTATTATTGAAGTTACGAATAAAAAGTTATTACAGAAAGTATAGGCAGTCTTGAGGTTCACATTTTAAAATTAGTTCCAAATATACAGCGTGTTGAGAAACGTAGTGCCAGACGAAAGTTTTTTTAAATACCTCGTATGTTTTTTATAAACCTCTTGCTGAGCTCATTTCAACGGTATATCACACTTCATGTTTCTTATGTTTAATAGAGGATCTACAGCCACCTGAAAATCACATTTTTTTTAATTTAAATATCTGTAGCAGCCGAATTTGATTTGAAATTCCATCGGATTTTAAACCACTCTATATCAAATATCTTTTGAGCATGAACTTGAAAAGTTAGGATATTAACTTGTAAACGGTTTTTATTGATTTTGAACGGATTGGCTGCTACATATATCTTAATTAAAAACAAATGTGATTTTCAGTTAGTAGCAGATCGGTTATTAAACATAATAGACATGTGTGATACATCGCTGAAATTAGCTCGGCAAGAGGTTTATAAAAATCTTCAATAATAGCGAACTAATCGGGCTTTGCCATACTAATGCTTCACCCTGTATATCACATATGATTGAATTTTAGAAAATATGTAAATATTATTATACTAAATTATAAATAAATTATTGCTATATTTAAGTTTTATGTAATTTAAAAAAAATTTAGAGCCAATTCAGTTTTTAAAAGGCGTGTGTTTCCGAAGAATCTTTGAGTTCAGACATATGAAATTAAATGCAATTTGTTTAAAAAACTGAATTATTAAATTTATATTAGGTGTTAACTATTGACATATGGACTAATTTGAAAAATCAGTATTTGATTAATCTTTGAATTTAAATATTATGTTTAACATACCGTGAGATTATTAATTTCAAATTGTTCAGAAATTTTTATTGTAAGTAATATTCAAAACAAATTTAATATTAATAAAGGACAACTTAAGTATCTTACATTATTATAATGCTAATTTAATGATTAATAGGAAGTTCTATAAAATGAGTGAGAAGTACAATATAAGTTATTGAACATGAATCCACGAAAATAAAGAATTAAAGAAAAAATTGGGTGATGTGTTTTTTTGACTGTTGTTTATTATTATTATTATTATTTAAGAACAACAACAATTGTGAATTTTCCAGAGAAGACAATATCAGTATCAAACAATTTGACAACAAATGTCATAAATAAATATTTTACATCTAAAACGGATTTCCCACTAATTTTACCTAAGCCTTGATTAGAGATTATTTTCTTGCAAATATTTAAAATCATTCAATCAGACAATTTGTTGTAAACTTTAAATAAATAATCAATTTTCACTAAAGTGCTAAACAGTTTGTGATAGTTTAGAGAAGGGTTCTAACATATATAATTGTGGTTATTTTAAATTTTGAATTAATTTTTTGTTATTTCTAAATAAATCATTTCTGAAAAACAATTTTAAATTGATTTAATACATCAACTCACCTCGGGACTTTTTATTATTTATTTATTTATTTACTTACTCACTATTGGTTTATATTTGTTTTGTTTCTACTTTCTGTATTTTTGGTAATTTTGTGTTCACTTTAAATTTAAATTTTAAATAATAAAATAATACAATTTAAATTTAAATTTTAAAAAATAAAATAATACAATACAGGCCCAACTTGGGGCACATTAAAATCACACCTCAATTTAATTTTATTACAATATACAGCGATGTCCATAATATGTATGGAATACATTCGTTTTTAACGTTATTATGAACTTTTGGGGGAAAACCTGAAACAGGTTGATTTTTATTCCTAATTTTACAAGTTTTGGTATAAAAATATTATCCCCTCCTTTCACACCTCTTAATTATGACAACCCCCTGAAAATTCTTAATGAGAATAGGAGTCATGTGACGCTTCTTTTGAAATTCTCTGTTCAGCAATATACATGTTTTTAAATTTGGTGCATCCATAACTGAGAAAATCAAGCCCTGAAGTTATATAAAATGTTTTAAATGTCACTTTAAACACTTAATGTAATTGTAAAATAAATTAGAGAATACATTCTAAATTATTTGAGGTTCTATGCTTCATTCTATGTAAACATTTGAAGTGGATACATTATAAAATTTTACATTTTTAAAATCAATTTTGAATGAATGTAACAAATTTAAAAACCTCTGAACAGAGAATTAAAACTCTTTCAAAAGAGGTATCACACGACCTCTTTTCTCATTAAAAATTTTCAGGGGGATTGTCACAACCCAGAGGGGGTGAAAGAAGTTGGTAATATTTGTACACATTAACTTGTAAAATTAAAAATAAAAATCGATTTTTCACTGTATATTTGGTTTCATCCAGGTCAACAGTACTGTGGAAGTTTTTTTAAATATATTTTATACTAAGTTTTAACCGCTAAAATATATTCTGCTATTTCTAAAATTATGTTTACTTCATATTTTTGTCTTTCCTATTTTCTTTTGATGACTATGTCCTATTTCAAGATATCCTTTTTGAATAGAAGATACAAAATATTTGTACCAAAAACTATTTCTTCAGTCGTTCTCTCATTGCTGAGAATCGTGATCATTAGCAACCTGCGTTGTCAGTGCCCGCCATTGATTTCGATTTTGGGCTTTGTCTATGGATCCATGAAATGAGGTACCGGTGACCCTTTGAATCTGGTCGGTCCATCGGATAGGAGAACGCCCTCTTGATCTTCGTCCCTCTACGTTGCCAGAAACTATTAATCTCTCCAGATTATCCCTTCGTGAAACGTGACCGAAAAAACTCAGAACATTTGCCAGACACACCGACGAGAGTCTATTCTGGATTTTCAACTCTCTGAGAATCGAGTCATTGGTTCTGCGTGCCGTCCACGGGATTCGGAGCATACGTCTCCAGCACCACATCTCGAACGCATCGATGCGTCTTCGATCTGCCGTTTTAATTGTCCACGTTTCAGCCGCGTATCGAAAGATAGAGAATATCAGCGACTGAACTATCTTCATCTTGACAGTTTTTGATATGGAACGGTCTTTCCAGATCCTGGATAATCTGCTCATCGCACTTTTAGCCATTCCTATTCTTCTTCGAATGTCACCCTCGCTTGAACCCGTGTTGCATACATAGGAACCCAGATACACAAAATGGTCCACGGTCTGGAACCTGCGTAAAGCATCTGTCAGCTGTAAAACGTTTGAACGGTCGACAATCATAATTTTTGTTTTTTCTGCATTTATCTTAAGACCACATTTATTGCTCTCGGTCTCGACCCGGTGTAGAAGGTCTAACATTTCCTCTTCCGATGCAGCTAAGAGCGTTGTATCGTCTGCGTATCTCAAGTTTGAAATCTTTTTGCCGGCAATTGAGATTCCTTTGTTCCACTCGTCTAAAGCTTTCCTCATTATATATTCTCCATATATATTAAATAGATCAGGAGAGAGAATACATCCCTGGCGGACTCCTCTGGCAGTTCTAAAAGACGCAGACTGTTGGTTCTCCACTCGTACCTTCGCCTCAATGCACTCGTAAAGGTTTCTGATGAGTGACACTAGGTGTTTAGGCGTTCCCATCTCACGAAGAACGCGCCATAGCATCCTCCAATTGACACAATCAAAGGCCTTCTGATAGTCCAAGAAACAAATAATCATTGGGGTGTTGTACTCTCGACATTTTTCTATGATCTGACGCAAGTTAAGTATTTGTTCCCTGGTTCCTTTTCCTTTTGCAAAACCCGCTTGTTCTTGGGGGATCTGTCGGTCCAGGTAGGCTTCTAAGCGCCGTTTTATAATTCGAAGGAGAATCTTGCTCGGATGCGATATTAGCGAGATGGTACGGTAGTTACTGCACTTAGTAGTGGTACCTTTTTTGTGCAATGGAACGAATATAGAGGTACACCAGTCTTTGGGCCATTTACCTTGCTTCCATATTATATTGCAAAGATGTGTCATGATTTTCTTGCCGTGGTCATCCAAACTCTGCAAAAGTTCCCCTGTTACACCGTCGCATCCAAAACTATAAACCAAAAACTATACATAAACTCAAATTAAACTTTATAATCTTTTACTTATTTCAACCTTACCAGTGAAATATTTTCAGTTCTAGATACCTAGCCCGTTTATAATAATAGGTCGCTCATTTTTTACGCCTCTTCAATGCCATCGAGAAATAAATGAGATCGTTTGTAATTAACGTACGTACCAGACTCGATAACATTAATTGGCAAATCCATTAAGGATAAATTGAAAATGGTGGTTTAAAGAATTGATAGAGCTTAAAGTGTCAGTAACTCTAATTGCTGTAAATCGGTTGAGCCGGTCGTAAGCTCTTAATTGACAACCATGGAAGTATATTTACTTCATACAATAAAGAAAAATTTTTATATAAAAAATATTTATAAAATATATTTGATGACTTTTAAACGAGTTAGTATACTTGTTGCCCTGAAGATCGTTGGAGTTTCCCAGTCGCTAAATACAACAATCTTTAATTCATTGAAAGTTTTTATTAATCAAAATGGAGAAAAATATTCAAATAAACCAGATAAATCGTTGTTTTAACTTATTTATAAATAGTATAATTATTAAAAACAACAAGCAGTTCTTAAATAGCATCTTTCATTTAATTTTAATTAATCAAAAAAGGAATTAAGATTTTTGCTTGTTATGAGTTTTAATGGCGTTTTGAAAATACTTTGTTAATGGCCAAAGAAAATTGTCTAAGTAAATGGAAAAGATAATTATTTTGGAGAAAGATAACACTTAAGAACTGAAACCGCCCTATGTTTACTGCTTTACGATGTGAAACTTAACCTCAGTCATAGGTCCTTGCCCTAATTTTTCGTTGCTATAATCCATTGGCGGCTTTGTAGTGACAGCAAAAAAAGGCAACGAGACATTTATTTTAATATGAATAAGGTATCACATACACGTACTTTACGAGAATATTCAGTAACATTTGGTGGGTTATCTAATAAAATTATTTTTATGTGTCCTAAATTGGAAGGGAATGTGTTGCAGTCTCGGTTAATATAAGAGGTAGAAAATTGCTCAAATAGACAACGATTTTCCCAATTATGTTTTCATTTCAAAGGTGCTTTCGTATTTTGTTATTTATTTTTAATTATGGAATTATTGGCTATAAACTGAAATTGGGCATTTTTGACAAACCATGGTATATCGATAATTTGAAAACTTTTTTCTCTTATGAATGCCATGGTCGATTAAAACTCAAATAAACAACATTTTTTATCATGATTTTAAAAATGTATTGCAACGTGGTCTTCAACTTAAGTAATAAAATGTAAAAAACATAAAAATGAAGTATTAGATTTAGCACTTATGCTTGATAAGACAGTTTTTTGCATCGTCTAGTTGTTCGTGTTACATTTTTGTTTATATTCTTTATAAAATATAAATAATTGGAATTAAAATACTAGAAATACGTTTCAATTTAAATTATCTAGGAGAATTTAAATACTAGGTATATAATAACGTAAAAAATTTAAATAACATTTTTTATATAATTGACAACTTCTGTGCAACACTTTTCACACCAATTTTGCACAGAATGTAACACTCTTCTTAAAGTGTTTCTGTTTACACTGTGAAAAGCGTTTCGAACATTTTCTTCTAAAATCTCAACTTTCTGGAGCTTTAAATGTGTAAAACTTGTTCTGTATCTGTCCTTATAAAAATATCCAGAGGAGTTATATCAGAGGACCTCGCAGGCCATCTCTATCTCCATTCTCTATTTTCTTTCAAGAAATATTTTAATAGCGACGGCAGGGCATTATACGCTGGGCCACCATCATGCATAAACTAAATACGATCAAAGTCACCTACAGCTTCTCTTATAGCTGTTATTATTTCGTTTTGTAAAAGCTCAAAATAACGTACCTCACTTAAATTAAAATCATAAATTAATGGTCCAATTAGTTGATTGTCTAAAAGTATTAATTTTTATAATTTTATGTGTTAATTTAGATTATAATTTTTTACATTAGGTACTTATAACAGCACACGAAACATGTAATCGAAATCTTGTTTGAAATCGCCTTTGTGACGTTAGGTGAGTAATTTCTACCACCCAGTGATGAGTATTATGCTTATTAAAAACTCTGGTATTGGTAAATCTAGATTCGTACATATGACTTTTTGTGGAAAAGTTACTTTTTGTGGAAAAGTTACTGTTTGGAGAAAATCAGCTGGCTTTAATGCTTTCACAATTCTAGGATAGTACGGATGGTATTTATTAATATTAGGTATCCGCTGGACTGAATACTTTAGAATTTCCGTTTCACCGCTAATTTTTCTAGCCAATGATATTTGGTTGTTATTAGTTTGTTGCAACAAAACATTATTTTGTGCTGGTTGTCAACTTCATATTTCCGAGGTATGATTCTAACAAAACTTTTATAATTTAGCAAATTTACTATCAAATCTTTAAAATATCTTATGTTCGATGCAAATGTTTCCTTGTTGCTGTAACTTAAAGCCATATTAAGCACTTAGGGGTTCAGAAGCAGTAATGCCTTAATAGAAATGAGAAAAATATAAATTGAAAAATTAACTAGAAACAATTACAACAAATTAACCAATACACAGAATAAAGCAAGAAATTAACAATTATAAGTAATAAAATAAATAAGAAAACATTAGCAAAAACAAGAAATTCGATTAAGAGAATAGATAATATTAAACTATTTATTGGATTTACATTAAAACCAAATTTTTAGTAGCCTACCAGATGATGCAAAAAAACTGTCTTTTTCAAGCGTAGGAGCTTAATTTAATACTTCATTTTTATTATTTTTCTTTTTACATTTCATTGCTTAAATTGAAGTAAAGACCATGTTGAAATATATTCTTAAAATCATTATAGAAAATGTTTTTTTAACTAGTTCTAATCCAATATGGCGTCCATAAAAAAAAGTTTTGATCAATATCTCGAAAACAAAAAGGTTTATTTTTTTGTTTATTTTTTTTGAAGTACCCCTAGGATCTGTTTTCTAAAATAATGCAAGATTTCAAATAATCGTTATACGGGTGTTTTTAAAAATGTCCAATTTCGGTTTATTCAATAATTAAAAATAAATGATAATATAAAAAATGATGATGACATAATTCCCAAAAAACAGTTTTTTAGCTTTTATATATAATACGTGACCCTCCGATTTGCGTATAGTGTTGCATAGCTGCATCCAATTCTTCCAGTTTTTTTTTAATCCTTTAGTTAATAAACCATAACATCTAGGTGCCGCAGAAACTTTAAGTTTTATGCAAGTCAAGATTATTATAGGAATACGTAAATTTCCGATAGAACCTAAACCGTCAAAGTATTGTATCAATAGGGTACAAGAGTACAGGTTTTGCATAATTTTTTACCATAAGAGTTTAACAATCTCAAGGTTACTAATAAAGATGAAGAAAAACTTGGGGCAGTTAGCAACATAGATTGTGAAATCTAATCAAAGAAACTTACACTAAAAGTCAAGAAACATATAATACCATTTTAATCTAACTAATCTAATGTTCTACTTTTTTGTAGATTTCTTATTTAGTCTATTATTCTTTATTTTCTAGTTTATTTCTCTCTTTATTATATCTGTGAAACTCCTCTTAAATAATTTTTTCTGTAAAAGTATCTTGGTCTGTATCACCGATATTTTTTCCCTTTCTTCGGTCTTATTCTTATTTAGTTCAGACATGTATTTCACTTGACATATTTTTATTAGATACTTTAACCAATATATTCTGGATTTAATCCATTTCAATCTTTACGAAACTAATGTTTTTCATCATTTAATTGTTTTAATCATATTGTTTGTTACGCTACTTCATGTATACTCATTTTAGATTCATATTATTTTCGAAATAGTAGGAAACTTACTTATCGGTAATATACAGATCTTCCAAAATCCTGGCATTAGCTCATTTTAAGTTTTTCTGTTCCTAGTGGTAAAACCACCATACAGAGTTTTTAGTAGTAGTCGGTTATTACGCTTACATATTTGGAATTATTTTCCTTTAAATTTCTTTTTGTTGTTTATAGACATCATTAATTTTTTTTCCTTTTAAAGTCAAATTTTTTTTAAATCTAAATCTGCACCGCAGAAAGCTGTTCTCTTGATGTTATCAGTATGAATAGAGTTGAATAGGAAGTAAATCTCGCAGCCACTGTCATCACCACTAAATGTTTCCGCTCTTTTACTATCCTATGTTCCTTAGTTTTAGCTATTGCGACTTTTATCGCCCACAATTACAATGTCTGTTATTCTCCTACTCACTAAAAAGCAGATTTAATTTGAGGCGACTCCTACCAATCAAATAAAAAAATGTGCGTTTGTATTTTGTGGAATAACATGCGGAATATATCATGTTTGTACCACAGGGTCAATGTTAAAAACTACAATTCGGTATCAAATTTGTATAGTACCGTTGATTTGAATACAAATATGTACTTAATAAAAAAATTAAGCAATATCATGTGTAATATCATCGTTCCACTCATTAAATTATAACACATTAATAATATACAAATTCCTAGAATGAGAAACTTTATACAGAAAAATCGAAAAAAAACAATTCGAATAATACATACAGTATGCGTCTAAAATTATATCAAATAGGATAATAAATACTTATGGAAACATTTTTGTTTAAAATTATCACCCAATTTGCCACTTTCTAATGTGAATTGTTTGGATTAGATTGTGTTCAATATTTTTCAGTTATACAAAAGTGTAAAGTGACATGAACCATTAAATAACAACTTTCACACTGCATGTGAAATGATTTTAATATTTCAATTCTATCCGCTAGTAATTTTATTTTTTTAAATTGTTTACATAATATCTTAACATCATGGTTGACACATTGTCTCTCACTGTAATTTTGTTCTTATGTCTTAACAAGAATCCGTGTATTATTCCTCGTGATTTATCGTAAAATACTGAAATAATTAAGTTGTTTACCAACATTAGCCACAAGGATGACGTTTTTATTTTGTAGCCTTCTTTAAGATGATGGGCATGTTTTCTATTGAGAATGGCAGGAAAGACAGTTTCAAATTGTTATTTATTTTTGTAACTTATAAAAACATGTATAGTTGAAGTTAAAATATTATCTTATTTTTAAAGTTAATAGTTATGCTGGTAAATAAATGGTGACTTGTTTTATTATTAATTTAATAAAAAACGTCAGACGTAATTTCTCTCCTAATAAAAACATCTGTCATCGTAAGAGCTTAAAATAATATTTTTTCTAGTTTTAACTTTGTATTTTTGCAAATACCTTATAATATAAAATAATTGAAACATAAAACAAATATTTGTTGCTTTTAACGTGACAGCAAGCTTTAAAAAGTTGCAAGATATGATATATTGTGCATGAACAGTACCTTTTAATATATTTTTTCATTTTACGTCTAGATTCCATATTACGAGCAGGCCGTTCTATAAATATTTTTTTAAAGGGTCACCAACAGACCATCCGAGTAAGTAAATTTTGATGGAAAATGGATGGCCGAAGGACGTTTTTTATTGCTTTTGTATTCAATTATAATACCCTACTCTTGTCGTATTTTTGTTGACAATTCAAAAACCATTTGTTTTAAATATACCATGTTTGTATATTCAACTTTAAATCACCATGATTACCTAGCACGTAAAATTACCATAACGACAAATACAGTTTAAAAACAATCAAGACTGGCTCTACATGCTTATTGTAATATTACGCCGAGTTGAATCTTCTCAAAAAGAACTAGTAAATAGACTACGTATTTACATCTGTTTTATTTCGCATATATTTTATTTCGATAACTAAAGAAAGAACAATATTTTACTAGTAAAACAAAATTAGTTAGACTTAAGAAGACATGTATACTGTCAGACACGTAAAATTTGTAAAGTTTAAATTAAACTAAAACTTAAACGAACCGAAAATCAGAGGTATAAATTGAAAATGCTTCATCATAAATTGTAAAATACGCACTAGTTTTCTTCGAAAACTTTTGTGCTTCACAAATTAAAAGGGGTATTTTGGAGGTTCACTAAGCAAGAAAAAAAATATCGAATGAATTTTAGGTTCACTTTTTTTTATGGCAAGTATATTCTGTTAGCAAAATTTGGTGAATTTAAACATCCTTGTTATTTTCCATAACAATATACTGTAGTTTTATCTAACGTACCATCGCTGCTGTCAAGAAGCACACTTTGGCGCCACTTTGTCAGGCGCCGGAATGTCTTGTATTGCTTGCACATCCGCCTTAACGGGCCTGTTAACTGTAAAATACACAAATGTTTTCTGATATACTTCTCGTATATTATTATTGCAAAGGAATAAATAGCGTGTAAATAGATACAAACTAATGTTACACAACCAGTAACTTGTGGTGCAAATTTTATTTAAACACCTTTTCATGCATCATCACACCATAAGTACGCAAAAGCCAGAGAAATTCCAAACCATAGAGTTTAAACCGAACAAAGGGCATCGAATTTACATATCTCCATTTCTTCTTACCAAAGTTGTTCGAAATATGAATTCACGGTATAAATTAAAATAAAAGTATGTACTTTGAAGAAAGTCTAGCGATGGCCAGTTGGTTTAGAATTTTTCCAAAGTATTCTTTTTTATAGGTATTTGTAAATTGTTAACACGAATACAAAATATAATAAATAGTTGCCTAGAAGAATTAAAAATAGTAACTAGTAAAGTAGAGAAATAAAGTTTTATAAAAAAATTAGAGAATATATTCCGAAAGTGGAAAATTTTACAAGGATAAAAGTTAAATGAACTTCTACTAAATATACCGAGATCTACCATTTTTCGCCATTGTGAAGCAGTATTTCCTAAATTTTCTAAATACTTTTTTTGATTCATATATGTACATCTTAAACTACTAATTATTTTCTAGAAACTCTGTTAAGAAAAAAATTACAATAACATATCTCATTTATATGGTACCTACAACTCTAAGAATCTTGTTATAATTCAGATTGTGTAAAAGTAATCAAGTATTCTTTAGGTGATTGCTATATTGATCAGAAATTTAATCCAGCGTCTAAAGAACAAAAAAAGTTTGCACACATGTCGCCGGTGCACGTGCGAACATTTGGTAATAATTATAAACCAAATGCCACCTGGTTCAAATTCCAAACTGAAATTTAACTTGAATACGTTAGTTCTACAATGTGTATAGAACCATAAGTGATCGAAAATAGTTCAGATTCTGAAATCTTAATTTGAGTTAAACTAAAGTTTGTGGGTTAGAAAATCAAGGGTAAAGTTATGAAAGGAATGTGTTTGTGATATGAAAAGTTGCGCATACTTCGTTCTTATATAATATTATTTTTATTTCTAAAATGATTATGTATTTGCTAAAATATAGAAATTATAATTTATGTTTCTTTATCATGGCTTTTAAATTTTTGTCAATACTATGTATCCAACGAAAAATTAGACCCTATAATTCAAATTTAAACTAACGCGCCGAAAAAATTTCCCTTCTCCTACTTCCTAAGGCATTGTGCAAGCTAGCTTCCTCCTTTTCAATTACTATGCAACTTTATACATATAATTGCATAAAAAATACAACAGAAATAAGGACAGAAATCCGCATATGCCGGTATAAATACTGCTCTTCAAGATACGGTTCGCAATTAATATAATATGTATTTAATTATAGAAACACTGTTTGAGACAATAAGCAATATATAGCAATATTAATCTAGAATGGAAAGAAACAGAAGACATAATCAAATTAACAACTTTAGATATAATACCAAAAAACGGCTACCAGAAAACCAATTATGATGGGACAAAGGTTGCATACAAGAAAAAGAAAAGAGGAACAAACTTAGCATGATAACAAAGCCTACAAATGGGGATATGGACAAGGAAGAATTACTAAAAAAGTATGGAGACAAAGAAAGAGAAATTGTAAAGAAAGAGCAGTTAAATAAATTGAAGAAAACTGCAACAGAAAAAAGACTAGAAAGACAAGAAAAAAGTAAAGAAAGAGAAGAAAAACAATAGTACCACAATATTCATAAAGGACAAAAAAGAAACCTAGAAATAATTGGAAAACAGAAAAAATAAAATAAAAGCCCAGGTAGAAACAGAATAACAGGAGAAATATTAAATATTCGAGAAACGAAATGAAAACTAGAATAAATGAAAACTAGAATAAATGAACACTAGAATAAATGAAAACTAGAATATACGAACTAATAGTAAAAATATGGATAACAATAGAAATACCAAACGCCACCATCATTCCTAAAGTAAGGAGAAGCAACAAATATCAACAACTATAAGGAGATTTCTTTGCGGAACTACTAAGGGGAATACAGGAGAGGTAGAAACACCACAGATAAAATATTTACGATAAAAGAAATAGCAACAACAAGCTACGAATACGAAATCCCACTAACAATACTTTTTGTAGATTTAAAAAAAGCGTACGATTCAATAAATAGATCCAAAATTCTCCAACAATTGAAAGAATTTAATTTACCAACTAAGTAGTTAGGATGTTTAAAATTACATTGAAAAAATATCGAGATCAACAGAGAAATAACGGATTAATTTATCAATAGAGGAGAAAGTAATAGTAAAGATAAAAAATAAAAGCATATACTTTGAATAAGTAAATAAAGTTTTAGGTCTGGAATCATTATTTAGTAATTAAATAGAAGAAAGAAAATGAACCTGAGAATTCTAAAAGTAAACAAAAGTACAAGAACTTAACAAGATCAAAACAATTGTCGAGAAGTATTAAATTTCATCTGTATAAAACTAACATACCTACAGCGATTTATGAATGTGAGACCTTGGTGCTTGATAAGAACACAAAAGAAACTCTAATAAGCTGGGAGAGGAAAATAATTAGAAGAAACGTAGGTACGTAGGAAGAAAAAGAATAGAGGAAGGATTAGACATATTGAGAGAAAAGAGACCAATATAGTAATAAAAAGTACAGCATGGAAAGACCTTGCATACAAAAAAAGAGGAAGACTTAGAATAAGATGGAGTTAGTGTAGTAGTGGTAACGGAACTCAGGAATAAACATAACGAATTGAAGGAATAAGAATAAGTAAATACAGCTTTATTTTCGATTGATTCAGCTGGATAGATGCACCATCATTAAAAAACTAGCACATCACGCTCTTCATGTTCAGTCAGGCTCTACAAATTAGTCCTTAGAAGAGTGATAAAAGCCATCACTTATTTGACATATTACAAACTCATTTTCCATTATTCTCAAGACTATTTAAGAGGTCTAAATTAAAAGTTGCACTTGTTAATTTAGTTGGCGCTATAACGGCGGTATCATTCTCCACAATATAAACCGGCCCATTCTCCCTGAAATGAAACTATATATTCTTTGTTAGTGCGCTTAATAAAGACAAACCATAATAGTGATGTATTACAGTCTACCAACGTGGAAAATGTTATGTGTTGTGCGCTAACAATATTGATAATTGCATCTATTTTGTTCGTCTCATTGGAAATTCCTATTCTCTTTTTTTCCCTGAGGCAGTGTTGCCCTGTGGCTTTAACAAAATTTATAGTTATCATTTAATTGTCTGTTTATGAGTTCCATTTTACTTACAAATCTAAACTAAATCTGCTTTTATTTTGCATGACAGAATTTCATTCTTCTAGTTCTTTATTCCCTCAATTAATATTTTCCCACAGGAGCTATCTTGGGGTAACTGCCTTTTCGAAGCAGTAATTATCCCTCCGTACTCACGTCCTACTTTTTGTCTAGAACTTTAGAACTCGTTTGAAAGGTTTTGTTTTGATAACCATTTAAAGTATAAAATATCATCATCCAATGGTTGGCTATTTTACTGCTACAATAACAACACGTGCTTGGCTGGCTTTTTATTCTTTAGAACCTAAACCCCAAATTGATACCTAAAGTTATTCGATCAGAAATTACATAATTTATTACACATTGTAATGATATTATTATTCGAATTTATAATAAAGTCTGTACAAATATAAGTAGTATTTATATTAATTTTTGTGTATTTAGAAAAGATTATACGGTTATAGTTAGATATTTTTTCCTGAAATATTAGCTGCCTCTTTTAAAAATATAGCACCCATCAATTATTTTAAAAAAATATTAATAATAATCCAAAGATGCTTAATTTTCATAGCAACTTTCCTTTAAATCTTAAGATTCATTTTCAATCAGTACATTGACACGCATGAAAAGGAGAAAACAATTTATTAGAGTTGAAGCTTTGTCCTGGAATACTCACTTATCGTTGCCATTCTCCTTTTAACATTTAATCTTGCTCAACTCAAAAGCTACCATGTGGAAAGCCCCAGGATCTACAAGACATATTGCTGTAAAATTTTTATGTAGGTGCGTATCCATTGTTGGGATGAAGCGTAGCTACATATTTTCAGAGATAAACTTTATTAAAGGCATTAAATATTCCTTATCATTAACTCTAAATACTTTTTTTCCAAGAATATGAGCTAAGAGTGGCAAAGTAAACTTTCTTTAAAAATAGGGAATGTTATACGATCAATATTTGTAAGACTATAAGAAGTTTGAAGAAATGTCCACATATTTAGCTGTAATTTTTTGTTTACGAAATATAAATTAAAGTAGAGTCTTAAAATAATTATAGAGCTACGTTTTATTAATGTCATTTTTTTAGATATTAAATTTCATTGAAAAATTTTGTAGTTACGTTGACCCAAAATAAATGGCTAAAAAGTATCTACCTCTCAAACGACATTTATCGGTACATCTAGTTAAAGAAAATATCAGAAGAAGTAAGAAAAAATTATTCGTTCCTGAGAAAATTAAAATAAATTGGGAATACAATTATTTTTGGCAGAAATATGTATAATCCTCAAGACTAGGATAATTCGTATGACTAATGTAATTAGAGTAACAACAAAAAGACTGACCCAAAGCAGAGCCGTGTTGTTTTTGTGCGTCTTTAGTACACTTATCATACTTGCTAAACTGTTTAATGATTATAATAAAGACTGAAGGTGGTAGATGATACCCAAAGAATTGTTAAAATTATTGTTATACCTAGTGGCTAATCCTTAACATGATATTCATCAGGTGAATAGAAAGAGAAGAGCATTTTGAAAGTTAAATTCAATTAATGCAACTGTCATGCTGAATTTAGGTTGAACTTAGAGGCCAAATTCATCGAAGAAAAGATCCACAATGATCTAATCAATAGAATTTTCCTGCATTTCGTCTTTCTATACGTCCACTGGATGAAGCAAGACTTTTAATCATTATTTCTGGACTCATACCTTTAACAAATTAAAAAAAAGTTATAAAGGGTGTCCAAATTTTATTTTGAATGGCAAAGGTTGTGATATCAAACAAATAACCACTTGCTTCTTTAGCATTTTAGTATACTTTTTTTGCAGGCAATCTTTAGGCTTTAGAGTTTATGATTGATACCGCCGCGCCGTAATTATTTTGATATATTTATAAAACCAAATACAGTCCATGATCATAAACTCATTGTATGGTATTTCTAATAATCCAGATTTTTACATTTTTCCAAAAAAATCCCAATAACTTTTTAAAGATAACACATTCTTCCAAAATGCGCACTACACCATTTTAGAGGTTCAGAAAATATTATTCAATTTGGTAGTCAGTGTTCACAATTTTTTTTGTATTTTTGCTCCATATTATTTAAGCCACAATTACGCGCAAAGTTTTTACTTGACATCAGTCACTATAGGAAAACTGTTTATTATGATTTATAAAAATAGTAGCCAATATAAAGGTTAAACTTAGGAAACCTTTTGTATAAATTAGTTCGTCCTCCATTTGTTAAAACAAAATGCCAATTTTGCCAGTCATGCATGAAAAATGTCTTTAAAACGTCAAAAAATGGAATTAGTGGTTATGGCGAAACTAACGCAGAAAAATAATTCCATAGGGCCATAAATCAACTACCGCATATAACTTTTGGACTTAGCAGGGGCATATTATTGTACATATCCGTTTTTACGGCGGTATAGAGATCTGGACATAACCTTACAATGTATACGTAAAATTTTAATTAAATTTCAACGTAAATTCTATTTTATTAATAGCCATAAAGGTAATCATTTCAAAGAAAAATAAATTATACTTAAATAAATGGTGTTACCAAGAAAAATGAAGTCAAAAAATGAAAGAATACACATAGAATTAGTAAATTAGAATTGTTTAATTAAATGATCTTTATTAGGTTTATTTACATAGAAATTTATACTTACAACAAATTATGTTGGAATAAATATTTAGAGTAATTTAAAAAATTCAGTGATCAGTGATACCAAAATAATCGAAAACCCATATTAAATCGTTTGTTCACAATATTCAGCTCAATACGACCAATCCTTTATTTCCTTGGTGTTACCAATAAAATTCTAATACCCCTTTGTGTTTGCTACGAGCGGAGGGCTTTCATTTTGAAATATATTAAACAATAACCATTATGTTCGTTTAATGCCTAATGAATACGCAAGATTAGTGCTAACACCACATTAATATCTTTTATCATTGCGGCGTAAACGGACTTTACTAAAATATTCTTGTAATCCTAATGTTATTTTATGATTTTTAAAATCAATGACACATTTTTGGGTCTCATTTTAAATGGGTTGAATTGTCGTAAGCTATTAAAAATGTAGCTTCCAAAATAACAAAATTTATGGTTGTATACATTCATGCCATTTGTTTCATCAAAAAGAAAAAAGTCAATCACAAATACGTTTTTAAAATTTCTTCGGGAAATATTTTGATTATATTTTCAAACTATCCAAAAAAAAATTTGTATTTTAAATCTAAACATAAATATTATTAAACTCTTCAAAAAAAATGCAAGTAATATTTGACACAGTTTAAACATTATTAATTACACCTAACACCAATATTCAATAAAATTTTGATATTAAATCTTAGCCAGTTGGATTTCCTAAAATAAATAATTAGTCTGTAATAATTACAAAACAAAAACTGAACAGGTTGTTAAATTTCTAGTTTATCAAGACACCTATATCGAATGTAAAAAAAAAGATATAGCGTTTACAGATAATTTCGAAACACAAACAAAATATATCCAGTATTAGCGAAAAAAAAAGAAACGGTTTTTAAGAGATGTTTGGAGTTCAGAAAAAGATTTTATTCAGAGAATAATACTTCATTCTGATTTTTTATTTTTATTACAAAATATTCCAATTTCCCGAAATTAAGAACAGTAGTTTCTAAACAAACTAATAAATTCTAGAGCATGATACAATTTACTCGTATGCCGTTTAGAATGAAAAATGCACCAAAAAAACTTCCAAAGGTGATCGAAAATATTTTTACGGGGCCTAAACAATATTTAGTTGTTAATTTAGAAAATATTTTAATTTTTATTACATTTTAACAAGAAATTCCAACAAAAAAATATTTGAAACATTGACAGGAAAATTTCAAAATTCATTTAGATAAATTTTAGTCTATTCAAAAATCAGTTGCTTATTAAAGAAAATCGAATCAGGCCATTTGTGATGTGCAAAATTATCCTATACTGAAAACAGAAAAAGAAATAGAATCATTTTTGAGATCGGTACGCTATTATAAATATTATATCAAAATATTTTGCAAAGACTACCAATGTTTAAAGAAAAATGTAAAAATAATTCAATATAAAAATTTTATTGAATTCTTAACACAATAAAAACTCAATCTAAATAATAAAGATAAAGATTGTCGAGGGTGAAGGCACTATCGATATTTAAGATATCAATAATATCCTATATAACGATTTTCACGAAAACTAACCCAGTCCATTGAAACTCAAAATGATAGTATATTCATTTAAGAAAAACAAAAAAAGCAACAGTGGCGGCCGGTGTCCTAGTACATAGGTGGGGCCAGTGCAAATTTTGTTCACTAAGCAATTTAAAAAATATACCCATCTCGGATAATTTTTTTTCAAGTATATTTTACCATTTTTACAAAATTTTCTCCTCGAGCGAGTGCGTAGAAAAAGGTTTCACTAGTAAATAACTTATTTTATTCATTTCGCCTCAGACGATGTGTAAACAGAAATTATTTAATTTAATTATATACTTTAATTTTAAAGCTTAAAAAACATTTAACACGCACAATGCTACTCAAATATTACGGAAACAATCGAGAAATATTAATCCGCCTTCATCCGAGCCATTCAATCGACTGGTTCGGTCTCGACATTGAACATGCATTCTGGATATCGATCATGGTGACCGCGAATAACCATCGGTATATCGAACGCGTGGGGGCCAATTGAGGATGTGCTCGGATGGAGATTTTGTAGTTATAATACATAATTTGTTGCGTGTACGAATAGTACGACGCGAATTTTTTCATCGGGACCAAATTATATAATGATAAATAGTTACTACATGTATCTTATAGCCATAATTTGAGCAAATCATTATATTTCTTAAATGTTTTTAGTTTTTAGTAGTGGTAGTGCACCGGCCCCTTGGCTCCATAGGACAAGCCGCCACTGGGTCACACATAAGATACTTTGTGCATAGAAAACCAACATATTCTGACAAGTATCTTTACTTTACCGTCACCACGATCCCAGTCAAAATATTTCTCCAATTATACTTTTAGTTCATATGTTATCTTTATCTTAGAACCAATACAGCAGTCATATGAACTCATTCCCATGCAATCAACCTTTCTTTCTAATAGTTACAAGAAAATCTCACGTATAAAAAACTATTCCTAAATTACAAAAAGGTAGTCCTAAAAATTCCTCTTCATATCTACATCTCCAAGCTCCAAGAGTATGTCTACCATATTTTCGCTGTGTCACAAATCATGTCAGAAAAATCCTTCATAAAAAAGAAATCCGTACGTTATACAAGCCACTAAAGAAATTATGACAGTATGTACTCCCCACGAAAAATGTATTGTTTCCCCTGTCTTCTCCCTCACTCATCTAGATAAGTCTACATTGGACAACAGTACAAATAACGTATCGAGCAACAACGTAGTTATATAAAGTCTGGTCTGTTATCACATTCCTCAATTGCGGCATAAGGCGAGTAATCAGATTTTATTTGATGACACAGTAGTGTTAGCAAAAGTTCCACCTTTCTAGCATCGAAAAATGGGAGAAGCAACAGAAATACATAAACTTCCAAATAATATAAATAGATGGGATGGATGTTATATTTCCCCCTATTTGGAATACAATCGTTCTACCGGCCACTATAATTTAACGCCAAACATCCACTTCCAACGATTTATGATCTAACCAAATAAAATCGTACCCAATATGTCTCGGCTCTGACTACGTTCAGTAGTTGAGTTTCTGTGCACATATCACGTCCCGAATAAGCCGCTTATGACAGACGGCGATACGTTGAATAATATCTTAAAAATGACAGGATCTTCTGGAAGCAGTAATCCTCGGATACACTTTGACCATGTAAGCCTACAAACTTCAACACAATGAAAATACGAAAAAAAAAACGATATTACGACTTACCGCCGCTGTGGGATTAGTTGTAACATCTATTGAGGCAGGAACTAACAGTAAATTATCGGGATTGTCACGCAAATGAGGTTTTGTGAATTACCCTTGCCTTTCCCTTTTCTATTCCCTTTTCTCTTCCCTTTCCCTTTCGCATTTTCTTTTAACTTTCTTCTATCCTCATAATTCTTTTGTGTTTATTTTTCATTTTTTTCTTCATATTCTATTCTCAAAGCCTTATTTTTCAGGTGTATCCGTTTTTTGCATCTGCTAATTATATTTTGTTTTCGCGATGGCGCTATGTAACTTGAAGTTGATTGTTCCTAGTTTCTCTGTATTGTATAATTTCAGTGGTGCTAATATCCAATTCAGGAACAAAATCTAATTGTTCTAGATTTGCAAAGTCCAACATTAAATTTCAGTTCGTTCAATTGCATCTCTTTCTGGTTCTTCTAGATTTGGACAATCAGAGGTATAAAATCATGCAAAGTCACTGTGTTGGAAGATATCAGCAATCAAAGGCCATATACCAAAAGCTTTAATCCAACTCATCATATATTTAGGGTTTACGGCTAGCACTAATGAGTCCCTCATTACACTTAAATCCCAAGTATATACATAAAATTCAAAATTTTTAAGATTCGGGGGCCAAATTGTAATATGTTAAAACAAGCCCCATGATTTTCTTACAACTTACCCCATAGTACAATAACATGATTAAAATTAAAATATTTCCCACTCTATTTTTCAACACTAAATCCAATAAAACCATAAATCTTTTCTTATTTAGAACAGAACTACCAGAGGCTAGATTTGGTAAAATGAAATAAAAATCAATGCCACTATCATTTTTGTAAGTCCTTTTGCAGAACAAAAACCCGCTCTATTTTTAAGACCAGTTCCAATAAAACAATACATGTATAAATCCCTTTTCTCGGTCAGCTGGTCATTAAAATCTCGTTAAAAATAACTGAATATCGATTGAGATAAAGAAATACAGGGTGGCCAAACGAAAACGAAACAGAGCCATTATTACGAACTGCGTCAACGTTTTAAGAAAACGCAGAGACCCGTCGATTTTTGATCATAAGAGGATACTTTTTTCAGGTATTTTCGTCTTCGCTCCTTATACCTCCAAGCGAGGGTAACAATCGCCCCAAAATATTTAAATGGCATTAGGGGTCGAGTAAGGTATCATTTTAAAGCCCTTTCAATTCTCTGTGCAACTGTCTTAAAATTTTAAAATTCGGCTTAATGCTTTTTAATAAATTACATTTTAAAGTTTAAATTATGTTTAGTTGTTTACTTACTTACTAATTAAATTAAATGTTAAAATTGATGACCACTCGCGTCCATACAATAATAAAGATTTTATTCAAAATGTTCTCGCACATTCAGAATAATTTCCGGAGTGATTAGATGGCACTCCTCGACAATTCTTTGACGCAAATCTTCTAAAGAGGCTGGTTGTGTTTTGTAGATTTTACTTTTGAGGTATCCCCACAAAAAAAATCAATCTGCTCCCAATCCAGTGCCGTGGAAAATGTTTGTCTAAATACTGACAAACAATCAAAGCATAATGAGCAGGAGCACCGTCCAGTTGAAACATTAAATGATCTTCACTATACTGTTGGTCATTTTCAATAATATCGGTCAAGGTAGAGCCAATAGCATCTTCCAGTAATTGCAAATACATTTCTACTGACCTGTTTATCTTGATATTTTTCATTAAATAACTGAGCCGTTACAGTTGCACACTTATTGCTCATAAAATAAAGCGAAATTATATGTACCCTTTCATCAATGGAATAAACCATGGTATTTAATTTTCAAAAACACAATTAAACAAACTTTCGCTTCGATATACGAATCCACTAATTTCACGTTCTTTGTGTGTCCGTATCGTATTCATTTATCTTTTACAAAAAAATTGCAAAAACAATGCAGTGCAAGAAAATCAACATTTAAACCATTTGCGTACTCAACGACCCATGTGTCATTTTCACTATTTTGACAAAAATGAAAAAAATTCCAATTTTAAAAACTCTTATTAAAAACTAAACAGGTACATAATTTAAATTTTTTAAAACATATCAGGCCGAATTATAACATTTAAAGACTCTTATAAGAGAGAATTGAAAGTGCTTTAAAATGATGTCTTACTTGACCCCTAATGCCATTTAAATATTTTGGGGTGATTGTTACCCTCGCTTGGAAGTGTAAGCAGCGAAGTTGAAAATACCGGAAAAAAGTGTCCCCCTTTGATCAAAAGTCGACGGGTCTCTTCGTTTTTTTAAAACGTTGACGCAGTTCCTGATAATGGCTCTGTTTCGTTTTCGTTTGGCCACTCTGTATGTTTACTTGTAAATTAGTATAACAGGATTTGTTTTAAATTTTAGTTAAATATGGAGTCTTAAGTGCATTTTATGTTTGAAAAAAAAATAATCTAAAATATGTACATGTTTTTTGTTATATAGAAAGACAATTTAAAATAAACAATTATGTATTATCGTCGTAGTTTAAGTAGGAATATTTATAATATATGTAAATATATTAATTTCTATATTTACTTACTTAACCAAAAATTCCTTTTATTAACTATTGATATCAAATTAGTTGTGAGTTGAATCTAAGTTATTTTTCTTCTACGCTTCCTGACGTTCCTTGTTTCTGTTATGCTTTATTAGTCTTAAGCATTTATGTTTATTTGCCATACACTTTTCTTCTTTCCCCTATGTTTTTTAGGTATATTAGGCATCTTGTTTTTATTTATCGTACTTCGAAGACTCCCTATAGCACCACACAGGGAAAATTGTCTAGGTATATAAGTGCTTTTTATATGTTTGTGGAAAGCATATATGCCAATTAGATTCATTAATACGGAAGTAAACTATCGATCTATAAGAATATTAGTGTAAAAAATAATTTCAAATTTCTTAAATATAATCATATACGTTATAAAATCTCACAAGAATTGCTCACTAATGTGACAATAAAACCTCCTTTTGAATTATAACCCTGGGTTATTTTTAACCAAAAAGTTACAGAATAGACCCCAAAGTCGGTTTAGTTAAAAAATATTGTACGTTGATATTTGAAAACAATAAACCCAATAGATCACAATTACTATAAATCTTGTGGATAGAAGACCGGACGGCTGGATGAAACTACTTAACATAGTGTCAACATTTTGAATTCTATATTACTTTTCATGGCTATGCTAATGATATAGTCATAACAAGACTAACAAAAATGTTTTACCAAAATTTCATGAATTGACACCAGTTGCAGAGATTCTCAATAGGAAGATTACACATACAAATAAAATGTATACCATTAAAATCAACTTCAGCAAAGATACTACAATTCAAATATAAACATAGTACATTCTTAACAGATTAAAAATAATTTAAAAAAGGGTGAAATAAAAAATCTTCTACATGTAACAATAGTTCTTAATATTCTATAGGAATTTAACGCTTATAGACTGTAAACTACTGTTTACTTAACAAGTTTAAAATAGATTCTTGTAGATATTTGTAGAAATATTTTCTAACAGCAATCTCTATCTTAGCCTCAGAATGAAACCGCCATATTTTCGGCCAAACATTTAAAATTCGCATGGAGACAAGTCGGGACTGTAAGCAGAATGAATTTAGATTCTTTCATGTATTTATTCAGAAAAATCAACCCAATACGTAACATATGGTATAGGTGGTATAGGTGATGGTTGTATTTCAGGTTTTAGACTATGCAGAACTTTTTATAAAGAATAACTTTTTTTCATAAAACTAATAATAAAAAAGTTTTCCATATGGTTCCAACTTAAGTAGACACACTGTATATATATATATATATATAAAATATATATATATATATATATATATATATATATATATATACAGTGTGTCTACTTAAGTTGGAACCATATGGAAAACTTTTTTATTATTAGTTTTATGAAAAAAAGTTATTCTTTATAAAAAGTTCTGCATAGTCTAAAACCTGAAATACAACCATCGGATTTAAAATTTGTTGAGCCGTATACAAGGTTTGTCGAAAAATATAAATTTTGCTCAAGAGTAAAGTATCTTTAAATTGACAATATCGAAAAATGTTACTAAAAATAGTTGATCAGAATTAAAAATTACGTTTAAATATGCAAGTACTTGAGCGAGAGCTATGGGACAAGGCCGCGCACGAATGATAAATAAATATTTGTAGCAAAGTCAGCAAAATAATTAGGCCTTAGGGGTCTTCTTGATTAGAAAACAATAACTTAAGAGGCAGTCGACATAAAAAAAAATGTTAATAATTATTCACTAAAGAATATGGATAAGTCTACGAATTAACATAAATCATCAAAGCAGGTTTACAAATTTATTTTACCCGTTTTTAAAATAAATCTCCCGGCTAATGAATACCGACTGAACGGAATAGATTCGTTCATTAATAGTAAATAAACACACACCCATTATACCCAATCAGATACAGTTCAAACGTGTGTCCTTTGATTAGGCTCGGTGCTCACAAGCTCGTTTTACAGTAGCGTTAACGTAACAACAAACGCAATTTTCAATTCATACACAGAGCTTCCTGCCGTCTGACGTGATATAAAGTAATATCAAATAGACCTACCTGATATTAGAAAAGATCGTTCCACAGAGCAAACTTTGTTCGGAATTGCTACATCCGAATTAACAAACGAATCTGATAAATGAGAAACAAAATTCTTGTGTGTGATTATCATTGAATTTATATCAAGCTGGTCTTCAAAATTAACTTGATCAAAACCTATCTTCAACAGATTTTCTATAATACCCTCTAAAAACCTATTAATATTGGAAAAATCGTCCATGAAAAAATGTGGCTTTGTAAATTTGCCCATGTACATAAAACAGCTAATTACATCATTGTTCATTAGAATTATTGATATCCATCGATATTTCTGATAGTGTCATAAAAATTTCTGTTCTATATTCAGATTTTTTATTTACTTCAGCAGGTAGCATAAGCAACTTTTGGGCTTCGGTATAGGTTGCGAATAATCAATAATAATCAATGCTTCGTAGAACTATCTTTTCTAATATCAGGTTTAATTGATACTGCCTTATTTCGGGCCAGACTGCACAAAGCCCTGTGTGTGAATTAAAAAAGTGAGTTGTGATTGCGTTACAGCGACTGCAAAACGACGTTCATGAGCACCGAGCACTAAAGTCGTCTTTTTGGAGAAGGAGTCACCCTACGGGCGACGCAACTCTACCAAATTTTGCAAGTAAACCCATTTAACGGAGATGAATTATTTTTTATTATTAAACGAGAGATATGATTCTGCAATGGTTTGAGTTAAATGTGAAACGTGTGGCATAAAATCAACGAATTAATAAGGAATTAAATGTTACAGAGAGTACATAGAGTATAGGGTTTTAGCTGTAAGAAATATGTTGCAGAAATTAAAACAATCATGAAAACAGTAGAAAAATATTGACGTTCCGTGACTAATAGATATTTATGGTATCGTTTAAAACTAATTTTACGTAAACACAAACAACTGTTGTTGCTTTTCTACTTAGAATATGATTTTATATCTGGCCGAATAATGATTTTGTTGTAAGAAAACTATTTCTTATTTATATTTTTATTATTACATTGTCATAATTTCTTCACATTGTATTCAATCATAAATATTAAAATAAATAAAGTTCTATTCAAACGTGATACCACCGAGTTCAGCGCATAGTTCAACTCGATATCTGAATTCCCGATAAAAAAAAGACGAAATCAAAATCATTAAAACTGTTATTTTTTATGTATCCTGTATAGTAATCGTAAATGTGATATTGGAAATTGTAGTTTCGACACAAGTAGACGTTTTTATAAAGAATAACTTTTTCTTCTAAATCTACAAATAAAAAAGTTTGTCCTCTTCCAAACTCTATCCGTGGACACATTGTATATTGTGAGCGCTATTTTTGCAATAACCACATTTGAAAAATCGATTAAATGCCGGAAAAGAAGTTTATCCTGTTATTAGATTGACATTGGAAACCGGTTCAGACGTATTATTCGTTTTAACAACCTAATCAGATACGAGAGTTACAGAGCTGAGATTTCCAAGAAAGAACTCATTCTGCCTTAATTTCAGTTATTAGAGATATGCATTGCATAAAATAAAAGAAGTAATTTTTATTATATGAAATTATATAAGATCAAATAGACAATTTTTAATTCAGTGATGTTTGTTCTATAAAATGAAGGAATAACGTCCTAGCTGTGAAGTGTGAAAATTATCTCATGTTGGAGTTAAAAGAATTTTATTGATGATTCTAAAAATTTAGTTATCGGAGTGTTTTTCTTACAAACAAAACAAAAACGTTAACTATGCATTTTATTTTTAATATTATGTGTGAGGCAGGTAAATCATTAATTCGATGTTTGTACTTTTCAAATAATCGATGTTTTTGTATATGATATGAAATATTGCATTGTCATAATGCAAAATTATTTGGGCAAGCAAACTGTTCGGCAATATTCTAAAGCAACTGTAGCCATGTGAAGAACTTTAGCAATCATTTTCTTCTTGTGTGCACAACTTTTGTTGTCAGCAGTTTATTTTGAAAGAGGCAAATTCTCAATTCTTGCTTTGTATCTGGTTCGTGGGAGTATATCCATGTCTCATATTTTTTAGTTGTGTAAAGCCATAACCAAAATTGTAAGACACTCTTTATTACTAAAAAGTTTTATACACACAGTTATCATAAGTATGCATTTTGATAAATAAACAACCTACACTTTATATAATAATTATCGGTAAAGGTTCAGTAGCAAAATTTTGTTTGAATTATTAAAGTGCAATTTAAAATTTTTTAAATCTATGAAATTCTAATATTTTGATCTCTTCACAAAATTTAACAATTTAAATAGTAATCTTATATATAAGTCGTTCCTTCGGATTTTTTGTCTAAACGAATATCTATCCACTGGATTTTTTTGTCTGCGCGTGCATATCAATGAAAGAGATATACATATAAATGAAAAAAATATTTTCAATTATACAGGGTTGACTAGAAAATTTTGACATGTCAGTAATGTACCTTTAAATGGAATAAACTGCATTTTATTACATTTCTCAATTATTGTTGAGGTGATTTCAAATGTTATATTCGTAGTTTGGAATAAATAGCTTCGCTACCGCAGACCGTTCATTATTATTTAAAGCAATATTTTAGATATTTAGCTTATTGCATGTTGAAATAATAAAAAAACGTAGTTTTGTGTTCACGATATAAAAAAATATTTTTCTTTGAAAATATTAGATTTCACCAAACATAAGTAAATCTTATGCATCATTGGTGGGAAACCAATAAAGAAATTTGATAGTATCCAAGCGTCTCGGCAATCTTGACCCAAACTTCAAACCCTATTTCGAATTCGTTTTCTAAACTTTTCCTGAAAGTAAAACGAATTTTATAGTAAAAACTGTCTTTGATCAATAATGAAAAAATGTTTGGTTAAAAAATTAAACTGGAAAATACTTACTCGACTTCTATTATAGCAATGATAGTTTTCTTAGTACGCGGTATTACCAGATGGAAGATCATAGCTTTCAATTTTTATTCATTTTTAAAAATAGTCCTTCAAATAACGTCAACGATAGTAAGAAATCTGATTGCTTTAAGACAAACGCAAAAGAAAAGACATCATTTTTCTCCATTATAAAAATAATTTCTTTCAGAGCCGGAATAACAACTGGAATCAGATCAACAATAAACATTAGTACCAAAAGTGACTCTACTCCACTGCATGCATTGCTAAAAGCTAAAATTTTGAAATAATTTTAAATAAGAATATTATCAAACTACGCTACTGTGTGCATTTTCTGAAAATAATATTTACAACTACAGCACTTGTCAATATTTTTCAGAGCTTATCAACATGCAGGTTGGTTATTCTTAACATTTCCCACATCTAATGCATTTTTTTGAGGATTTTATTAAAAAGGTTTATGATAACAATCGATTCTTCATGAAATAAAATATATTGATGTAAAATATATTGAAGGAAACAGGGGGTATTTATTGAGCATCGTTTCTAGAAGAAATTTTATTCAGCATCCCCAAGGTCGATTATCGAGAAAGTAATGAACGTGTTCAAATTCTGTAAATTGCATTAATTTTCCACTGGAAACGTATTTCGATGGGAATATGAAATACTCTAACATTTTCACATTTTTCGATTTATAAAGCTTTTAAGGTAAGCAGTAAATTTTAAATATTTTTAAAGTGCCACGTCATTTCTGGTTAGAATGTTATTATATTTTTTGAGCTCTAAATACCTCTTTAGTAAAAAAACAAAACAAAATTTATAACTTTTTTACTTTCCGGAGTTATAAAGCCTTTGGTATATTAATTGAAATACCCTGTATATATCTAGTTACTAAATGTATTTCTAGCATATTGCACGTTTCCTATAGCAATCCAGAAACTGTTTTTCCTAAACAGTATCATAAAGTAAGAACATATTTTTTGTTTCAGAGAAACATTAAATTGTTTTCCCAAATTTTACTTTTGAAATGGACATTTCCATGAAAATATATTTTTATCTTTAAATAGAGGCAGGAAATTTGTTTTTATCGGACGGATATGGATGGTTATTCTATGTATAACAAGACATTTCGAACGTAAAGCCTATTCAAATAACGTGCATGTTTTTATTCCATACTCTGGTGACAAAACAATTTTATATTGGTTTTATATTGATAATAAAAATATGCTATAACATAAATCAATAAAGTTATTTGAATATAAAATTGAACAACGAAAATAAAAAGTTGTTTTTTTTGTTTTCATTCCTCTTTATACAATTACTAAGCGTGCCAGATAATTAACATCTTGGATTAGTCAACTTCAGTATCAAACTTTTCATATTATTTTAATTTACCATTAGCTATTTTTTTGTTTTCTAACTTTTGTTATGAAAATAAATATCCCTAGCAAACACTATCCAATTACGTTAGTAAATTAAATTTACTTGTAGCCAAGATCTTGTTGCAACATGCCTTTAAGGTGAAAAATGAGTAATCCAGTGGGAAAAGTACTAATTCTAGAATTTCCTTTTGTACTCCTGTATAAAGCTGGAATTCAAAAGTAGTCCCACAGGCAATTCGCAGCTCAATTACAATGTGATTCCTGCCGCAATCCCTAAACAATAATTAAGGCTCAATCAGACGACTTAGTTGAGGCGATTCAAAAAAAAATTGTATTATCAATTTCTTTAGATCTAAATTTTTGGAAACCCAATAAAATAATTTTATTAAAGAAGTAACAAGAACTATGTTTGACTCATACAGTTCTTTAGTTCAAATATTTAATTAAAAAATAATGAGGTAACGATGATTACGATTAATTATTTAATAAATAAGATAATAGATCTAAAAACATGTTCACATCTTTGAGTGAAAAATGAATTAAAGAAACTGTAGGCTCCGTCGCCAGGTAATTTATAAGAACGTTTTAAATCGAGATATAGTTATTTATGAAATAAATTTGTAATTTAATTTAAAGTCACTTTCCATACGAATTCTAAAAAATATTTACTTTTAGTAAGATACTAGTTAGGTACTAGTAAATAAATTACTTTAATATACGCACTAGTACGTCAGGAGTGATAATAAATTCTAACGAGGCAAATGCTTGTATATGGGGTTGAACTACAGATTTTGATCATTTATTTAAAACGTTTACCAAATCTAAAGTAAGGATTATAACTTATTTACAGTTAGAGGCAGAAACTTACACGTCTGCCACTTCTAGTTCACATGTCTGACTTATAACTAGATTTAGCTGATATTGATTTATTTAACAGAATATTTTACCAAAATTGGCTTTTGAAAATGGAGATTAGTCGTTTTTAAAGTCAAATTTATCAACATTTTTGTGTTCTACGTTTCCTTTATTTATAAAGCATAAACAATGTAGTCATATATTTATAGTTATCTTCTGAATCTATTGACAGAATCACAATTAGTTTTACACTAACTAAACTATTTATACAATTTTTGTTAATAAGCGTTTCTAATTCATTTTTTTTGTCATATCTCCACCACTAGAACTACTCTCTTTCCGGTCAAATTAAAAACGGAATAGTGGATGTGTGACTAAAAGTCTTCGTACAAAGGATCGACAAACAGGACGTACTTAAGGTTAGAGGTCGTATGTTCAACCCTTCAACCCTCGCATTTTTCGGAGAAGGATCGCCACCTAACTAATACATCAAAGGGGTTGCCTAAATTGTTGGTAGTTTCCTTTCTTCCATTGTTCATTAATCATTCGCTAAAACTAAGAGGATGTAGTTTTACGAGGACATGTAAAAAATGTATAGTGATGGTAAGTGATTTTTAAGATGTTTAACTGTGGTGCTAGTAGCTTCTTTATAGTCACTACGTATCTAAAATCTAAAAAAACGCAGAGACCCTTCGATTTTTGATCAAAGGGGGACACATTTTCCGGTATTTTCGACTTCGCTGCCTAAATTATGTACTTGTTTTGTTTTTAATAAGAGTTTTTAAAATTGGATTTTTTTTTATTTTTATCAAAATAGTGAAAATGACGCATGGGTCGTTGAGTACGCCAATGGTTTAAATGTTGATTTTCTTGCTTTGCATTTCTTGGTTTGCATTGTTTTTGTAATTTTTTTATCACATTTGTAAAAGACAAATGGATACGATTAATTAGGATGATCTAGATCCTACGTTAACTACAAGCAATTAGCATCTGTGTCTGGGATCAATCGAACTAACATTCAAACCATTTTGAAGAAGAACAAATTCCATCCGTATAAAATATGGAGGATGATTATGACCGCCGTTTGCAATTTTGCGAAATAATGAGTGAGCGAGTAGCGAACGATCCACAGTTTCTTTTTAATATCTGTTTCTCCGATGAATGAAGCTTTTTATGAACGGTACCGTAAATCGTCATAATTGCCGCTATTGGTCTGATTCAAACCCAAGAATTTTCCAGGCGGTATATACACAACAACCGCAAAAATTAAATGTGTGGGCTGGCATTTTCGGTGACGATGCTGTTGACCCTACCTTACCCGATATTATTGAAAATGACCAACATTATAGTGAAGATCATTTAATGTTTCAACAGGACGGTGCTCCTTCGCATTATGCATTGATTGTTCGTCAGTATTTAGACCAACATTTTCCACGGTACTGGATTGGTAGAAGAGGTATCATTAAATGGCCTCCACGGTAACCAGATTTGTCGCCGCTTGATTTTTTTGTGGGGATACCTCAAAAGTAAAATCTACAAAACACAACCAGCCTCTTTAGAAAATTTGCGTCAAAGAATTGTCGACGAGTGCCATCGAATTACTCCAGAAATTCTTCGTACTAAACATAATTTAAATTTTAAAATGTAATTTATTAAAAAGTATTAGGTCCAATTTTAAAATTTAAAAACTGTTGTAAAGAGAATTGAAAGGGCTTTAAAATGATACCTTATTCGACCCCTAATGCCACTTAAGTATTTTGGGGCGATTGTTACCTTCGCTTGTAGGTGTAAGCAGCGAAGTCGAAAATACCGAAAAAAGGTGTCCCCCTTCGATCAAAAATCCCCCTTCGATCAAAAATCGGTGGGTCCCTGTGTTTTTCTAAAATATTGACGCAGTTCCTGATAATGGCTCTATTTCGTTTTCGTTTGGCCACCCTGTATATATTATATCTAGGCTTTGAAATGATAAGTAAATACTTTTTATACTCTGTTATAGCGTTATAAAATGTTTCTTGTTAGTTGATCGGCTAAATGTAATTGACTTAATAAAAATAGAGTGTCAAGCATCAATATTTTTAAACAGGCAATACTTTCTGAATATTCTGTGTTTGCATTAATTATCTATTAATAAGGAATTGTAATTTTGCAAAAGATAAGTAAATTATTTTGCTAAATTTTTGAATATGGGAACGCCATCATATCGTCTGAATAAATAAGAGTTTAGAAAAAAACTCTAATAATACCAAGTTATATGACCAAATAACATTTTTTTCTGTACATAAAACCCTATACTTGTCTTTTATTTGAAATAATTTTATTATTTTGTCCTTCCATGATCTATCACCACAAACTCTATAAATGTAGAAGGCACCCCCATTAGTCTTCCACTATCTCATGTAATAACCAAGTTCTCTATGGAAAATTTTAAAGTAAGAGCTATCCACACAGTCATATGTTTCTCTTATAACATTATAAAGAATAAAAAATGTAGTCTTTGAACTAGAGTATCCATAAAATCTATAGATACCACCATCCATAACCACTCAATCAAGAGTAAAAACTTTCGTCACCTTTTCACAAAGATTGAGGAACTCTAAAAACGTTAACCAAAAAATGAAAATCAATTCTAGCAATGAAACCAATAAAAGAAAACACTTTGTCGCCAAATGGAGCCATGACCTAGAAGCGTATCAGTCAAGTGCATCCATGCAGAATACCAAAGTGGTATATAAGCCACGGATTGAAACAAAACCGCGAGTATTCCGGTAAAAATAACCGTAACCAAACAGTCATTAAACTGTAAACATCATACACGGAAGCCAGAAAACCATCATATATTTGAAACGATATGTTAAGTCAAACTATATAAATAAAATAATGGATTTCTCCATGAAAATGAGAAAAATGGTAAAAATTAGCCGAGTACAAGCATAGCACGAAGCATACTCAAAACGTCTTAATTAATTTAATTTTTTCTATTATAAATAATAATACGATTGGCAACTAAGATATCTCTAGACTGACTTTAGAGATTCTCAAAGTGAACAATCCAGAAATTAAATAGTTATTTGAAAATAAATGGACCGCAGTCCAGAACTTAGGTTAAGTTTTTGTACTTAGTTACATTTTTCTTATTGTTATAAAAACATTTATCTCGGTAAAATGAAGTATTAGTGTTAGAAAACCAATATTGACTATTCTCCAATTTGAAAAATTTAGACAACATACTTGTGACAGCTTTTTAGAGAATTTAGAGACATTTTTTTACTATAGTTAGCTTTGACATCATGATTTGATAAAACTAACACGCCCACCATTTTGAGATCATTCAATCAAAATATTTTACCGGAAGAACTGGTGCTGATCTGAAAGAGAAATCAATTAGAATAAAAATTTATACAAACGTAACCTCGCATTTGGACTTAAAAAATTAGATAGAAATAGTTATGCTTGGTTATGAATGGTATAATACAGAAAAACCTCATCTTTTTTGTATATTCAACCCTTAATTCAAGAAAATTCTCCTGCCACCGGCTGAACGAAATTAATCCTGACAGTTATCCAGTTTATCCCAAGAAATGGTATTCAAAAAACCATCCAGACTTCCTTAAGGAGGCATGGTCCTTAAGTATGATTTAACAAAATATTGTATAGTTACTATTATCATTAAATAACGTTAATAATTCATTTGATTTTATTTAAATACAAAGTTATTGATTATATACATCGTTCAATTTATTTTGTATTAGCTATAGTAATAATACATAAAAAAAGGAAGTTCGTACGATCTACAATAAATTTAACAATGATTCACCGGTATAAGAAAATAATAATACGTACGTTGTTTTATTGTAATCAGTGTTGAATGAGTGACTATAACAAATATTATATAATTTCTGAATTCACAAAACAATGTTAGAATTTATCTATATTAATTTGTTTATAACTGACGGCTGTTAAAATTCTAATTATTTGATTTTATAATATAATTACTTTCATTCTTTTCCTAAATTATTTATTCGTAAATCAGTTCTGAAGGTAAATATTTATTAGAAATAGATTACAAAGTCATAAATGTCATTTGTCTGTTAAAATTCGACAATATCGATGATACTTAAAAAAAACCAAGCAAATTGATTTAGACAATACAGATCTCCAATGTTTAATAAGTATGGTATAACTGAATTTTCATTATTCATTAATAGCTTCAAATAATGTAAATAATAATAATTGCGTTTTATTAAATTAAATTAAATTAAAGAAACGAACGAAATAATATCGCCAGGCCACGAAACCCAGGAGGCGATAAGTTTTTAATTAATACAAAATACTAAATAATAAAAAAAAAAAAATAGATAATGCTCAATAAAAATAAATTATTATAACATATGTATACATATATATAAATATTATTATAACTCTAAACTCTCCCCAATTTTTATTCACCTTTATATTCATATGCCAAAACAAATTTGTTTTGTTAGAAATTACTCCTATTTTCCCGCTCAAGAGATGTAAATTGAGAAATATTACTTCATTGCAACATGTTGACGCAGATAAATTGAAAGTTTTCATTTTCAATAAAATAAATATATTATCGAGTTGGATCATAATAAAAGGTACAAATAGGAATTCTATTGCATAAGAAAAA
Organism: Hermaeophaga mercurialis; assembly: GCA_951812935.1. NCBI lineage: Eukaryota > Metazoa > Arthropoda > Insecta > Coleoptera > Chrysomelidae > Hermaeophaga > Hermaeophaga mercurialis. The sequence goes on along the minus strand of OX638360.1, from coordinate 6,561,596 downwards.
TGCTTAAAATTATTGGAAATACAATATGGTAAAACTTATACGGAAAGATGATCATCATAAAAAAGTACTGTAACGGGAAAATGGTCACTTTATCGAATAATGTTTATTTTTCTAACCTAATTATCGAATTGGTAAACGTTCGCAGATAAATATTTCTGTTTACTGTATACGAATCGATTTAGGCAAAAGGGGACATAAGGCCATCTGGCACGACTATGAGAAAAACGTTAAAAACTGTATTTATTCGTGAAAAATTGACATAGAGTTCCAATTTTTCTTTTTTTTGTGGTTCTACATAAAGACTATCTAAAACCAAAATGGTTTTGGTTCCGAATGAAGTAGTTAAGTATTGTTCGTGGTAAAAAGGTGCATCCTGTTTCCGGTCTAAAGGTCAATGACCTCAATTGACCTTTAGACTGGAAACAGGATGCACCTAATTACCACGAACAAATATCTAAAGGTCGATGACCGCAAATGAGGTCAAACATCCGGCCACCTGTTTCCGGTATAAAGGTCGATACATGAGAATGTTGTAACATATGTAGTCCATTAATCATAAACTTACTTATCACTTACGGTTTAGACAAGTCTAAACAATCATTGACTATATTGATCATAATTATTTATAGAATTGAACATCTGTCGATGTGCGGTCATCGACCTTTAGACCGGAAACAGGTTGCACTTAATGTGTTTAATCTAAAGGTCGATGACCGCAAATGAGGTCAAACATCCGGCCACCTGTTTTTTAGACAAGTCTAAACAATTATTGACTTCATTAATCATAATTATTTATAGAATTGAACATCTGTCGATGAAATCATATTTAATATACTCCCCACTATTATTTCTTGATATAAAACGGAGAAAAATTTCCCTTTTAATCAGTCTTTAAACAAAAATGTCTTTAAATAGTGAGTTAAATAGCCCTATATTTTTGGGTGAACGTCGGTTTTATTTAAACAAATCAAAATCCAAGTATGTGACAATTAGTTTATGTGAACAGTTAAATTTTGCGCCCTGCATTATCTTATCCGGAAATAAGGGTATCTCGCTAATGTTTAGTGAAGATGAATGGAACGAGTTTCTATTTTATCAAGACAGAATAACCAATTTTATGGAGTCTCCAACCGATGATCAGGTGATTGATAGTAAAAGATTTTTGTTGGAACTGAAGAAAGCCCCATACAGTACCATATTAAAAATTTCTGACGGTCACTCATGGATTACTGTCGGACCAAGTACTCTTTTGGAACTTTGGAGAATTTCACCTTTAATCAAACAAATGTTGGACATACTGAAAAATGTACAATTTACTAGTAGTTTCAAAATTCTACAGGCAGGTGTTAGAGGATATGATGATGCCATATCCGCCGCTATGAATATAATGGAACCTATAAAAATGGTCAATCCCATTACTTACAGTATAGCTGTAGAAGTGATTTATAAATATCCTCAATTATTAAAAGAAAATGAAAAAAGTGACATTTAACGAAGATCTTAATCAAATACACCTGCTTTGTACTTGGTCTTACGCTCACAAGATGGCGCGAAAAGGAAGCTGGGAGTCTATAAAACTGGATGGAATCCGTTTTTTTCATCGCATTGAAGAAGCATATAAATATATAAATCCAATTTTAAATTTAGGTCACAGAAATAAAGTGTATGAAAAATATTTTAATATATAAATCAAAAACTGAAATTTAGCTTTTAATTCCCCTACAATTGTGTATAGACATGGATAAGTACTGCTGTAAAAATAAATGTTTTGAAACCCCTGTTGATCAAGTAGATGGGATCGCTTGTCATATCTGTAACTCTTACTGCTACTGTACGTGTAGATGTATTGAATCGAAGAAAGAAAAGAAGTCTTGGAAAATGAAATTAAAAAAACTGTTTGAAAAAATATTTTATAAATAAAACACATTCGTAAAAAATTGGTTTTTATTAAAAAAATATTTTACACAATAGCGTTTTTATGAATCCATGAATTATGTGAGTTATCCATGCCAAGCCATTTCACTCGAATCTGGTTACCTTTTCGTTGTAAAATTTTTTCAACCAGATAGACATCTGGATGAATAGTTTTTTGGAGCTCTTCAGTGTAGAATTTACCCTTGATTTCTTGTATTTTGGAATCTTCTAACTGGTAGGTACGTGGGTTAGTGTGGAAAACTTTTTTAATTCTAAAAATCTCGTTTGTCCAATTAGGTGTATAACCTTTCGCGAAAATATGTCGATATTTGCTAATTCGAACATGATCCCCCACTTTAAATTTAGGTTTTTTCTTATCAACTATTTTTAAGTAGTTAAAAGAAGTGATCTCTTTCGCATTTTTCTGATTTACGGAATTTGGTTTAAATCCTGTTGTAGAGTGTACATTATTATTGTAATTATCTACTATTTCTGGAAGTACTTTTATCCACTTGTACGATCCCTGTAGGCTAAATTGTTTCCATAGCAAATTCTTGAGAGTCCTAATAGCTCTTTCACAGATGCTCGCTTTTAAATTTGAGTAGGTGTGGTAATGATTAATATTGTATTTTTTTATTAGTTGTTTGAAGGATACATTAAAAAACTCTGATCCTTGATCCGTTTGTAAATTTTTTGTCGGTCTTTTCATTCGCATCAATATTTTTTTCATGGCTGCTGTAACATCTTTTCCAGTTTTTGATTTTATTGGCTCAGCCCAAATGAATTTACTAAATGCATTAATTACTACCAAAATATACTTGTAACCGTTATTTACTTTTGAAAACTGTGACAATATTGCCAAATCAGCTTGAAGTAAAAGTAAATGGGCACTGTATTATAATGTCAATACACATGACATCCGGTGTACCTAACTTAAATTCAATTTTATCTCCTTGATTAATAGTATTTCCAGCTAATTGATGATATTTATATGGTTTTGAATTAATCAGAACATCTCCATCCACTTTATAATGATTAACATTTTGAATTTTCCCACTAAACGGAAAAACAAATGCAGTACCTTCATGTTGCAAAATATATAGATTTTTATTTAGTTTATTATTTTTTATGCCCTTTAAACGTAAAATACATTTACTATGTAGCGAAACTGGCTCACAAAAGTAAATTGATGCTGTAGGTGTAGGACTTGTAGTGACAGTTAAAAAATGATTACCGAATTTGCTGATGGGCATGGTTAGACTAATAATGTTTAATCCAAGGGACGCTATTTATTCAATTATTCCACCTTCACGTAGTTCTTCAATAATGGATACAATTTCATTGTGATGACCAGTGTTTCCAGCAACTTGAGAAGCAACGAGTAATTTCAGACGATCGATCAGTTCATTATAATCATCAAAATACTTGTAATCAATAGGTTTACTACTATATTCTAACATCAGTCCTTTACCAGTTTGTTTAGCTGCTTCCTTTCTGGCTCTTGTGATCATTGCAATCGATGATGGTAGGGAGGAAAGTCTAGGTCGATATGTAGGTAGGTTCGGCTTAATAATTTCAAAATATTTGCTCTTAATATCAAATGGAAATTTTCTGATTGGAAAATCATCTTTATATTCCCTATGAATTAAATGTGTTCTTTTAACTATATCAATGTATTCATCAAGATCAGACTGTTTAAATGATATTGGATTTTTCAGAAATAATAATTAGTACAGCCCTGGGGTACCGGGGTAGACTATATTTTGGATCTTAACATTTGGACCTTCAAAGTCCATAAAGGAATTCCCGATTTTAAATTTTTCTGTCAGCATATCATGAGCAACTCCTAAAATATGATCGTATTTACCATCTACGTCTGTAATTGCACCTTTAATATAATCTCTTGGTAGAGGGTGTGTAAACTGCTCAAGATATTCTTCGAAGACTTCACTCTTGGTTAAATCTTGAATACTCTGTCTAACTGAGTCTTCATCATATTGATCCAATATATGTACACCTGGTACATCCTCTTCATTATGTGACTCGAAAACAGTACCTTCATTTATAAATTGGGATTCATTTTGATGTTCTGGGGCAATATGAGTGCTATTTAAGTCTGCTAAAGGTCTTAATTGATTCGTTTGAGGATAATTAGTTGAAGGTCTCCCTCTCGGTGTTATAAACGCAATTTGATTATAGTTAGATTTTAGTGGACTGAAATCCGTGAAGGTTTTATCAGTAACTCTAGAGACTTCTTCAGATTTTGTTTCTTTTTTTATTTTAGGTTTTCCAAAAGCTGTAACCAACTCTTTGAGAGGCTCAGTTATTGGACGGTAATTTTTTTCCAACTGTGTTTGTGATTTAGTTATATCACTTTTTAAGCTTTTATATTTTCTTTTTAATGCTTGTCTGGCCTTTATCAGTTGTTTAGTCATCTGAGGATTCATTGTAAATAATGTAGATATACATTGTACTTGTTTATATATGAATAAAATTATCAAAGTTTTTTCTATATCGCCCCGAAGACATTAAGCAATCCTTGTCTATAACGAGAAAATCAAACTTATCTCGCCAACAATACGAACACAAGTCTTTAAATTCTTGAAAAGACATATCAATATTTACATGATCATTAAAAATATGTTTTAAATTTGTCATATCTTGTTGAAAAACTATAAGCAAATTTGCATTATCTCTAATAAGTTGTTTGGGAATAGCCGAATATGTCTGACATAAATAAAAACAATCTGTTTGTTTATGTCTACCAAAACAGAAGTATCTTTGGATAATGTTTTGATCACAGGATGCCACGTCATCATTAAATAAATTATCAAAATTTATAGAGTCTAAATCATTTTCTTCAATAGCAGCAAGTAAATCATCTAATGTTCTATTATGTGATTGTGGATTGATTAGCAGATGACCCCATGCTAAAGTGTTAACATCAGAAGGTACAACGTACCTTTTGTCATCTTTGGCAGATAGGGCTACTTTGTTCTTTATCTCTGTATAAATGTTGTGCAAATTTGAAACAAATATATACATTTTTATAAAAATATTTCCACCTTTTTCAATAACTTGCACATAATCATTTAGCTCCATTTGTTTCTTTATTACATGTTTAGATATCCCTTTCGCTTTTTTTATGATGGTGGTGTTTTTGTATGGCTTACTTAATTTCACACAGTAGGCCTTTGCACCTGTTCCATAAAACGATTCGATTGGCACACCGGCGAATTCATCCTTCATTTTTCCAACTACTGAGAGACTTTTGGGTACCCTGTATTCATTATTTGCATCATAATTAGATGTATCAAAGTACTGAAAGTTTTCCTTCATGTCGTTATAGAAGTTCTTAGTAGCTACTTCTAAAATTAACGAATCTGTATCTGTATACAGGACTTTTGCAGCGTCTCCATATTGCGGCTTGATGAATCCATATAAAAACTCATATATTATGGTTTTGGAAATATCAAGAATTGAAAATCCAATGTATAACGGCTTATTATATACAACTCTTACTGTATTTAAATGAACAGCAACCAAATTTTCATTGAATATAGAACAGGTTCTAAATTCGGGTTTTGCTATCAGACTTCTGGCTCCAAGAGAATTTGTTTTGTTGAACCATCTACTGCAAAGACGAATATCTTTTCTTTTCTCAACGTTCTCCATAGTTTTGCCGAAAATAGCTTTGTTAAGAAGCTTGAAGAGGTCTTTCTCGAAATAATTTTTAGCTTGATTACGAAAATTGGTGTTTAGATCTATACAGGGTGTTATTGAAATACACGTACATATTAAAATTGGGAATAGTATGTAATGACCAAAAACGATTGGCACCAATTTTAACTTCAAATTCTAAAATTTAAATATTGGGGAAGAGTCCCCTTTTCCGACCTACTAGTTTCCATATTTAAAGAAGTAAAATAAATCGAAATTGAACTTACCCATAGAAATTGCACTGTTGCCGTAGCAAAACCAATTAATTCAAAATAAAGTTTATTACAGTAATTGTTCAAAATGCCGTCCATTATTATTTACACACACTTGCAATCGTCTTTCCAAAGAACTTTGAACATTAGAAATTAGTCTTGGATTTTGTCGTAGTTCCTCGGCTACCGCATTAACTTTATTGGTTAATTGTTCAACACTATTAATAGGTTCATTATAAACCAGTTGTTTCATGTGACCCCACAAAAAGAAATCGCATGGATTTAAATCCGGAGATCTCGGAGGCCACTTAGTAGGTCCATTTCTGCCTATCCACTTTTGAGGAAATCTAATGTTCAAAAACTGCCGTACGTTTAAATCAAAGTGAGGAGGAGCGCCATCTAGTAGGTACCACATCCGTTGCCTTAATTGTAACGGTATCTCTTCTAGGAGTACTGGCAAAATATCTTCTAAAAAGTGGAGATATCCTGGCCCATTTAATCTGTTCGGGAGAACATAAGGCCCGATTAAATACTGATCTATTATGCCAGCCCAAACATTTATTGAAAATTTTCTTTGATGCCCAGTTTCCCTAATGGCGTGAGGATTTTCATCACTCCAAATATGCGTATTGTGCATATTGAACACGCCATCACGAGTGAATGAAGCCTCGTCAGTATACAATAATATTTTTAGAAAATCAGGAATATCAACACATTTTTGAATCATCCATTCACAAAACTCCACTCTCTTTTCTTCATCACCTGGATATAAGGCCTGGACTTTTTGGATGTGATAAGGATGTAAACCTTGTTCTTTAAGTGTCCGCCACACAACAAATGAGGACACTCCAATTTCAAGACCTAGTCTTCTACAACTTAATTGAGGCCGGTTTTCAACAGCTTCCAATATTTCTTCTTCGGCCGCCAATGTTCTTTGTGTTCTTGTTCTCCCTCGATCTGCATTGACACTCTCAAATTTTCCATGGTCTCTTAGATGCTGAACAGTTGAAATAAACGTACGACAGTCCGGAATTCTCCGATTTGGAAACCGTTCGCGATACAGGATTTGTGCTTGCCGAGAATTTTCTCCAGCTGCCCCATAAACCAGCACTATATCGGTTAGTTCAATATTCGTAAATAGTGGCATCGTAAAAAAATATTTAAAAGTAATCGTAACAACACTTTTTACCAACTTGGAAATGACGCGCTCGTGTTAGCCAGATTCGTAAATCAACTAAAATTTTAATAATCTATAGTTTCAAAAATGTATAGTTTAAAAACAATCATTTATCAAATATTCTAGTTTTTTGATAACGAGGGTAGTAAATACCAGTCTTCGGAAATAGAAATTAATTCGAAAATCTTGGCAACATGGTTATTTCTTACAAGACTAGTTTTCTTATCATCTGACAAAAACTTGCATATTAATTACTGTTGATGTTTAAAATAGGTAAATAAACCTAATTTATATAGGTCATCCTCAACATATCAGTGAAGTACGTTTGTTTTAGAATTAATTTTCAAAAATTAATAACTCCCTTAATAAGGGGTATTTTTAAAATATAATATTTTTCTACATTCAGTGGGGATCTGCGCAATACCCAGTTTTAATATGTACGTGTATTTCAATAACACCCGGTATATTTTTTAAGCCATGTTGATTGGGAAAATTCAATTATTCTATGTACTTTCTTCAATTTAAGTCCAAATTTTAAACATTGTTTCAAGTTCAGGTAATGAATTATATATTTAGTTTTGTTGTAGAGATTTGGAATAAGCTTGGAATATTTACTGCCTGGAGGAGCCATATTTTCAGGACAGAAGGGCAAATCGTTGTGAGTATCGTGTAAGTTTGTTGGAGATTCCAAATCCACTTCTAAAACATATCCTTTAGGAGAATCATCTGGGATAGAATTTACATCGAAGTATTGAATTTCTCCATTACTTAGCCATCTAAAGCCTCCGGTAGGTAAAAATCTACTCATTGCAGCACCATACATGTTTATGGCATCCAAGTACATAATATAAGTTTCAGGTTTTGTTGGATCATGAGCATAGCGTCCCAGCTTAAAAATTATCATATAAAGAATACACATTGAATAAAGCGCATATACAATTATCTTTTGTGTGATAAAAACATTTTGGAATTGACGGTTTTATTGTTGAACTTTCTGGAAATTCATAAACTGGTGTAGTAGAGTATTTCTTAACATAACGGGCTTTCTCCAAACCTTTGACATAAACCATATCAGCTTTTTGAGTTAGAGATTGCAAAATATTTGTGAACTGATGTAGTGGTGTGAATCCCACATTCCAGTCTATACAGTGATGATTCTTCATTAACCAAATTGCTTGTCTGTATAAATCAGGAGATAGCATTCTCATTGGAAATAGTGGCTTGAAGACATAATGACTGATTCGATTACCATCGAAAGCAGCGAGTTCTTTGACAATAAATTTATTGTTTTCGATTTTAAATCCTTGAAGGTCCACAACTAATCGCATATTTTCAATTTTTCAAAAAATTTAACAAGTTCTTTTTTTCGTTGATAATTTTCAATATCACGTTGAAGTTGTTCAATATTTTGACGATGTTTTTCAAGCCTCTTGTTCAACTCTAACTTTAAAGGATACATTTTAACTATATTTTTGAATATGTCGTTCTTTTATACCTAATATTGCTCATGCGCTTTAGTACTGCCTAACAATTTTTGTGGATGGGTTATATGAAAATTCCTTTTCGTGAAGAATTAGACAATAAGCTGCTGTATCTGCACTAGTTGGATTTTTTGTATTAAATTCAATTCTTAATACAATACTGCCCGCTTGGATTACTTCTCTTTGTCTCGAACAATCGACATGGGTTAGTGGAGCTATGTCTTTAAACTCTTGGATTAAAAATAGGTTGATTTGTTTTGAGATGATAATAGCTTTCTTGAAAATTTGCAAACATTTCATATAACGTTGCAAATTTGTTAGTTGAAAAATCTAGAAACATGTCGTTATATGGAAATCTTTCAGAATTTAAAAAAACTTTGATGTTTTCAAGATTAATGTGATTAAACTTGGACATATCTTGTGTAATCTTATTTTTCTTATCTGTTTGAAATCCGATAATTACATGACGCGGTGTCTCAATTTTTGAACTTGTTTTGACCGCCCACGTATGTCTGGTTGAGGTATTTAATGAAGGATATTCGATAATTTGCCACGATCGGAACTTAATTGGGAGATCTTTATTACTCTTTGCGATATTCGTCAGGCGTAGTTGTTGACTTAAATTAGGTTTTATATGAGGTATATTCCAGTAAAGTTTACTTATTTCAATTTTTGGTTTTTCTGTTTCATCCACACTTATAATAGCATCATTATCAGTATTTAATCGAATTAATACTAACTCCTGTTTCATATTCATAATAATTTTTGTAAAATCTTCAAAATATCCAGATAATAATCGTAAAGGAAGGCATATGTTGAAATTACCGTTTGCATCTACCAAAATCTTTTGAGTCTTTAAAGAAGCCTTTCCTGTAGCATCAATTTCAACTTTTTCTTGTGGTTTCGGGAACCAACAAGCATTTTGATATAAAACACTTTCGTTTTCATTTAAACTGAGATAATTTTTAATTGTTGAGACAAGTCCAACATCCCTAACCGAGTCAATTACTACTCCATTCAATTCATAGCGCAGTTCACGAAACAAAAATGCTATTCCATTATTAATAAATTTTAGTTTCGTTGGTACTGCACCATTATCTGTGAGTAATTTGCCCTCAATATATAAGTAACTATTTGAAGGTAAGGTGTATGCATCAAGATCTTGAATAGAAATTCTCACTTCATCGTTATAATTAATATTTCCACTAATATTCGGTTGATAGGAATGAAACTGGAAATCCTCAATTGAATTATCATCAAATGGTTGTCCAGTTACATAAAGTATATCCATTATACAATCACTTTAAATCCCAGGGAAATTAAAATTTTTTTATTTTCCGCTATGATTCCTTTAATAGCTTTGGAAGAACTATTTCGATTTTTAATTATAGAAGTTCTTTTATAGTTTTCTAGGGAATAGGGATGAAAAAATTTTAAAACCATATATATTATTGCACTTTTTTAATATGTAATGTAACTGTTATTTCCTCTTCTTGAAAATTTATAAGATTTCCTATTTGGTCAATAATTTTAACTGTAATGTTGTTGATTGTCTTAACGCTTACGGGATAATACAAAATATTTTGTGGTGATTCCACTATTTTATACCCATTTGGGACTGTAGGAAAAAATTGATGTATTATATGTACTGGTTTACCATTTAAATAGGATCCTGCCGAAATACTGCAATCAATGCCGATAGAATTAACTTTTAAAATTTTGATAGGCTTATTTGAAGAAATAACTGTATTAGGTAGAATCCTTAGTGTACTAGTAAATCCAAACAAATTGCCAATTGAGTTGGGTGAGTTGAACGAAATGTTGCGATTGCTACTAATGCTAGTGTTGCTAGCTAAGTGTTTATGTCTGGAGTTATTTCAATCCATGCATCTTTATCGATGAAACTCATGTGTTTCTTTAAAATTTTAATAATATCATCCAGTTCATATGCACCCACTGGAAGCTTAAACTCACGCAAAGAGGAAATATCACCCCATATAAATACGTTATTGCTTTCATCAATATTGGGAATTGTATTGAAACTATTAAAATTTATGAGACCAATTTCATAATCCAAGTTTTCATTCAAATAAATCTGTGGATTAAAATCATAACTTAAAATTGATGAATTTCCACTTAAAGTGAAAGAATAAGACATATTACCTTAACAAGATTATATTTTTAAATGACTATTTTGTTTTTTTCAGCTCATTATATAAGAATTTGAGACAATAATGACCACATCGATATGAATTAAAAGATTGAACCCTATCATGATTGTAAATGATTTGAACTTTACCGTTACTATAAAAATAGCGAATCAATTCTATTGGGGGTGTTAAATCGCCATAACTATCAAAATATTTTATATTATCATCGTTTTTTACATATGCTGTCCAATGAGTTCCCTCTCCAGATGTAGAATCTAAATTTAAAATACCGCATTCATATTTTTTGACTTTTTTAGGTAAATTATCCCTCATGAATACTCCTCTAAAATATGGTATTTGTAAAATTTTTATAAAATGTTTTAAATCTACATCCGTAAGCGCTCGATGAGGCAGCGTCATTTTTTTGACTTTATTCCATATCCTTTATAAGGTCTTAAATATAAACCCTTTCCTTTGGTCTCCATAGCAAGATTATGTCTTTTTTGTTCTTCTATTGCAGCCTTCTCTGCTTTTGATTTGGTTATAGCAGAAGCAATTGCAGCTCTTCCCCCTCCAAGAGCGCCTATGGCTCCCAAGAGTGGAAGCAGAAGTGGTAAAAAGCCGCCTTTCCTCGGAGATCGAATTATGCGTTTCTTTTTTCTTAACGATCCACCTTTTTTAGATTTTCTTATAAAATATTTTTTACATCTTCTACGTTTCAAGCCCATTCCAAGTTTCCTTTTAGCTTTCATAGTGTTAGTTACAAACCAAGCGGCTGTTTTCTCTCCAAGCGTCGCGTTTTTTGATTGAACTCTTTCCCAAGCCAAATTTTCTAATAATTTATCTGCCTGATGTCTCGTTTCAAGATCTTTGCTTTGAGCGTATGCTATATCGTGATTTTTACAAGCTTCGTCTAGTTTATTTATACCGATATCACCTCTTTGAAGTCTTTTACTAAGTTTAGTTCCAGGACCGCAAAAAGAATATCCCGGCAAATGAAGTTCAATTGGAACTTTATTGATTAGAGAATTTAGAAAACCCCTTCCTCTATGGTGTGGTCCTCTTCGCTTATTAGTAAGCATTGTGATCTTATATAAGTGCTTCACTTTATATATATACTCTCACTCCACTTTTAACCATGAGGATTAAAAAACAAAGAATTATATTACCAGTTATAAATCATGACATTATTTCAAATGAGGCTAAGGTTGGTAAACATGGTTATTTGTTTGGAGGGGAATCGAAACGTGCTCTAGTTGTTGGTGCTAGTGGTTCAGGAAAAACAAATGTTGTTTTATCACTGATTGAACATCCCAACGGACTAAGATTTGAAAATCTATATGTATATTCGAAAAGTCTTCATCAACCAAAATACAAGTATCTTCGAAATTTACTTGTACCCATAAAAGAAATTGATTATGAGGAATATGAAGATTCTAAAGACATTGTTTCTCCACAAGAAATTAAACCCAATTCCGTTATAATATTTGATGACGTGGCATCCTGTGATCAAAACATTATCCAAAGATACTTCTGTTTTGGTAGACATAAACAAACAGATTGTTTTTATTTATGTCAGACATATTCGGCTATTCCCAAACAACTTATTAGAGATAATGCAAATTTGCTTATAGTTTTTCAACAAGATATGACAAATTTAAAACATATTTTTAATGATCACGTAAATATTGATATGTCTTTTCAAGAATTTAAAGACTTGTGTTCGTATTGTTGGCGAGATAAGTTTGATTTTCTCGTTATAGACAAGGATTGCTTAATGTCTTCGGGGCGATATAGAAAAAACTTTGATAATTTTATTCATATATAAACAAGTACAATGTATATCTACATTATTTACAATGAATCCTCAGATGACTAAACAACTGATAAAGGCCAGACAAGCATTAAAAAGAAAATATAAAAGCTTAAAAAGTGATATAACTAAATCACAAACACAGTTGGAAAAAACTTACCGTCCAATAACTGAGCCTCTCAAAGAGTTGGTTACAGCTTTTGGAAAACCTAAAATAAAAAAAGAAACAAAATCTGAAGAAGTCTCTAGAGTTACTGATAAAACCTTCACGGATTTCAGTCCACTAAAATCTAACTATAATCAAATTGCGTTTATAACACCGAGAGGGAGACCTTCAACTAATTATCCTCAAACGAATCAATTAAGACCTTTAGCAGACTTAAATAGCACTCATATTGCCCCAGAACATCAAAATGAATCCCAATTTATAAATGAAGGTACTGTTTTCGAGTCACTTAATGAAGAGGATGTACCAGGTGTACATATATTGGATCAATATGATGAAGACTCACTTAGACAGAGTATTCAAGATTTAACCAAGAGTGAAGTATTCGAAGAATATCTTGAGCAGTTTACACACCCTCTACCAAGAGATTATATTAAAGGTGCAATTACAGACGTAGATGGTAAATACGATCATATTTTAGGAGTTGCTCATGATATGCTGACAGAAAAATTTAAAATCGGGAATTCCTTTATGGACTTTGAAGGTCCAAATGTTAAGATCCAAAATATAGTCTACCCCGGTACCCCAGGGCTGTACGAATTACTGTTTCTGAAAAATCCAATATCATTTAAAAAGTCCGATCTTGATGAATACATTGATATAGTTAAAAGAACACATTTAATTCATAGGGAATATAAAGATGATTTTCCAATCAGAAAATTTCCATTTGATATTAAGAGCAAATATTTTGAAATTATTAAGCCGAACCTACCTACATATCGACCTAGACTTTCTTCCCTACCATCATCGATCGCAATGATCACAAGAGCCAGAAAGGAAGCAGCTAAACAAACTGGTAAAGGACTGATGTTAGAATATAGTAGTAAACCTATTGATTACAAGTATTTTGATTATTATAATGAACTGATCGATCGTCTGAAATTACTCGTTGCTTCTCAAGTTGCTGGAAACACTGGTCATCACAATGAAATTGTATCCATTATTGAAGAACTACGTGAAGGTGGAATAATTGAATAAATAGCGTCCCTTGGATTAAACATTATTAGTCTAACCATGCCCATCAGCAAATTCGGTAATCATTTTTTAACTGTCACTACAAGTCCTACACCTACAGCATCAATTTACTTTTGTGAGCCAGTTTCGCTACATAGTAAATGTATTTTACGTTTAAAGGGCATAAAAAATAATAAACTAAATAAAAATCTATATATTTTGGAACATGAAGGTACTGCATTTGTTTTTCCGTTTAGTGGGAAAATTCAAAATGTTAATCATTATAAAGCGGATGGAGATGTTCTGATTAATTCAAAACCATATAAATATCATCAATTAGCTGGAAATACTATTAATCAAGGAGATAAAATTGAATTTAAGTTAGGTACACCGGATGTCATGTGTATTGACATTATAATACAGTGCCCATTTACTTTTACTTCAAGCTGATTTGGCAATATTGTCACAGTTTTCAAAAGTAAATAACGGTTACAAGTATATTTTGGTAGTAATTAATGCATTTAGTAAATTCATTTGGGCTGAGCCAATAAAATCAAAAACTGGAAAAGATGTTACAGCAGCCATGAAAAAAATATTGATGCGAATGAAAAGACCGACAAAAAATTTACAAACGGATCAAGGATCAGAGTTTTTTAATGTATCCTTCAAACAACTAATAAAAAAATACAATATTAATCATTACCACACCTACTCAAATTTAAAAGCGAGCATCTGTGAAAGAGCTATTAGGACTCTCAAGAATTTGCTATGGAAACAATTTAGCCTACAGGGATCGTACAAGTGGATAAAAGTACTTCCAGAAATAGTAGATAATTACAATAATAATGTACACTCTACAACAGGATTTAAACCAAATTCCGTAAATCAGAAAAATGCGAAAGAGATCACTTCTTTTAACTACTTAAAAATAGTTGATAAGAAAAAACCTAAATTTAAAGTGGGGGATCATGTTCGAATTAGCAAATATCGACATATTTTCGCGAAAGGTTATACACCTAATTGGACAAACGAGATTTTTAGAATTAAAAAAGTTTTCCACACTAACCCACGTACCTACCAGTTAGAAGATTCCAAAATACAAGAAATCAAGGGTAAATTCTACACTGAAGAGCTCCAAAAAACTATTCATCCAGATGTCTATCTGGTTGAAAAAATTTTACAACGAAAAGGTAACCAGATTCGAGTGAAATGGCTTGGCATGGATAACTCACATAATTCATGGATTCATAAAAACGCTATTGTGTAAAATATTTTTTTAATAAAAACCAATTTTTTACGAATGTGTTTTATTTATAAAATATTTTTTCAAACAGTTTTTTTAATTTCATTTTCCAAGACTTCTTTTCTTTCTTCGATTCAATACATCTACACGTACAGTAGCAGTAAGAGTTACAGATATGACAAGCGATCCCATCTACTTGATCAACAGGGGTTTCAAAACATTTATTTTTACAGCAGTACTTATCCATGTCTATACACAATTGTAGGGGAATTAAAAGCTAAATTTCAGTTTTTGATTTATATATTAAAATATTTTTCATACACTTTATTTCTGTGACCTAAATTTAAAATTGGATTTATATATTTATATGCTTCTTCAATGCGATGAAAAAAACGGATTCCATCCAGTTTTGTTGACTCCCAGCTTCCTTTTCGCGCCATCTTGTGAGCGTAAGACCAAGTACAAAGCAGGTGTATTTGATTAAGATCTTCGTTAAATGTCACTTTTTTCATTTTCTTTTAATAATTGAGGATATTTATAAATCACTTCTACAGCTATACTGTAAGTAATGGGATTGACCATTTTTATAGGTTCCATTATATTCATAGCGGCGGATATGGCATCATCATATCCTCTAACACCTGCCTGTAGAATTTTGAAACTACTAGTAAATTGTACATTTTTCAGTATGTCCAACATTTGTTTGATTAAAGGTGAAATTCTCCAAAGTTCCAAAAGAGTACTTGGTCCGACAGTAATCCATGAGTGACCGTCAGAAATTTTTAATATGGTACTGTATGGGGCTTTCTTCAGTTCCAACAAAAATCTTTTACTATCAATCACCTGATCATCGGTTGGAGACTCCATAAAATTGGTTATTCTGTCTTGATAAAATAGAAACTCGTTCCATTCATCTTCACTAAACATTAGCGAGATACCCTTATTTCCGGATAAGATAATGCAGGGCGCAAAATTTAACTGTTCACATAAACTAATTGTCACATACTTGGATTTTGATTTGTTTAAATAAAACCGACGTTCACCCAAAAATATAGGGCTATTTAACTCACTATTTAAAGACATTTTTGTTTAAAGACTGATTAAAAGGGAAATTTTTCTCCGTTTTATATCAAGAAATAATAGTGGGGAGTATATTAAATATGATTTCATCGACAGATGTTCAATTCTATAAATAATTATGATTAATGAAGTCAATAATTGTTTAGACTTGTCTAAAAAACAGGTGGCCGGATGTTTGACCTCATTTGCGGTCATCGACCTTTAGATTAAACACATTAAGTGCAACCTGTTTCCGGTCTAAAGGTCGATGACCGCACATCGACAGATGTTCAATTCTATAAATAATTATGATCAATATAGTCAATGATTGTTTAGACTTGTCTAAACCGTAAGTGATAAGTAAGTTTATGATTAATGGACTACATATGTTACAACATTCTCATGTATTGACCTTTATACCGGAAACAGGTGGCCGGATGTTTGACCTCATTTGCGGTCATCGACCTTTAGATATTTGTTCGTTGTAATTAGGTGCATCCTGTTTCCAGTCTAAAGGTCAATTGAGGTCATTGACCTTTAGACCGGAAACAGGATGCACCTTTTTACCACGAACAATACTTAACTACTGAATGATACGCTTCTTTTGAGGACATTCAGAAAAAGCCGTTGGAATTAGGTCCTTTCTTCATCATTTTGTTCATGTATGGTTGGTTACCAGTTATAATACTGATATTCTTGCGTTATCGTCAATTTTAGCTTGTTTGAGTAGGTCTTTTCCTGGAGGATAAGTTTTTTCAGTTGGAAAAGCTGATCTAGCTGGTTTTCACATCTTGATTGTGTGTTTCACGAGACTATGGATGTACGGATCAGCCAAAACTAGTCTACGACGTGGTTGAGTCATAATTGTAATGATGATAACTAATAAAGGTTTCAATGGAGTTAAGACACTTTTTGAAATGTTGAAGCTACCAATCTTAAAATCCAGGATTTCACTTGGAATTTTTATCCAATATATTTCCAAAAATTACCCAAATATAAACATCAAATTCTGCAGCTAAAATAGTTATTTATGTAACAAGGGAAATAAGTGGATGTCTGTTCCCTGCTTCGTATTTTAACATGTAAACAATGGCAGTTCACATGGATCTGTTTTTGGACCGTTATTGTTACCATAATTTGTAAACGATCTCTTAAAACATATAAATTCTAATATTATAATTCTCTTTGCAGACGACACAACTATATGCGGCTATTGCAGCTAACTTTTCTTACTCACAGTGTTTTAAAAGGTATTTCTAAAATGATGCAATTTGCAATTCAAACAGATTG
The DNA here is from genome assembly GCA_951812935.1 of Hermaeophaga mercurialis. Classification (NCBI taxonomy): domain Eukaryota; kingdom Metazoa; phylum Arthropoda; class Insecta; order Coleoptera; family Chrysomelidae; genus Hermaeophaga; species Hermaeophaga mercurialis. The sequence goes on along the minus strand of OX638360.1, from coordinate 6,544,357 downwards.
ATAGTTAATATAGAAAAAATACAATTTGATTAATTGTTTCAACCCCTTACTTTGTGTAAAATTATTAAATATTAATTTTGTATTTTCATTTAATTTATGTATTAAATCTACTGAATATTTTTATATTTAATCGTAATTAAGTAAATTGTTATTAATAGATTCTGCTAATTTTGTATTTGTGGTATTTACATAAGAAACTACAGGTCTAATTGGTTTTGTATCTTTATATAATTTGATTGTACCATATAATTTTGGTGCTTGAGGATTTTTTGTATTATATGTTTTTTGTCATAGTCGTTAAAAAGGAAATTTGATTGATTAACTGGTTCCCTAACATTATCTGAAATTTTTTTGTTTGGATCTCTGCTGAGAATTTTTAAGTTACTTAATTCAATAAATTCATTTATTTTAGATTTGTAATTATTTGTATTTAAAATGGCGGTTACACTATCTTTATCTGATTTTGTAACTGTTAAATTATTAAGTTTTTAAAATTAAAATATCACTATTAATTTCTTTTAAATTTTAACAGATTTGAAATTTTTAATCAAAATTGCAAATTTTTTATTTTTCATAAGAGAAATTATTAGACTGTGATCTATTTTCGACATAATTCTATTCATAGTGCACTATAATTAAATATGCAAAATATTGATTTATCTTCACTTAGTAGTATGGAATTTTTAGGTATTATAGTAGACCAAAATTTGAGGCGGGGAGACCACATCGATAGACTGTAAAAAATTAATAAATCTTATTAGGGAATAACACGAATTAGGGATTCTATATTGTAAGTAATATAACATACAACGCAATACCTTTTGGAAATGCTAGCGAAAGCGATAGAATCTTTATGTTGCAATTTTCATATACACCGATTTTTATTAAGAGTCGTCGGTTTACTTTTCCCCGAATATTTATATATAAAAGCTTCAGAAATAATTTTGAAGCATTAAGAGACATTTGCTCGCAACATAATTATTGTTTCATATTGTACATTCCGAAACATAAAACCAGACAGAAAAATCTGCTATGTATATAGGCATGAAGTTATATGCATATTTCATAACAAACTATCTACTTGATTCAAATTTTAAATGCAAATATTTTTATAACAAAAAAGTGTCAGAATATAAACTAGGTCGTAGTCTGAATCGTGTGTTTGAAAGTTTGATTAAAATGTGATGGATATTTTTTTTGAAGAGCAAGAATGCTCCGCTCGAAATCTACAAAACTTTCTTATATACAAAAGTGTATTATTCTTTTTCGCTGCGATTATTTTTTAAATCATCTGATATTGCTACGGGAAGCGCCTCTATGTAAACTATTGCATAACATTTTCTAATTTAACTTGAAAACAAGCCAGTTGCAAGCAAAATATTGGCTTTATTTTAATATAAGGAAAGTTGAATTTTTCCGACAAAGTTTTGGCACAGTCTCCATTTAATTTTAACTTACAGACCAATAAATTGTTTCAAACATATCGTTTAATGCAATTAATTTTAATTGCTTGTAAACTAGGCGTCTCATTTTAAAATAATATATATCTGCCGTAAACTTTCTTTATGTGATTTAAACGTACAATACATTCTTCTGTATTTTATACAGATGAACGAACTTCTAATTTAAATAGTTTTATTCCTACTGAACCTACAATACAAAATAGTGTCAATGAAGCAAGGGAGTATTAAAAGTAATATTTTTTTATTAAACGGACCAATATTTCTTCATATTATTTTACAGCAATTAATGAAAAGTTAGATTTTTCCAGGGATGTATATTAGTTAGGACTTAATCGCTTAAATTTTTTGTCAATATATTTAATATTTTATTTTATCATTTATAAAATGTGTTACCTAAAATTAACGATGTAAAATAATATTAGCTACTTTTTGTAATAAAATTTAAAATCATTTTTCTCATCATCTAAAACGTACTTATGAACTTCAAATATACAAAAAAAATTAATTTATTACATAATAAACTATATGCTTAAAAAATTTTAAAATTTTATCTAAAGGAACCAAAGTAAATCCACCAGCGTTAACATTTAGATAGTTATCATTGCAATTTTATACTAAATAGAATAAAATAACAAAACAAATTTTATAAATAAATTGTTAGCTATTTTGGGGTACTCTTAGTTGAAACACCCCCAATACCCAACTTAATTAAATTATAGATATATCCACAATGTTTATTTAAAAATGATCTACCCTCACAATCTTAGAAACGCATTATAATAAATAGAAAAGTCGAGACACGTCAATTTCTAAATTAGGACTTCAATTTTTCTAATACACTCTCAAATGTCATATGTCATTCTCTCCCCTCAATTATGTTAACTAATACAATTTAAATAGGGAAATGACTAAATATGACATATCATTGAAAAGATAATTTTATGGGTAATTCAGCAATATGATTGTTCTTTGCTTTACTTTTGATTTTATCGCCCTCTATTGTTACGAATATCAAAGTGTAATACTTCATTTGAAAGCTAATTTTACAAATAATTCACTACGCAGCATAAATTTGTTAATTTAGTTGATTAAAATTAAAATTTAATGAACTTAATCTTAACTTTAAAGTCAGTAATTTTATGTTACCCCTATGCTTATTTACTTCAATTATGTTTTATGTTAAGTATTGAGTTAATAAAAATATCTTTCAAATGTATTCTTTTCGTATTCTTTTACTCCTTAAGATTTCGCCTATGACTTTTTAAATACTTTCTAAATCTGTATGTATAAGTTACATAAAAACTTAAAACTACCATATTCCCTATATTCATATACATTCGTCATAGTTTAGACGACAAAAGGTTTCATTAGAGAATATGGGATATAACATATAGGGTGTTACTAAATTCTGGTGAAAAAATTTAGGAAGGGATTACTTGTCGAAACGATTTTTAAAGCTTTTGTTTGACACAGTTGTAATCAAACCTGCTTATCTCTCTATTTACTATTCCCCAAAGGGATTATTGATACGAATCTGCAATCTACAATTTGACCAGAGAGGATTTTGTTAAGTACAATGCGAACGTGACAATACGTAGCCTATTCGCTTCAGGAATAGTAAGTATATTCTGTTCTATTCGATACGATTGGAACAATTCGAACGAGTGCGCTATCGAGCGTGAGTGAGCACGACTATCGAAATTTGGTATTCTAACCGAGTGACAGACTATATTTTCTCCACGACCAGAAAATCACTCGATTTTTCAATTAAAATTTGGTTTTACGACGCCGGCATTTACATTTGACATTGATAGTTTTGACATCCATGGATATCGATTTTGTTAAGAACAATTACAGAATATTCATTCCATCACTTACGAGGGCAACCTGAATAGTTTCCGGAATCGGCGAGATGGTGCATGAATAATGAAGTGAATTTATTGATTTTCAGACGGCTGGTGTCAATAGTTGTTGTTTACTAGCGTGTTTTGTGTAACAAGTCAGGTGGTTTCGCAAAAATGGATGAACTCGAATATCGTGTAGTGATAAAATACTTCTGGATGGTTGGAAAAACGGCCACGGAAATTCGAAATATTTTGCTGGAGGTTATTTTCGACCATCAGTTTCTCGGTGAGCGAGTTCCAACGTGGCCGCACTAGCATAGCATAGCGATAGCAGAGAACACAGGCATCTCAGAAGAATGTATTGGCCGTATCCTACACGAAATTTTGACTATGAAGAAGCTTTCGGCGCGATGGGTACCGCGTTTGCTCACACTGAAGCAAAAACGAAATCGTGCGACCGTTTCGGAGGAGTGTCTGATCAGGTTTCATAGCAATCTTCATGCGTTTCGTAACCGTGGATGAAACTTGTATCCATCAGTACATACCGGAGAACAAGGTACAGTCGAAACAGTGGACTTTTCCGGGCGAATCGGCTTCGAAGAAGGGAAAGACCGTTCCATCGGCCGGATAGGTCATAGCGACCATTTTTTAGGATTCCCAAGGCGTGAACCTCATCGACTATCGAAGAAGAAAAACACGATCATGGAGCAATACTATAGCGATTTATTGACCCGATTCTTCCACAACGACAATGCACCGGCTCATTCATCCCGTATCGTCACGTCCTAATTGAATGAATTGCGTTACGAATTAGTATCTCATTCTCCATATTCACCGGACCTAAACCCCAGCGACTTTTTTCTATTTCCAAACTTGAAGAAATCGCTGGCTGGAAAGAGATTTGCCTCAAATGAGAAGGTCATCGCCGCTACAGATGACTATTTTGCGGATCTCGAGAATCCTACTTTTCCGATGGCTTGAAGAGATTGGAGCAAATAAAAATAAAAAACCACACGAATACCATGTTTTTCTGGCCGATTCCGGAATCTATTCAGGTTGCCCTCGTATAATGTAATGAAAGTACATGCAAAACACATAAGAAGAAAGTGTTTCAAAATAAATATTTTATGTCAAGCGTGAAATTGTTTACATACTATTATTAAAAATCATTTTGGAATTAATACATTAATACAAGGGTCGTGGAGAAAAATTATTATTAAACTGTATTATTATCCATTGCTACAAATTATCCGATTAACAGTTTTCTATAAATTTTCTACAGGGATCTTCTATATATTTTCATTAAGAACGTTATTAATATATTACTATTTTTACAGGAAACCAAATTACTTATTACGTTGCAAATAATAAAAAAAGTAAATGTAAAGGGAATAGCTGTACAATACTTATATATTATACAGGAAATCCCAGGTTTTTGTCTAATCCATATGGTTTTCAATCAAAATAACAGCAACTCTTTCTGTTACGGTAGAGCCTTTTTTTTTAATTAGGTGATATTTCTTACGTAAGCCCTGTTTCAATAAAAAAGAAATCGCATTTTTTTTAAATTAGCCTTAATTAAATTTATATAAACCAGATTAAAGAACAGATTCTATTTTACCAAAATAATAATAAAAATGGTAAATTAAAATGTATCAATGTACTGGTTTAAGAAAATGGCATATATTTAAATTATTTTTTAAACCTAAAAGGAAAAATCTGGTACATACATAGACAAACTTATTTTAGATGGCAACTGCTTTACAAAAGCTTTCTCAGAACATATACCTACATATATCATTATCTAAACATGGGTTTACATGAATGGTGATCCGCAAATAAAAACATATAGATTTAAATTGTACAAAACAATAGTAATGATTTTCAGTTTAGAGGTGTACAATTTTATCGTTTAAGAAAGCTGGAATACAAAATAAAAAATTCTTGAATATATACATTGTGTCCACTTAAGTTCGCACCATATGGAAAACTTTTTTATTATTAGTTTTACGAAAAAAAATTATTCTTTATAAAAAGTTCTGCATGATCCAAAACCAAAAATGCAATCATCAGATATCAAATTTTTCCAGTCGTATACGAGGTATATCAGAAAATATGAATTTTGCCCAAGAGTAAAGTACCTTTATTTTTGACAATATCGAAAAATGTTACTAAAAATAGTTGATCAGAATTAAAAATTACGTTTAAATATGCAAGTACATCAATTTTTTATTATTTGCAAAATTAATGAATATGCACTTATTACGCGTTTTAATTGCAAAATTATTAGAAAACATCGAAAAACTAAGAGATAAATGTTCATTCAAAATAGAAATATTAGTAAAAAATAAAATAATCTGAAGTTTTAATTTAAATGGATGTACTTGCATATTTAAACGTAATTTTTAATTCTGATCAACTTTTTTTAGTAACATTTTTCGATATTGTCAAATTTAAAGGTACTTTACTCTTGAGCAAAATTTATATTTTTCGACAAACCTTGTATACGGCTCAACAAATTTTAAATCCGATGGTTGTATTTCAGGTTTTAGACCATGCAGAACTTTTTATAAAGAATAACTTTTTTTCATAAAACTAATAATAAAAAAGTTTTCCATATGGTGCGAACTTAAGTGGACACACTGTATATTTGGACAATCAAAATTATATTATATTCAATAGTGATTATTCTATAGGAGATTAATGGGAAAAAGTGTTCTTTGCCGTAATTTAGAATAGATATGATACGCTTTCCGGAATACTATGGCGATGTAAACGTTGTTTTTATAATTTAAAAATAAACTTTAAGGTACCTATGTAAAAAATATTATTAGCTTATTATTTAATATGTATATATATATAATTAATTATATATGCATTAAAATGTATAATCACTTACCCCTGCAAATAAAAAAATAAACTTATCTGTGTTAAACAGAAGTCAGGAACCATTTAATTTTAAAACCATTTTATCGTTTACAGAATTGTTTTTGTGATACTCTATTTACGCCAAAAATAGTTTGTCAAAATTCCGCCACTGCTTGTGATTTAAATAATCACACGTTCAATTCTTTTATTGTAAGGATATATGTAGGTATAAAAGATAATATAGATATGATTTTAATCATTGTATGCATTTTAGTTCATTTATATCTAAATAATAAGTAAGTTATTATACAGTTTTGGCAAGAGTATAATAAAAAATAGACGAAACTCAAGAAGTAAAAGAATACGAATAATAAGAGCAGATAACCGAGAGAGACACAATAATGTGCCCCATATCGACCGAACTAGAGGTACGACCACGACTGCCGGTACGTTGCTATCGAATTGACTGGAACGATGTTCCCACCTCGATATATCACTACTTCAAGATATTAGTAATTTATTTATTCTCTATCATAACGCATTCTCTATCACTCCCATGAATTAAGTGCGGTCTAAAATATTTCTGCCGAATCTGTATAACTGAATAAGTACATTAAAAGCACAAAAAAATGCCCTATAAACTAAAGTTGATGGTAGATATCTTATTTTATTTACCAATTTATTTCATTTAATAACTGATTTATTTTTATCTATTAATAAATTTTAAACTGTAATGCAGGTTTCGGTTTACATTTTATAATCTTCTTTTTACTTTTATCCCATTCGCTGTGCAGCCGTGACAGCGAATAGACGTGCCGAGAACAGAATAGTGTGTTTATTTTTAGTAAATAAAAGTGCGTAGAAATACAACGTGTGCAGACAGAGACTGATTAGTGTAATAGTGCAAACATTCAGAATTTGAAGGAAAAGGTGCGCCCTACCACAGTTCCTACCCCTCAGAGGGAGGAGCAACATTCAACTGTCTACTCAAGGAGGCTCAAAGAACGCCTAAGGGCTAAATTCGATGCAGAAAACCAATTAAAGGAACCGACAACGAGTCTACAAGAACCCAGGAAAACTCACAAGGGAAGCCAATCCATAAAGTTCAAAGCTAAGCTCCGGAAGAAGCCAGAGACCCACCCCAACACCGGTAAGGTAGGCATTACCGTTACTAACCCGATAGATGAGGAGAAAACTTCTACCCATTACACCACAGACCCTGGCCAAATTTGCCCTGAAAAAGAAAGTACGGAGAAAGCAAATACAGTAAACCGAACGTCCAGGATCAAAATCCAGGAATACATCATCCTACCTAGAGAAAAGGAAGAGCCCAGCAGCCTGGAAACATCTACCACATCAAAATCTGAAGGCCACTCGGAAAGTACGTGGAACAGCTCCACGTCGCCCGTCCAGGCGGCCAAGAAACAAAAGGCCCAGCAAAGTGCGGAGAACTACCGCGGGACTCTCAATGAAGAAAGTGTAGTGAAAGCTGTTAACGACTTCGCACAGAAATTAAACAAAATCGATTGGGAAAGTGAGGAGAAAACTAACAATCTCCGCATACGGGAGAGTGCGGAGAAAGCACCAAGACCGAGCGCATGGGAAAGCTCGTGGAAAACGATTACGATAGACGGAAACGCACCAGCGGTGGACGTGAAGAATAAAGACGAAGACATGGACACCGGCAAGATAATTATGTCGCCCTCTCAGATTAAGAGAGGCAAAGCAGTCAAAACAAGAATTTTAGATTGTGGACAAAACCAGGATCCCAAAAGTACCGAAATACAGAAAAAGAAACAGAATCCCATCCAGACGAACGTAAACATAGCAAAGCACACGGACGTTTCGTCATCAGATGAGGAAACAACAGTGGAAAAAACGGTCATTGAACAACAAAAGGAAACAGCCACAGAAAACAGAGAGCCGATAATACCCCAGGCACGCAGCTCCAGACATTGGTCTGGAAGTACCGTGACCCAGAATAAGAGCCCGATCCCAGCCAAGACCCACGCAAAAATAGTAAAGCACCCAATTGTTTCATCCTCAGATGAAGACGAGTCAGCGGAAGAAATGGACACCGACCAACAAGTAGAGAGATATTCACCAAACAGTGACTTCAGGAAGCTGCTCGCAAGAAATAAAGTCACAAAAGGCCAGATGGACATAATCGAAATGGCAACAAAGGGCGAGCAAATAACCGAAGAATTTAAGCTACCAAAAAAAAGCTTAAATATCAAAGCACTCATTCAACAAAAGGCGAAGACCTCACTTAATACAGAAAATAGATATCAAGCCCTGGTCAGTCACCCAGACTCGGACATTGATACAGAAGCCAACAACCCTTCCACAAGCAGTGTAGAGAAGAAGACACCAGCGGCCAAACAAGCCGCAAACAAAAAGCAGAAAGCACAGAAGACGCAGCCAACAAAACAATCTTGCCCCCCAATTGTACTAGATGGCACAGTCAGTGACAGTAGGGGACTATGGTATGAACTGAAGAAGAAGCTAAAAGGCAGCATATCATTCAAGCACACAAGGAACTCATGCATCGTATACCTGGACAACGAGGTAGACAGGAAAACCCGAAGGGAGCAACTCGACGATAAACAGGTTCCGTACTACACATATACAGCTAAGAACGAACGCAAACATGCATTCGTTCTGAGAGGGATGGCGGATAACACGATAACAGACGAGATCAAAGAAGACCTGTTGCAGACCTACGAGATCGAGGCTAAAGAAATATATAAGATGAAAACCAAAGGCAGACCACTATTTTTGATCACAACAGAAGCAGCCATCACCCTGGAATATCTAAACAAAAACGTAAGGGTAGTTTCATACACAAGGGTGACCTGGGAACTTCGTAAATCAACACGGCTCCTAATCCAATGCCACAACTGTCAGGGTTGGGGACACGCCACGACTAACTGCAGGTTGACACCCAGGTGCCTCAAATGCGCAGAAGCCCATAAGACGTATTTATGCATAAAACCAAGGGACACACCAGCCAAATGCGCCAACTGTGGCGGGCCACACCCGGCCAACTCCACGGAATGTGAGATCTATTGCAGAAAACTGGAATTCATACAATCCAAAAACAACCTAAACAGGCCCAAAACCAGATATGTCCCAGCCCCAGCCCCCACAAGGAACCCATGGAGTAGCAGCAGAGGCCCACCGCTTCAAAACACTCCTATCACACCCAACCTGCAGGAAGACTTCCCCCCACTAAACCCGAAGCCGGTAACGAGACAGTATGTTAGGCCAACAACCACCAACAACGGAGACAGCGACGCCTTTCAGGATGTGAATGAGGCCTTCAAGGAACTGAACACATTGGTTAATTTGGGTGAGTTGACGAGGGCGGTCACTGATCTTAATAATAAAATCAAAAAATGTAAAAATAATACTGAAATCTTCATGACATACAATGATTTTGTAAGCAACCTAAATAATTATAACTTTAAAAATTAAATTCAGGGACCAAAGTAAACAGAAAATCACAACATGGGGGAAACACAGCTGTATACATCGCATTCTTCCCTTGTACACGTCAACATAACAGCGTACACGCTGGATCCGAGCCAGGTCGTTACTGCGGCTAGAGGTTTTGGGCCCAAGAGCTCAAGACCTCTGGTCGGACCGACGACTGAGTGGTGGGCGTTCGGTCCGAGAGGTGGGGCGCGGCGACCAGGTATAAAACCAGGGACCCGTGCTCGCCGGTCGGACTGAGCGCTGGACGCCTGGTGAGGAAAAATCAATTCTACAAATCCATCCGGCATTGCGGCAGGGACGAGTGCGATGTATACAGCGGCCGATCAGGCAATACGCCTCCACCAGAAAGGAGGTCTTCCTGTTTTTCCAATTGTTTTTCAGGGCTGGGGCAATAAATAATTATATAATGAGGGTAACAAAGAATCGAGTAATAGATCAGTACCGCTTTCGTTAACAAATAACCTCTTAATAATACCAATTTATGGTAAGGAGTAAGGGCAAGGGCGAAAAAACACAGAAAGGCTAGCAGGAACAAGGAGGTATTCAAGAGCCTGTGCCGGAGCATTATGCGTCCGTGCCTTATCGGAAGGGACACGTCCCTACGATAGTACCACACTTCCTGTTTGTTTAATAAGATAATTAAAAATATAATAAAGACATTTTTAAAGTTAAAAAGTTTAAAGTTTACTTTTATCCCTATAATTCATATTTCAAAAATGTTTTTTCCGCTAATGATGTCTTAATTGAGATATACATCATTATTTGTATCTGGTATATATCATTTGATGTTCCTTTAATTATTGAAAATGATTTGTTTTATTTTGCAATTATTTTTAATGAGACAATATAGATTAAATCTACAATTTTCTAACCTAATTGAAAAAAAAGTAATCTGAACAAAAAACAAAATATTTCATCTGGTTATATCTAGATAATGATTACTCTAAAATGAAATTGAGTATAAAATTTAAAAACCTATTTTATTTATTTGCTTTCTGATGAAGATATTTCTTTTAGTCATTTATACCGAATTTTTCGAAAGAGATCTTTTCCAATTCAAGAACATTTACTAACAAGCGTCTATTACTAACGTTTACTTTATCCTGCTGTTTCTCTTCTTTTTTGTACCTTTGAGATTGTATAAGATTGTTTTGTCATAACATGATGAAGCGAAAAATAGTACTTCTAAGGATCTCAAGTCTAATTTGCTGTGCTATGCGTATAAGATACGTATTTACGTATTTTGCCACTTAAATAGAAAATCTGGATAGCCGTAACAATCATACAACTACAAATTTATGAGTGGGTTATGTAGTTTTTGTGATATAATATATATTATTATTTATTTATTATATTTCCTATAGCAATATTTAAATTTGTGTGCATATTATTTAAATGTTAGTATATTATAAAACAAATAATTTTTCTTGTAACCTGAAAAAAATGAATTTTCCAAAATCTATAATATATCTGGTGAAATGAAATAAGTAAAAATGATCTGGAATTCTTTTATGTTCAGTTTAGAGTAAATTAATAACATCATTTAATAGATTTCTAGAAAAATTTTAGCTTTTTTCAAAAAGTGTCAGATATGATATTAGATGAGTTAGTTTAATAGAGGTAAATGTTTAAAATGAATATAAAATAAGAGAATACGAGTATACTACATGTTAGAAGAAAAACTATCTGCTAGTATTTATTAAAAATTAGTTAAATTGTATGTATTGCAATAATTTTGTAATATTTCTCATAATTTTGGTATAAAACTGAAAAACTGTATAGATTCTAAAACAGGTTCAAAATAAGTATAAAACGTCATTATAACAAATTTTATTGACTAAGGAAGAAAGTAAAAAGTCAGATTTACAAATGAAAGGAGTAGAGAATGAATCAGAATATTTTCTATTATTTTACTTTCAATCACATTTTGTAGAAAATTTTGAACGTAATTTTCATTAAATTTTGTTAATTTAGATTGCCATGAATCGAAAGAGTATCAACAGACCTTCAAACTTTGGGAAAAAGGCAGTTGAATTTGAATGGCAAGAGTGCATATTGCTCTAGTAAAAAAACTTTTTTTCATGAGTGTCTTGAAAAGAAATGAATTTAGTGAATTTCAAAATGTCAAAAGTGATTAGATTAAATGAAAATTGTGTCTTACTTTACTTTTCATAAATAGGACAAACAATCAAAATCTGATTCATTTTAAAAATAATTAGTGAAATTATAAACAATTTACCCTTTTACCAGTGTTTTTCCCAGATTGGAAAAAACCTAAAAAAGTGTGATAAACAATTAGTGTCTTATGCTACTTTTAAAACTTTACAAAACACAATGTCACGTTAATACTTACCAGGGAATTGGAACTTCATATAAGATTGTTTGATTGGGACACTTTATGGAATAGTTTACTATTGGAACTTTTTTGGAGTGTGCTAGGACATGAAGATTAACCAATTGACAGTTAGTATTTTGAGGTTAAACAGTTTGTGTTTAAAAAACAAATACTTACGTATTAACAAAACCATTTAAAAAAAATATATTTTTGTTTCTCTTTTATACGCCTGAATTTTATAATTTAATAATAGATATTTAGTTTGAATTTGGCGCTCAACTACATACATACAATTTTATTTGAACTTCACCCAAATAAGAGATCATTATATATATATATTATTCCCTCCGTTACACATTTTTCATTTTCGTTTCTCTTTTTTTTGATTGACTTTAACATTTTTGTTTATTAAATTGTACATGTTCTCTTTACATTTTCCTTTTATTTTGAATAAAATCAATGAAACAGCTGGAATTATCTAATTTAATAATATGAATAGTTCTCTCTTGTAGTCCTTGTTTTATTATTGCTTGCCTAGAAGCTGAAGTTGGATTATTATCCTTCTTTTTGTTATGAATGGAGCGTTTTCTAAAACAACAACGCTACGTTGTATATTCACTAAAAGTTTCACGGTTAGCCATTTTTTTATAAATATCCAAATTCATGTCATCATGATGAGCGCCAGTTTTATATTGGGATTTCCATCTCTGACGTGAGCCTTGAATAAACCCGTCTTCGTTTCTAGTAAAGTTCATTTCAAGATATTTCGTTGACTTACCATCTGCTTGGAGAGTACAATCAGTTAATCTTGTAAATTCTTCATTTTAAAGTAAAGAACAACAGGGTCGTACTTGAATGTCTGCCAGGAATTTAGTGACCAGTGATGCTCAATCGGTGATATTTAATTTTTCTAAAAATTTTTGCAAAATAAAACATAATAAATACAAAATGAATTACTTAAAGAATCAAATGTTTACAATAAACCAAAAATTTCAAAATAATCCTCCAGTAACCCCAAATTTCTCTTGGACTAATTTGCTTTGATTAACTCTGAATGCAAGTGTCAGGTCAACGAAATATCTTGAAATGAACTTTACCAACAATAATAATCATCTGTCCTTTTACCACCGGCTTTCTAAATCCATTATTAGTACCATCGCTGGAATTATGCTCCTTTGTAAAATCAGACTGCAGATTGTTTTATCTATAAAAACAATTATCTGGTTTTCGTTACCATACTGCTGAATTTTTAAGTTTTCGAATGTTATGTTTTTCCATTAACATTTTTCGATTGTTTTTAATTTTTCTCCACTTAAATTCCAAATTGTGAATCTCTTTCCTAAACTTTTCTCTACCTTCTGTATGGTTACGTTTTTCTATATATTTTCTATGCAACCGTTCTAATGTTGATACACTTTTCTCTTGAATGTGAAAGTTTATAATAAAGCTACATAATAGAACTCGATCAAATTCATCAATTTTTATTGGCAGGAATAAATTGAGTTTTTGTGCCACTGTCAGTTTTACACCATATTTTGCCAATTCGTTCATGGTTCTCTGAGTCACACCTTAAGTAAATAAAATATTTTTATTGTCATAAACTTAATCATAATAATAAAGTTTTCAAAGTAAAAAATAGATTAGTTCGAATAAATTTTATTTATTATTATTAAAATCTTTACGTGTCAAAGCAGCCACACGTTCTTGGATATTATTTAAATCCACTAAACATTCGATTGAATCTTTTGTAATAAGCATTGTAAACAATTTCTTATGCTTGTGCTTTTTATGTACCTTATTTTTCATTGTGCTATACATAATTTCACAATATTATAAGTCTTCAAAAAGACTGGTTTTAAAAATTATACATAATTTTATGTTATATGTAGAGTCACTCCTAAATACTTGAACGTTTTTCAGAATTTTGTTACTTGTTTTACTAATATGGAGGTTCTCCACCCTTTTTTTTATTGAAATTTATTAGCTTTGATATGGTAAGATTTTTCTGAATTTTCCATTTTGCAAAATATTGTGATGTCTGTGTTTATTTACTCGAACGTTAAAAAGAAAATTCTAAGTAATTAAATTAAATTAAACCGTTGCAGTTAAAAAAACCTTCTTTTGTTATTTCCGCCATCTAAAAATATTTTGAACTTTCATGATTCCAGTATTTTTTAGTAAAAAATTTGAAAATCCGTATTATGCAGAATGCGCTTATAACAACAGAAAACAAAAACTGCCGGTGATATAAAAAGCTTATCTATCATAAATGTAAGCATTATTTATCATAAGAAGTATGTCCTGTTTCGTTAATATTTAATAATTAGTTAGATAAAAATTATTTTAGTAGAAATAGTATATACTCATTTACCAGTGGCGTAGTGTTACATATTAGCCGCATCTGCACAACAAGGTCTTTAAAACTTGTATTCTTATCTTACATAGTGTGCAAATTTCTTGAATGCTAAAAAAATATTTAGAATTTTAAGATAAAGATGTGAAATATATATTTCTTTAAATTATTTCGAATGAATTTCACTGTTACTGAAACGAGTTTTTTTAAATTACAAAAAAAAATATGGAGTAACATTTAAAAAGTAATAAATAATTAATCTGTCATCATTATTATTTTATCATAACGTTTTAAAATATGTGTATGAATATGTCAAGTTTTTCGATTTTTATTAATGACAGTAAAATGCATAGTCGACGTCGTTTTCATTTCAGATCACTCAACATACTTAACTAATTTAAAGAATTTATAAAATATAATAAAGATAACAATGTATGTAGCCTACAAATGGAACATATTAGAAATTAATTAATCGTAAAATATTATGAATGCCATGTAAAAATTATTTCTATTGTTTTTGTTTCAGGTGAGTTTTTGGCGATATTTATAATATTCTAAATTTCTAGAAATGGTAAGTAAAATATCCTTGAATCTGTTAAATGCGCAAGTCAAAAATTCTATTTTTTATTATTGATACATTTAGTATTACGCAGAAATCCAAGGGGCTTATTTCTGAATGTGAGGAAGTAGAAAAGTTCGGATGAAACAAAGAAGAAAATATACTTTCCTTAAAAGCGAACGAAGACTTTTTTATTTTTAGTCCTAAATTGATATGGATCAGTTTTACAGAGGGACACCATATCAGGAATCTGTATTAAATCGTCGTTCTGATGGTGGCTCTGACAATAGAAAAACCTTAAGCCCTAAATATTTGCTACCTTCCTTGACCATTGCCACATTCTACTATCTGTTTCATAAAACCTTCTTTATCACTCGCATGGATTCGTGTATGACCTCAAATATTCAGGCCAAATCTGTATATACACGGTTCTATAGGTGTTGTGAGGGACTGCTTGTTTTGATAGGAGCTGGCTTTCACCACCATCTAACGAGATGAGTCTACCAGAAAAGTAGTTGTTCTTCTTACCACTGTTTGAGGCTCTCTTTGCGTAATAGTGTGTTTCTAAAAGGTCCGATCTTGCCTTATCGAATGCGATTTTTACCACAAAAATAGGATAAGAACTACTTCTTTGTCCTCTAACGGTTTTTCTATCCTTTTCTCTATAACATAAAGGGCTGTTTTGTCAATCTCGCTTATTTTTATTCATGTGGATATTAATGGAACGGATTTAGTTTTAGGCTGCATTTAATTAGATACATGTCTATAATTTTTCCATTTTTTTAAATAGGAAATAAGTGACACTCACTGCCATGAAGGATTTGGATAATATGTAATATTTCTTCCTTGCTTTTGGAGTGAAACACCCCGATCAATTCTTCATTAATCCGATACCCAACCTTGTATTAGAAAATTATTTTTAAAGAAAGTACAACCCTTCTCCAAAACAATTCCTGGTTTGTCACACTGCCTTGTAGATATTGTACTAGTTGACAGACCGTTTGTGTGACCATTTACCCGGCCACTTACTATTCTGCAACAGACATATAAGCTGGAATCGTTACATCTGGACATTGCATTTCGACAAGAATAGAATCTCTTTTATGGGTATTTTTACCGTAGATGCATTTTTAAAGATCATATCTGAAGTATTTTCTCAAAAATTCAAGTTAGGTTACTCTATTATCATTTTTCCACCAGCAAAAGGTGTTCATTATTTAGATAAATCCTTAAACGTATTTTTTTACTTTTAAATTCGTTTTCGCATTAACGTGCATAAATTAAGGCGCTTTCATTAATCTTTTAACCATTTCATTAATCTGCTCTAATGTTTTTATAATAAATTTTCACATTTATACCTGTATATAAAATGGCAGTAATTAAAATGATTGATAGCCCAGACGAATCTTCCCATGAAACATTAATTCTTATGTTGTTCTGCGTAATAAAATTTCGTTTACTACTTAAAAGATAAATGATGAAGTTGGTCTAGAAGTAAATAAATCATCGAGTGTTTTGAGGGCATTGTTTATCTACATAAAGAATTATTGTGATTAAAGTTTACGTGTTGCGTATATTAAAGAATATCTTTTACTAGGAAATATTTCTTAACGGGAAATGGTATCAGAAACCAAAAACAGGAAACAGAGAAAAATAAAAAACAGCTATACGTAAAATGTTATAAGTTAAAACTTATTAATAGTTTATGTTATATTTTTAACTTAAAATATTATACATACAGCCTTAAAATAAATTATATACTTTATTTTAATAGTTCCTGGAATGTAATAACTTTTACCTTCACTGACAATAAAGTAAGCACACATGATTTAACAACACTAAAAAATACTTGGGTGTGAATTACTATAGAGTAAATTTAGTGTTTAGGATAAACGTATAAAAAAAATGTGGGTGTAAATGAAAAATTTATTTAATATTTAAATTAGCAAAAGGTAACATTTTTTATTTAAAATAATTTGTTGGTTTTTATTCTTATCCACACTTTTTCAGATAAATTGCATTTCTAAAAAATATACATACATAGATTTTTCTTTCCATGTCTATTTTTAATACTCTTTGGAAACTGAGTAACTGTACTATGACCCTTTCCTTGTTACCACAAGATTGTGGAAACACTCAAGTAGTGGCTCACATGGTCCAACTGTCTTAGGACAATTGGGGTTTTCACCACGACAAACTAAGCCGGAGAAGGCGGAGGTTCGGTTCAGATTAAAACTACGATTGACTCAAATTGATAAATGTAATTAAATTACTTAATAAGATGTGGTACACCCCCGTCACAACAAAAAAAGAAATAAATGGAGTTGCCTTATTAACAATGTCTTGGTATCAATACAAAATAAGAAAAACAATTCTATTAAGCAAGCATCAAATTATAAAATCATCATCAGATATCAGTTTCAGTTTTCCCTATAATCAAATATATTTACATCAATAAAAAAAAGTAAACAATTAATTAAATCCCAAACAATTAATTAAATCCCAAACAATTAATTTAACAACATAAAAAACGTACATTAAGTTATCCCGTTATTTACAAATTTTATACAAAAGTCCTACTATCTAGGGAGACTTATAGCTTTCAAGGGATAGATTTCTTTTCTATCAGTAGAACAGTAGTAAAAAACATAAGAAATGTCTACAAGATGGCGAACATAAAATTTTACCTACTTGAGCTTAAGTTTACAAAACTTTCTAGTATCGTATGATAAGATTGGATTTCTGATGTTCTATCAAAATAATTCAAGGATAAATCTTGCTATTTCTAATTGAAAATTTGAAAGCTTACTTCCAAATGTCTCTAAATATATAAATAATTTAGTTTTCGCTGCCTTGATAGGTTTTTCAAAGGTTATAATTAATACCAAATTAATTTTCCCCAAGCTAATGTGGAGAAAAAAGTTGTTTTCGGCCTGATTTCCACGCTAGATCAACCAAGTTACAGCTACAAGTCCCATATACTTCAGAAAAAACAAGATATTCCAAAACCCAACTGGCAGCAAGTTCTAATCTAATATAAAACTATTCGTAAAATTTGGTCCAACTTAAAACTTGGGGTTTTCTATCGTTTTTCTTGTTAACCCTACAGGAACCCAAAATCTGGAGGAAGATAATATCTGATGGTTTCCCTTCGGTGATAGTTTGCTCACGTGGTTGAAGAATTTGACATACCACTCAGAATCCTTGTAAAGGTAAATTCGGAACTCGAAACAATCAACAAGTAGTCCAATAGTCTCCGAATTTGATTAGTACCACAATGTAATCCTGCACAATCTCGCAGAAGGTTCAAGAGAGCCTTTTCAAAAAAAAATTGGGTCAAAACCTGGATTCAAAAACTTGCCACTTCGCAAAGTCAACTCTCCCAGAACTAAACTGCCAAACACAAAGTTTACGTACAAAAATTACCGAGCCATCGCGCGTAGTCTCTCCTCACATTGTTAGGGAGAACGACAAACTAACCCGAGTTTATCAATAAAGTGGATTCCGAAATTATCTATTTACATTCAGAAATCTAATAACGACATTATTTTGCAAATATCGATTGCAGAATTTTCGGAAATTAAATTAATTTAGAAGTACTGGTGCTGACATCTGTGGATGAATGAAGTAAGTAGGGAGGTCAAACGTGGTTCTACTGGAAGGAGGTTTTTAATGACCCCAAAACCTAACATTTCAACTCGGTCGAATGAACTAAACCAGTGATCCCCATGTCTCAAGAAAACTCACTGACCAACGCCAAATCAGCTGTAAGAAGAAATTAATATACATAACCCAATATTTTCCCTATTTCCCTCAATGGGATAAGTAAAACTAAAACAGGCAAATTCGATGACAATCTAAAGGGAGAGAATTTAAAAAAAAGTAAAAATAAACTGCAATCTATATCCTATTTATGAAAACATCAGGTATGAAGATTTATTTCCAACTGGCTAATACTGAAATACAATTTGATTTTTAGGTGAAAATTTAATTATTTAATGTACAAACGAAAAAGAATTCTAACAATCTGAAAAAACTGGCAGATTCTGAATACATTTAAGCAACCAGGAATGCTAGATTCTTGAATTATTCTGACTGTCCTCTTATTTTCAGATGAGCTAAAATTTAATAATTTCATCAAATACAGCTAGAGTCAATGATAAAAGTAATTGGCCAATTTTTCACTTTATTCTTTTTTCTTTAATCCTAGTAATTTTAACATTGAAAATTGAAGCCTCTGCTAAGTTGATATTTGAATTGTAAATATCACGCCTAAGAGTGTCTGTAAAAAGGAATGACATGCTTCATGATATGATCTAGTTAGATTTATATCATAATGTATACACGTATTTTCCTTTAATTTGTGAAAATATCGTTTCCTAAACTCACTCTGCCTAAAAATTTACTTATTTAAATTTATATTAGTGGACTAAAAATGGCTACGGGTTTATTCAAGCATGCGCGGGAAAATGTTGGATCAATATTACTCTTTTACCTACCATCTACCGATCCAAAGCTGAAAGTAGATGATTGCAGAATATAAATCGGAATAATCTTTTTCAGCTCTCCTTTTGAATCAGAAAATTTTCCATAGATGGCATAATGAAACTCATATTTTTGTATCCAGAAGTTGATTTTTCTCACCATTGTAGATAAATTTTCTAATACTTAAGCAAATATTGAAGGTTCCATGACAACACTTTGAGATGTTTTTTTCGACGAAATATCCTGTATTTTACTGAATTTTAGTTCTCCTTATTGACGAATCTGCTTGGCAATTATATATTTTTAGTTTTTAATGGATGCTATTTAAAAAACCATTGGAACTCATACTCGTATAAAGCCCAAGCAACACATTTAGTATCTGCTACGTCATAGAGACTAAATATGTCACTACATAGTGGTTTGCCTTAGTGGAGAACAAATGTTAGGTAGCCAAGTCGTATGTTCTACGTTCCAACTACAGTCCGTATAACTTCATGGAACCTCACGGCTACGTTGTAGGAACATTCCAGGGTAGTTCTCGTGTAGTAGCGAACACTTATGATATTTTCCATGTTTGTTGTCTTTGTTTTTCATATCTCTGAATATTACTTATGTCAACTTAACTTGTTCTTCCATTCACTTAGGTTTCCATAACATCATTCTTTTAATACATATAGTTAATATGGCGTTATAACCAGAATTGATAATATCTAAATAATTCATGTGTTTATCATAACCGATACTAAATTTACAAACAAATGAATATTTATTGTAAATTTTTGAAAATTAGGTTGAAAAAATAAAAGCGCCCTAAATATGTACACATATTTAATAAAAAATATTTAAAATATAATAACAAATTTTCTTTTTTTTATAAATCTTTTTTATATTAGTATAAATGTATAATTGGAGAAAGTATTTTAAGATTCTTTTGTTAGTTTATCGGAAATAGCATTATAGTAACACTTTTTGAACTTAAAAATATTGGAGTGATTCCATATTTTAATTTTTTAAAAAGCGGAAATGATACCTATTTATCTCAAATTATCTTTTGCTACTTCTATGTTATATTAGCCATCTACAAGGTGGCAAATTCCAACGGTTATCTCTTTTAAGGTATTCGCTACGATAAAATAACAATCGGAACCATCCTAATGGAAGTGTATGGTAGTAGATTCTACGTATCAAAAGGAGAGCGTCTTATAATAGTCGGTGCTGGTAACGAAGAAGGTTTTGTAAAAGGGTCTTATTTTAGATGGAAATCACAGTCAAGATCAGGAGACTATCATGACGACATGAATTTTGAAAATTATCGAAAATGGCTAACCGAAATGCTTCTGGTAAACTTGCCAGAAAATAGTGTGACTATCATAGACAATGCCCCTTATCATAATACACAAGAAGATAAGGCACCAACCAGTAACTCTAAAAAAAGTTACATGATGGAGTGGCTGAAGTTTAGAAATATTCCATTCGACGATACCATGTTAAAATCTGATTTATATCAATTAATTAAATGGCATAAACCTAAATATAAGAAATACGCGATTGACCGAATTATCAGAGAACATGGTCATGAGGTTTTAAGCCTACCACCTTATCATCCGGATATTAATCCTATTGAACTAGTTTGGGAAGCCTTAAAAAAACATGTGGCGGAAAAATTTGAAATTTACGTTTTCCTCAATACAATCACATTGTGATCAATTTTTTCCAATGGAAGAATGGAAAAATATTGTATACAAAGTGATTATAATTGGGAATGACTTAATATCAAAGGAACCTTTTATAGACTCGGTAATAGAAAACGTAATTATTAATTTAGGCGAATGTGAAACAGACAGTGATGACGATTATATTAATGAAGTTGAAAGTGATTGTGATGATTCGTTGTAAAAAATTTTTAGTTTATATAATAATAAGTATTGTTGCTAAATAATTACATTTTGGTTAATTATTAATCTTTTTATTTTACTTTTTAATAGGACTTTTTTTTGGAAATAATTTTATTATTACAATAATATAATGATTTATGTAGTGTAAACTAAATATTATAATAACAATGTACTTTCCACTGACCTATCCAAGAATATACAAAATAATGGTAATGACACAAAATATTTTAATATCAATGGATTAAACCGATAAGTAGATTTAATTGCTTCATAAATATAAGGGAAATAATCCCTTTTTAGAAAGTTATTAGACTGGCAGGATATTATTATTTTCATTAAAAAGTAAATGTAATTCCCAATTAAGTTTTTTAAACTACAGTTAAAAATAAATACTGATATTCTCCAAACCAAGTTTATATCAAATATCCTTACTTAAAATTTGAACATTTTACAAGATATGGCAACATAGATAAACAAATCGCTCTGGTCTTACAAATTCTTTGCCTGGTTCTAATTTTGGTATCCCTCCTCCTTTAAGTCACTGCGCATCTCGCGGTTTCAGATATTCTTGATGGACAGTAACAGGTTTGAAGCATTTAATTTTATAAAGTTCCGATTTCTATAATATCTGTTCCTGATACCAAATATGTTGCTTGGGAAGGGTATGAACATGATAATTTAAGAAGTGCATTAATTTTCGACTGTTCCACCAAGCGGGGATTGAAAATTTAAAGGAAGTGAAGATAACAGGACTCACTTCATGTCCCAATGAAGCACATCGCTTAATGAAAGACTTCCAAAATTTTAATAATCTGTAGGATATTCACAACTTTGATTCCACAAGGCTTAATTTGATATTCTAGATAAGCTCAAAATATTATTACGACTTAGTGATGAGAAAATTATAGCAGATTTTCTCAGGAGAATTTTTTAATTAATATTAAATAAAAAGGTGGATCACCCTGTATTACGATTTAATTACACAAAATTCTCTCAAGTTAATTAATACTAAAGAGCAAAATAGTTTTATATGAGAAAAGTTTGTATTAAATATACAGGCACCAAGTTAAATTAGTTTGCAATATTTTGACATTTCTCATCCATAAATTACTTAAAGTACAATTATGCAAATAATAATAAAATATTCTAAAGTAAATTGTAGCATTTAATATTAATTCAGTACGTAGGTACTTTTAAGTTTTTTATTTGTAATAAATTGAAATTATAATAAGCCATTTTACAAAATCTAACTCTCATTCACTTCTTGTTTTTCATTTTTTTTTATATTAGTAACATCAGTTAGTTTAATATTATCACCGAAGAAGCCATTGTTAAAGTTTCATAAAATGTCGCACTTCTCACATATTTCATATAATCATTTTCTATTCCATCTAGGGGTTTCGAAATGGGTAAATATTTTTAGCTTATACACGACCCCAAATTTTTTATACCGTTGCTATCCATCAAATTTCCCTTTTCTTGAAGCCAGGAAGGATATTACCGAAATTTATGTGACTCTTGTATATGAGGAGGTGTTAACAATGTGTATAAGATTTTTTTGCCAATTGGTCTATTACTACATTTTTTTATTTACACATTGGCTGTTTTATTCATTTTTTCTATATTTCTATATACATAGTAATTCTGGAAAATTAGAGAATTTATTTTTTGTAGAAAATTGCATAAAGAATAGTTAAAACAAGAATAAGAACAAAAAAATGTTTACTTTATTTGTTTTTGTTATTAGATATTAAACAGATTTCAGAACAACCACTGTTTAAGGACCGATATTGTTGATAAAAAATACAAGTGCAACTGATACAAACAAACAATCCACGCAACACGGATATAAAGACATATGGTCAATATATTCTTCATTGATGATTGATTTATAAATAAAATTAACCTGACTAGGAAAAATAAATGCTTTATACAATATATTATATTTAATACGTTATTTATACTCGTATTAAAAGACCTATTATTAAAAAATTTACAGATGTTACGGAATTTTATCTTAGATCCATGTAATGGATGTAAAGGTGTTATTAACTGAAAAATTTAACTTATCTGAGTTTTACATTTTATACGATAGTCCACGAACTTAAAGATAACTCTACTCAAGTAACAAAAATAATAAAATATTTAGTACCTCAGAAAATATTTTTCCTCTATATTCTATTCATCCGATACCAAATTTGAAGGGTTTTTCCTAGAGGGAATGAGTGTATTGGTTCACAAATGTATTTTTTTCTTAGTAATATTGGAATTATTGATCTATTTTGTTTAACATAATTATCAGCACTTTGCCAAAATTACGAATGAGCTGGAAATTTTATTTTTTAGTACCTATTTTTTTTGGAAAATTTTTTTTGTTTCAAACTTAAAAAGAATTATTAAAATTGGCATATTCTAAATGTTCCCGAAATTGAAGATACAAATAAATGTAAAACTAACACGTATTTTCTTAATTAAAATTGGTCCTTCTAGTAAATATAAATAAATAAAACTTTTATCTTTTATCTTTAAGTGAAGGGGTGGCATAATTCAACCTTACCCCTTCTAAAAATTTCCTCGGTCCAGCAGTAATTTCAAGAATCTTCAATCTATTATTTTATTTGATATATTATATACTTAGTAGTTCGAGTTGGGGACATCGAAACTGATGAAGTCGAAATTCAAAAAGGAGTTCGTCAAGGCTGCGTTTTATCCCCACAACTGTTCAATCTCTACTCTCAGTCTGTATTTCAAAAAGCACTTTACGAGAGACCTGAGGGAGTAAACATTGGAGGGACATTGATTAACAACCTAAGATTCGCCGATGATACTGCCATAATGGCGGAGAGGGCAGAAGATCTTCAAACCCTTGTGGAAAGAGTCAGTCGAGAGTGTGAAGAAGTGGGACTCACTATAAACACGCAGAAAACTAAAATGATGGTCATAAGCAAAAACCCAAATATTAACCCTATTCTCACAGTAAATGGAAACCGAATAGAGCAGGTCCAAAAATACAAATATCTCGGCTCTGTCATAAATTCTGAAATGGACCCTGACCAGGAAATTAAGATCAGAATTGAAATGGCTCGAAAGGCATTTATGAAATATTCCACAATGCTTACAAACAGAAATCTAAACCTTGGCATCAGATTGAGATTCGTGGAGTGTTATGTGTGGTCAGTGTTAATGTACGGAGTAGAAACTTGGACGCTAAAGACTCAAATGATTAAAAAGCTTGAAGCATTTGAGATGTGGCTCTATAGGCGCATTCTGAAGATACCTTGGACCGACAGAATAACCAACGACGAAGTGTTGAGACGCATCGGCCGAAAACGAAAGCTGCTCACAATCATTAAGATAAGAAAAACATCTTACATAGGACACATATTACGCAATGACAAATATCTACTGTTACAAAATATTATGCAGGGCAGAATTGAGGGGAAGAAGGGTATCGGCAGAAAGAAAAAATCCTGGCTCCGAAACATTAGAGAGTGGACAAATCTCAGCGTTGGAGAACTGTTCCATGTTGCAAAAGACAGAGAAGAATTTAGAAAAGTGGTCGCCAACCTTCTATGAGAAGACGGCATGAAAAGAAGAAGATACTTATTTCTCTTGAAATTTTAGTTTTATAATACATTTTAATTTAAAATATTTTCTAGTACATTTCGGATTTTAATACTACATAAAGTATCGTATTCTGCTCAACAATTTTCTCGAAATATTAATGAATTTTCTGCATTTCCATTTTATTTAGCTTCTTATAACGTATACCTTGTTTTGCCGCTAGATATTTGACTATCAAGTACATATTTCAATTTCTTGATTTGTTGTTAAAATATAATTTTTTCAGTAAATTAAACGATTTTTTTTACAGAACAAGCTTCATTTTTGTATTCAACAAAAAGTAATATATCAGTATAAATATATCTAATGATAGGAGAACAAACAATAGCACGTGCTTAGTTTATTTACATTTGTTTTATGGTTTTTATATCGATTGAAAAAAATATACTTTAATCATTTTGAATAGCAGACATAACTTAAACCAATTTAAACTACTGAAAAATTTAATCATTAAATCTAAGTTTACATTTTAAATACAGTAAGGTGCTTTATCAATGTCAAAGTGATGTGTTTTATAGGTAATGTTAGAGAGAAAGGGAAACAATAAAGAATTATCCCGGCCGAGACTTGAACTACTTAAACACCAAATCAAAATACCGATTGCAATATTTTCATTTTGTGTTTAGTGTTTTAAGACTCAGGTAGTTAAATACTTTACCTAAATTTTTAGTTCCCAATGTAATAATATCTTGTATAAATCATATCCAGCTACTTCAGTATCTTTACACTTTGACAAGCATTTTTATTCTGTCTTTTAATTCGGATTGTCTTTTCAAATAATTAGATATATCTGCAATACTTACTTTGTCTCCTTTTTTGTAACCAGGTGTCGAATTTGGGTCGATTATTTGTTTTCTTCTTTTTTTTTCATGCTTGTCGACTCTCTGTCCTCATCTTCATCTTTTGTAACCTTTCAATCCAACCTTTACTATTTGCTGTATCCATTTTTTCCACGACTTACCTTTCTTCTTCTTGTTTCATGTATTTTTTTCGTTAGTCTATTTCGTGCCATCCTCATGATGTGTCCGTTCCAAATTAATTATATCTTTGTTATTTTGCTCATTTGTTTATTCGTTTCTGTACTATTTCACATCTGACTCTACCCCATTTCGACCACCCAATTATTCTTCTCAGATGGTTGATTTCTTCTGCGACCATCATGCTAATGTGTGTCTTCTGTATTGTCTACTGCTAAGTGGTATATAATATTGCCGGAACAACACCCTTAGCTCCGTTTTCTTAGTTAGCTCCTAGATTCTATTTTTTCGTCATCATAATAATACCTCCTAGATATTAAAATGTGCTTTGCACGCCAGTTTAAGTTCGGTTGCATGTTGTTTTTGTGATTTTATTATTATTTTAATTGGTTTGTGTTAATTTGTATTTTTAGGATTTCTATTTCGTCCTTCTATATGCTAACACTTTTTGCATTTTCCATTCTGAATCTCCGATTAGCACTATGTCATTTGCATATATTATTGCTTAAATTTTTATTCTCGCCGAAGTTATCCGGGGCGAGGAACTCACATCCATACTCTCGTCTAGTTTGCGAGAACTTTATTGCCATTACTGACAATGCTGCCGCGATCTTTAATTAGATTGTACTGCTTATAACAATGAAAATGTACTATCTATAACTATAGCATTCGGTGTCTTTGTCTAGTCATAATAGTAAACAGAGACGGAAATAAACTATTTTAGGTTAAATAGACTATAGATGACGGTCATGGGTCACCAGGAACGCGGTAACGGAGAATATAAAAATGAAACAGTATTTATTAAAATACATTTATATTGACATAAAATATTTAAAAAAATACAATACAGTTAAAAATTGTATTGTAAAAAGTACTAATTTAGGTCATTTTTAAAAATGTACCGTAAATGCGATTATTTACAGGTAAATGTACTTTTGTACTTTTTAAGCTAAAATGTACTGTAAATAATACAAATGTTCTAGAACGTCAGCACTGATGACTACTTATATAAATAACAGTGGGCTAAGACTATCACCTTGTTTGATTTCTTGTTTTCATTAAAATTCATCTATTATTTATTCTGCTATTTTAACTCTTACTTAAATGTTTTTTTACACTTTCAATTGCTTGAAATAATACTTTTGGAACTTTTTTTCTTAAAAGATTTTCCTACTATTTTCCTCTCTATCGATTGAAAGGCTACTTTTAGGTTAATAAATATTAAAGACAAGTTTCTCTCCAATATTCATTCTTCTATCTATTAAATTTCTTAGAATGTACATGTTATCGTTCATCTGCCATTTGCCATTTGTTCCCCTTTCATTTCTATTTCTACGAATTTCTTTTCCTCGAGTATATTTTATAGGTTTTCAAGCATATTGTTTTGTAATTATCACAATGTACATATTTTTTTTGTAAATTAGCACAATTATATTATTTTGTTAGTCTCGGATTTTCTCGTCTTTCCCCCGCCTCTTTATGTATTTTCATAAGACAAGATATTCCTTCTTTCCCTAAATATTTATTAATTCTGGTTACATAGTATTTTCTTACCCCTATATTTATGGCTTGTTTTCACTATTTCTTCTTTTCATATACCTTGAATTTGGATGTTTTCTTCTTCATATGTTTCCTTTCATTCATAGTTTGACTTTCGTCGAGTAAAGTACTGTGCTCCGATAAATAAATTATCCGAAAAACCCGTTTATTGAAATAAAATAAAATGATTCGTAGTGATAAGTGTTATCGCGCGGTTCTTGTGCTAATGAGAATATGATAAGAACGTTAAAATGGATGTGTATATGCAGCCTCCTACACCGAACGAGGCACTGTTAGTTCAGCAAAACCAAGCATTGTTTAATGAAAATCAAGCCCGTAGTCAAAATGAACAGGTATTGTATAATGCTTGGACTTATGAAAAACAATTAAGAGAAAAATTAGAAGCTACAGTTAAACAGCTACAAACACAAGTTGAAGCCATTCAACAGAGAATCAAACAATCAGAAGAGATTAGTGAAAAAGAAAAATTGGAAAAACAGATAAAATATGTTACAGATGAAGAAGAGCTAAGTAGAGAAACAGAATGGATTAGAGTTAAAAACACCAAGAAAAGGAAAGCTAGCAGCTCGCCACAGGTACAATCTCCTAAAAGTAACGATAAACCGCAACCGGTTAATACTAAACCTCCCCCAATTATAATTAACAAAGTACAAAGATATGACGACTTGACAGATTATTTGCAAAAAAGCAAAATACAATATCAGGCTACCATGATGGCTGGAGGAAATATGAAAATCAACGTCACTGATGCAGATGCATACAGGAGTCTTACTAACGCCCTAAACAACACAGAAATGGAATGGTTCTCATTTGAAAATAAACAGTCAAGGCCGATTAAGGTAGTCGCGAGAAAATTACATCAGACTTGTAAAACTGAACAAATTTTTGAAGACCTGAAGAACAAGGGGTTTAACATACTTGAAGTAAACCAGATACTAAGCTGGAGAGATAAAACGCCACTTCCACTCTTCACCTTATCTTTTAATAAGGATGAAGATATTAAAAAAATATATGCCATTAATGAAATATTGCACCTAAGAGTGCAAATAGAGGCGTTTAGAAAACCCAAGCTGCTGCCTCAATGCAAACGCTGCCAGGAATACGGGCACACACAAAACTATTGTAAAAGGGAACCAAGATGTGTCAAATGTATTGGAAAACACCTAACCCAAGACTGTAATAAACCCAAAAATGTAGCACCAAAATGCATCCACTGCGGAGAAAGCCACCAAGCGAACTATAGAGGCTGCAGCACTGCAAAAGCTCTACAAATACTGAGAAATAAAAATACAAATAACAAGGCCCCTGAAAATAGATTAAACACGGAGAAAGTGGAAAATAGACACCAAAGTTTAAGAAGTGCCGGAGTATCTTACTCGCAAGTAATGCAACCGGCAATAGAAAGCAACACAGATTCTGTAACTACAATGCTGCAAAAAATAATTAACCAAATGGAAAAACAAGAAGAAGTTAATAAAAAAGTACTTGAAAGACTAGACAGACTTGAAAAGAACAGAAGCCGCCCTTAATGTGACTACAATGCCCCTGGACCTTAGAATACTAGAATGGAACACAAATGGACTCTTGCAACATCAGCAAGAGTTATTAGTAACACTAGAAACTCAGAAGGTTGATATATGCCTAATTGCAGAAACACACTTGACGAGACATTCATTTATTAGGCTACGAGGTTATCAAATCTACCATGCCATCCATCCACAAAATTCAGCCAGAGGTGGGGCTGCTGTCATTATCAAAAATAGTATTTCTCACTGGGAACGCGAAAAAATTGAAACAGAAGAAATACAAGCGACTTGTATTACCGTTAAAACTAAAAAATACATGCTCAACATTGCAGCTGCGTATTTCCCTCCTAGATATAACCTCAAAAAAGAAGATTATGCTAACTTCCTATCAACCCTGGGTGAAAAATACATAGTAGGTGCAGACTTTAATGCAAAAAATGTCTGCTGGGGCTCCAGACTCACTACAGCTAAAGGTAGAGAATTACAGCGTGCTGTGATTGAACACAAATGTAGATGGCATTCTACTGGCAGACCCACTTACTGGCCCAGTGATCCTAATAAAATTCCGGATCTCCTGGACTTTTTCATATCCAAAAGTGTGGCAACAAATTTTATAAAATTAGAGGATGTGGAGGAACTCATATCCGATCACTCTCCAATTCTACTAACTATAAGTGAACATATTGTTACCACTGAACTTAAACCCACACTGACTAACAAATTTACGGACTGGGGAAGCTTCCAATATGAAGTTAATGAGAAAATTTAGCTGAATGGGTGAATCCAAACAATAGAACAACTGGAACGAGAAACTGAGCTTTTTATGACAAATATTCAATAGGCTGCGTGGAAAAACTCACCCATAATCCAAAGAAAAACAGTAGGATGCAATTATCCCAAAGAAATAAGAGAGTTTATTCAAGAAAAAAGAAAGGCTAGGAAGGTATGGCAAAGGACACGAACAGCAGAAACTAAAAATAAGTTAAATAGGCTTACACAACAACTGCAATGAGAAATCACAAAAATTAAAAATGAGTCAGTCAACAAATACCTTAGTGAACTAACTGACGATGAATGCAATGATTACTCCCTTTGGAAGGCTGTCAAAAAGATAAATAAGCCAATTCAGCATGTACCTCCTATACGAAAAGAAAACGGGATATGGGCTAGAAATCCCAAACAGAAAGTGGACGCTTTCGCTGACTATTTAGAAAATATTTTCAACCAAATCCCGAGGAAACTCAGGTAGATGACGAACAGGAAGCCACTGAATCTGAGAACATACTATTGGCAACTACAAAATAA
Source organism: Hermaeophaga mercurialis (assembly GCA_951812935.1). NCBI lineage: Eukaryota > Metazoa > Arthropoda > Insecta > Coleoptera > Chrysomelidae > Hermaeophaga > Hermaeophaga mercurialis. The sequence continues at coordinate 6,514,065 of OX638360.1, read as the reverse complement.
GTTTATAAAGTAATAAAGAATAACATGAATGTTAAAAAAGCTCCTGAATTTGACTTGATCAGTGGTGAGATATTCAAAAAATTACCCAGGAAAGCTATAGTAAAGCTTACTACTCTAATTAATGCATCATTTAGGCTCAGATATGTTCCCATCCTATGGAAAACTGCAGAAGTAATAATGATACCTAAAGCAGGAAAATCTAGCAATGAATTAACTTCATACAGGCCAATCTCTTTACTACCTGTAATCTCAAAGATATTTCAAAAGTTGCTTCTACAAAGAATGAACCATATAATTGAACAAAAAAATATTATACCATCACACCAATTTGGATTTCGCGATAAACATTCTACTATATATCAGATCCATCGGATTATAACTGAAATAGAGAAATCATTGGAAGAAGAAAAAATTTGCTCAGCTATATTTCTGGATATTGCTAAAGCGTTCGACAAAGTATGGCACCAAGGCCTGATAATGAAGCTCAAGAAAATAGTTCCTGTGCAACTGGTTGAAATATTGCAGTCATACCTCTACCAGCGAACATTTAGAGTTAAAATGGAAAATGAGTACTCTGAACTCAAACCAATAAACGCAGGGGTCCCACAAGGTAGTGTTCTTGGACCGGTACTATATCTTTTGTATACATCCGACATTCCGGAGCGAGAAAGCATAATATTAGCCACATTTGCTGATGACACAGGAGTTTTAGCAGTAGGAGAAACTATCGAAGAATCAACGGCCAATCTACAAAATGCAGTAAATAATATAGAACACTGGTCTAAAAAATGGCGTATAAAATTTAATGAAGATAAATCAGTCCATATTAACTTTACTAACAAAAGAATAAATTATCTTCCAATTAATCTAAATAACAGTATTGTTCCTAATAAGAAAACAGCAAAATAACTGGGTTTAAACTTGGACATCAAACTTAAGTGGAAGGAACATGTTAAAAAGAAAACTGAACAGATGAAGATTAAGTATAAAAACATATATTGGTTGATAGGAAGGTACTCTCAGCTTTCCATTCAGAATAAACTACTGATTTACAAACAGGTTTTGAAACCGTTGTGGACTTATGGCCTCCAACTATGGGGTTGTACCAAACAAAGCAATTTTAGATGCCTAGAAACGTTACAAAACCGAATACTGAGGAATATAGCAGATGCTCCTTGGTTTGTTCGGAACTACGATTTACATAGAGACCTCCAAGTCGAATCTATTACAGATGAAATCAAGAAAGTCGCCAGGAGACATGAAGAGAGGCTCCACAAACATCCCAACCTTGAAGTGCTCCAGCTTCTAGACAACCAACCCCAGAGACGAAGGCTCAAAAGAACTAAACCGTTTGAGCTTATGTAAGTGTTAAGTTAGTGCCAGTAGAGTCAGTGCTGTGCTGTGTAGCCACAACAAAAAAGTGAGCAAATTGCGGTAAAAACTAGGATGGACCATAGGTGACATCTAGTCTACAAACTCTTAGGAATTTAGGTTAAAACAAAAATGTTGATTAATCTTTTAGATTAGGTGCATTCCCATTATTAAATAATAAAAAAAAAATATGTTTCCTATTCGTTCCCCGATTAATCTTTATCAAATTTGTCTGCGTAGAACTCTTTCCAAATTTATGTTTGATTGCATTTGACTCCTTCTATCTTTTACTGCTCATATTTCTATTTTTCTTTCTCCTATAATTCTCCTTATCTTTGCCCAAAAGTCTTGAATACTTGTTTTGGAGACGCCCCGCAATTTATCTCCAAAATCTTTCAATGCTTTTCTATTTTATATTCTGACTGGGTTCCTTGCAATTTTCTTCTGTTTCTTATATTTTTTTTATCATCTTCCAATTTAGTTTGAATATCTTTTTTCATGCTTCTTTCTTCTTCTTCAGCTACGCTTTTACTTCTTCGTTCCACAACTTATTTGTTTTGATTATTTTAGTTTTTAATTCTACATAGTTTTATTGCAGTTATCTTTATAGCATCTTTAAACCTGTTCCATCGTGCTTTTAGCGTTATATTTTCTTCCGGTTTCTTCTTTTTCTTAGATATATATTTATATTTTTTCCGTGCCCTCTCTATTTTTAATTAATCATTTAAATTTTTTCATATTTTTTTCTTCTTACCAGAATGTATTACCTATTAAGTCATTCATTTGACAGAACTGTAACATTTTCTTTCCAGTTTTGTGTAATATGTCTTCATGGTATAGTCCTATATATCCTAATTCTCTGTTTATGTCGTCATCCACTTTCGTTTTTCAATAGCTCTGTATTATTACTTTTTCTTGTGTTTCTCTTATTTTATCCATTGTTGCAATACGTCATTCAATTTTTTTACCTTTTCTTCTTGTGTTGCTTCCGTTGGCGTGTAGATTTGTTTTATTCCTATTCTGTGTTTTATTTTTATATAATTGGGGATGATATTGATTCGTAATTAATTATTGTTTTATCCATGTCTTTGCTTACTATTATTGCCACTCTCTCATTTGCTCTTTGTCCTTGTGGAACTCCTGCGTATAACTAGCTGTACTTTTCCTGGTTTTTTGTTGCATTTATTCCCATTAGTTGTATGTCAACTTTCTCTATTTTTTGTACTATATCTATTTCTTTTCCTTATCCTGACACCTGGTAGATTCTGCTGGGCAAATAAATTCATCTGGCTCCCGTGATATTTTGAATCTAACTAAACCTTTTCTTCTCTTATATTGAATCGAATCCGGCATCGGTTTTATTCAAATCAAATATTTTATGCAGACGATCTAGTCATATATAGCCGAAGTCGAGACTTACGTTCACTCTATCTCTTAATACAGTCATTCTTATCACTTTTAGAAGATTGGTCAGAAAACTCAGGTCTTCAGTTTTCTATATCAAAAACCAAATGCCTTTTGTTTTCCAAAAATAATAATATAGTCCCAAATAACCTTCAATTATTTGGACAACCCATTGCATTGGTTGAGGAAATAAATTTCTTGGGGATGATCTTCGACAAAAAACTATCGTGGAATCGGCAGGTACAAAACCTCAAACTAAGATGTCAAAAATATTTAAATCTAATGAGAACTGTATCATCTAAATGATGGGGGGCCGACTGCTCGATGCTAATCAAAATATACAAATGCATAATTAGAACTAAGCTAGACTTCGGGGCTATTGCCTTCAACTCTGCAAAAAATTATGTATTAAAGCAATTAGAGATAATCCATAATGCTGCTATGAGAATTGCTACTGGAGCGTTCTGCACAACTCCAACTAATAGTATCCACTGCGAGGCCGGAGAACCTAATTTACACTTACGTCGAAATTATTTAACACTAACTTATGCTGCAGCCACAGCCTCCTATCCCACTAAACCTGTCTATCGAAACATATTTGCAAACCGTTTCAGAAATACCTTTCTCCAACATCCACGATTAGACCCCCCATTCCACGAACGACTTAATACAATCCTAGAAAATCTTGATATTCCTCTTCCTAAAACATATAATGAGTCATGTTTAGAATCTTTCCCCCCCTGGAAGTATACTCCTGTTTATTGTGACACTAGTTTAACAAGGTATGATAAATCCAACATAAACCCAGATAGTATTAGAAAAGCTTTTCAAAGTGTACTGAATACATACCGGGGCTACAAACATATCTACACTGATGCCTCTAAAGCACCAAACGGCGTTGGAGCGGCGTTTCTCTTCGAGGATGTTCAGGAATCTTTTCAACTCCCAATGTCAACCTCCGTTTTCTCTGGTGAATTATATGCGATTTGGAAAGCGTTGGAATATATAAAGGACCATAATATCAATCGGGCATTAGTAATTACAGACTCTTTAAGTTCCATCTCCTCTATACAACAGTATCAACATTCACACCCACTTATTACTAAGATAAAAACTGAGTTGTTCACTGCCACAAATAACCATCATAGCAACATCAAATTCCTTTGGATACCATCACATATAGGCATCGTGAATAACGAAAAAGTAGACAAACTGGCAAAAGATGCAATATCAACACCAATCACTTTAACTGAGTACAGAACACCTTTATCGGATCTAAAACTTTTTTACAAAAACAGAGTAATATCCCACTGGCAAACCGAATGGAGCACTTCTACCTCATATCTAGCTGAGGTAAAAAAACGGTCCAACCTTGGAAGTTCAACCCCACAAACCGATATCAACAAGTGATGTTATCTAGATTAAGACTAGGCCATACTTTCATCACACATGGTTATGTAATCTCAAGAACCCCTTAACCAAGATGTGAAATATGTAACATGAGGTTATCGGTTTTAAAATTTTTTACTCGAGTGTCCAGTACATCAAAACTTGAGAATACTCCATAACATCGGTGGTGATTTGAGCATAGTACTAGGAGACCAGTGCAATATAGACAATTTATGTTCTTACCTTAAAGCTATAAATATGTACCATAAAATTTAATTCGTATAGTGTTTAAAATTTTTTTATCATGTATCAATTATTAATATTATGTAATATTCATGCTACTCGCTAATAACCCTTAGGGTTGATGCGATTCAATAAATAAAAAAAAAAAACCTTTCTTTACTTTACCTTTATACGTATGCTTTTATTCGTTGCTGACTCATTCAAAGAAATAAAAGAGCACTTCTCAGCCAAACTTTTATAACTGTTTATATTGACGAGCTCATATTGGCGGCGGGATTTTAAATTGAAGTTTTTCTAATTGGGGAAATTTTTTATTTTAGTTTTCCGACGAGCTATGAAAAACAGGGGATACTTGTTAACTTATTTTAATTTTTGATAGCTACTACCGTGTTGGTCACATTTCACTGGAGATTCTTTTGACATGGAAAAATTACTCTTATTTGCTATACATTTAAATTTAAATGCTAGGTAAATAATATGTAATATAATCTTTTTGTTTTGCGTATTTGTCTTTTTTTTAACTTGCGCATACAGGGTAATCTACTTATTCTACGCAATTTGATATCTTCGTTATTTTGAAACCTATTAACTAAATTTTTAAATTTGAAATCCTTTTGCTTTTTTTATTTCTAGAATGTAGATTTTATTAATTCATACAGGATGCTTTCGAATATTACTTCACTTATTTAAAAATCTTGTTGAAATTGGTCCCTGCATATATAAAATATAACAGAGAGGGTTAATCTTGCATTGGTAAAGTATTTTTTATATATTCGAGTTTTTTTACAATTTATAAGCTTTTGACTTCTTTTATTTTGTGTATAAGTAACCCAAAATACATTTTTTTCATTTTTTTTCATCACGGGAAATTGCTGTAAAATACTTTAATTTTTGTAAAGCTGTATAGATACCTAAATGTTACAGTTATCGAATTATTTTGATGGTAGGAGCGAATAATAAAATTTTGGGCAAAAAATCTTATTTCTTTTAGAAGTTATGAGCTTTGTTTATCGTTTAAGAGTACTTAGTATCAATTGTATTATGTTTTGTGTATTATTTTTTTTATATTTCATTTTGAGAATATGAACTTTTATAGCGAGAAATTAGTGGATTACTGGATATAATAATAATAATAATAATAATAATAATAATAGCATTTATTGCACAACAGTTTTTTCCCATTTACAGAGCAAGGAATGTGGAAAAAGTGATGGACGGATTTAGTCGTACTCTTGGTTATAAAAAAAATACTCAAACATTGCATACTTACATGATGAGACTTCAGTACATAATGTACATAATATACTGATTAATGGCTAGTTAAATTATCAGCTATGGCACGATATATACAAAGGAGGCTAAATCACCAAACATAACCTATTTTAGGCGTGGTTTATAAGGTATTTTTAATGTGGTGAATAAAATATATTCTTAAAAATATTTAATATTTTCTTGGCATGACATTAAATCTATATTTTAACAATTATCTAATGTAATATAAAAAACAACTGATGTTACAATACTGTTTTGATTTTATTGTACTTAGAGTAAGACCACTGCGAGCCAGTCATAAATATTTAATTATTAATTAATTGGAAATTTTTAATTATTTTTGTTTGTTTATTTAAATTATTTATAATATTATTTTTTAAATAACGAATAGTTGGGTAAAGGTTTGTTCTGAGCTGTCAAACGGTATACAAAATTCCTAACTAACTCTAATTATCAAAGTATTTGCCAAAATTTAGCTTTCTTTCTAAACATAGGAAACAACTCGGTAACTGCTAGATTTAATTATGCAATAATAAAAGCATTTTATAAGTACTTTCCTATAGTTATAAAAAAATACAATATGTTCTATTCAAAAATAATCATTAATATAGATTTTGGATCACCTTATACACAAAATAGAAGAAACAAAGAAGTTGATTATAATTTTAATAAAACTAAACTGTATTAAACATACGAATGAAAGAAAAATCCTTATGCTTTGTTTTAAAATATACAGGGCGTCAACTTCAACAACAGCGTTTCTTTACTTTCTTCTATTTAAATGAGGAACATTTCACGAACTAAAATCGTTAATAGGAAATACATAACTTTATAGCTCAGGTAAATTATTTGTATATTTTAATATTTTACAATAAAATAGTGGATAGTGTTAAAATTGAACGCTAGCACAATATTGGGTTTGCTAAACGTAATATTGTTTTCAAACTTTTTTTTTTATTTAAATCCCTGAAACTTGCCATGTAGGAAAAATTCCTTCATGTATTTTAAAAATTAATAAACCAAATCGCGTTCTATGCTTTCATCTAATAGGTTCATATTTCATTACTTCGTCTTTTTGCTTTCACTGTTTTACTTTTTCCTCCGTTTTCTTCGTGAATACTAAATATATTATTTCTCATTTATCATAATAAATAATTCAGCTAAGCTGAGCGTATAAGAATTGTTTTACTGAACTAGGATTTTATTTTGGGATTATAGATTTAATAATTTGCCTCACTATTCTTTTTTTATCGTCGAGTAAATTTGATACAAATTTCTGACATGTGGTACATGAACTTTGAAAGATGACACCACAGAAATATAAAGATCACACTTGACAAACGTACATCAGAAAATAATTGGAAAAGCTATAAGACATATTTCTTTAATCTTAGACACTTTCTAACTGCTATAAAATGCAAAATACGAATGAAATTCAGCGATAAGCCAGCCCTAAAGATTTGCATTGATTGAATTCAATAATCCAGTGATCTAAGTGGACTGGTCATTTTCAGCACTGAACACAAGAATGTTGTACTGCCTTCTGACAGTATTGTCGAGCCAAAAATACCTCTCAAAAGTTGATGACACAAAAACTTTAAGAAATAATTTAAACTAATCGCTCAAAATACTTTTCAAAATAAAGCGTATTAATTATTTGATATGAAAAGAGTTGCAGTTCATTGTTTTAAACAAAGCAGCTTGGATGCCAACCTGATTTAGGTGTAAAATTAATTGCATAAAGAGGTAATAGAGTAAACAGTACTGCTTTTGTACGAGAACGCTATCAATATAAACTCCTCTTCAAAATTAACGCACCACTATAAATTTTGTAATTATCTCTTTGTTTTTGCACTCTTTAGTTAATTTAGCGTTAGTATAATATAAATAAAGATAATTAAACAATATTGCATCAGAAAACCTTTATTTTTAATTAAAGTTCCAAGAATTATACAAAATTTGGCGATCAGATACAAAAACTTAAAAATTATAAAAATCTTCTTAACTTTACCAAAAAGAAGAAAATTCCAATTTACAAAAAAAAATTGAACAATAACGCGTAATACCTCCACGAGCTCTTATAACCGCTTGCATTTGTCGGGGTAAGCTTGTTATTATATTTTGGATGGTTACTTGAGGAATGTTTTCTCATTCCAAGAGAACAACACGCTCTAACTCTTGCGGGCTCATTGGGGCAAGTACATGACCCCGAACTAATATTTTTAGAACATCCCAAAGGTGCTCTATTGGATTTAAGTTTGGGCTGCGCGGTGGCCACTCCAAGATCTGGATGTTGATTTCATTTAAGTAATCCAAAACAGTCCTTGCAATGTGAGGCCTTGCATTATCTTGCATGAAAATGAAGGTATCTCCTATAAATTGCGAAAACGGCACCACGTGATTTTGAATAATGTTTTCCATATAGAATTCTGCATTCATAGACCGCGGACGAATAGGAACCAGCTCTGTTCGTGCCTCAAAACACATTCCCCCTCAAAACATTTTTGAACCACCACCAAATGGCTTCTTTGGAGAGATAAAATCTTTCTCCAGGTCTGCGCCTTACTCTATCACGACCATCTGGAGATTTTAGGCTCACTCGAGTTTCATCTGTGAACAAAACTCTTTTCCAGTCATCGATCGGTCCACTGTGCATAATCACTAGCGAATATTAATTGGCGTGATCTGTGATCTATAATAAGTAGCGGTGCAGTAGCAGGCCTTCTACATGCCAATCCGAATTCTTTTAATCTTCTTCTGACGGTTAAGGCAGAAATCCTGACATTTCTAACAGTTTCGAGTTGATTACTTAGCTCTCTACTAGTACACTTTCTGTTTCGTAATACCTGTAGTCGGAGAAAGCGCTGATCAATTTGACTTGTAGCCCTTTTCCTGCCCTGACCACGTTTTCTATGGTGTGTTCCGGTTTCTCTTAATCTTCTAACCATTCGACTAATTGTTGAATGATTAATTCTTAGTAAATTAGCCACATAATGCATACTTCTTCTCTCTTCTAGCAAAGTTGAAGCTCTTACGCATTCATCATTGCTTAAATGACGTGCTCGATTCATCTTTTTGTAACGAAATTGTTAAATATTAACCTAGCGAACTAATCCACACAAAAGAATAACCGACACTCAAACAGTAACTTTAAATAATAAACTTATCAAACTGAAAAAAATGACGTGAAGGAAGTACTTAACATTTTTAACTTAATTAAATAACATACAGTTATAAAAACAGTACAAAACTAATAAAAACAACTACGTCACATAAGCCAACTAAGATTCCTAATAGTAATCGCTAATATTTGGGCGATATCTTTTTAAATAATACAAATAAGTCAGAAAATATAAGTGGTGTGTTAATTTTGAACAGGAGTTTAGTAATTTGCTTCAACAGTTTCTATGATATAGTCATTCAGTTCAACATTTCAACCTGTCGGCATTTCCGAACAATCTTCTAGGTAATATATATATATATATATATATATAGTCGAGGTGGTATACCAAATTCTTTATTGTGTTTTAAAAATAAATAGTTCAGGGAAATGTAAAATGTGTGAGAGAAATTATTCTTACAGTGTAGTAATAAATATTATGCAACAAAAATGTATACAGTGTGTAACAGCCAAATAGAATACATTTTGAATCTCGGTATTTTGGTATTTGTCACTGATATGCCAAAACATGTCAGTTGATTTTCATTGTAATGGATATTTTTAGGAAAATATCAATTTTAACAAAATTCAATTAAAATTACAGTTAACGTTAGAGGTGCTCGAAATATTTTCTTCCGGGGCCAATCAACATATATTATTCGCCTAGGTATTTTCTTCTGGGGATACTTGTATCTTAAAAAATAACAAGTTACAAATCTAAATCATCACCTACACCATTAGATATATCACGGCACATTTTTATTTAAAATTGGGGCGCTGCCAGAACGTGTAATTATTTTTTTCTCTCAGTAACTTAACATGAGATTTTAAAATAAGATACATTGCTGAATTTTACATTAAATGTCCATACAAATGATATGTCACTTGGCATATCATTTCATTTACAAAAATGTCGGTGACCTCACCAATAAAAGTTACCTAAGTCGTTAGTGTAACCAAAAGAGCAGAAATATCCTCTTTTCGGCACATCAGTGTCAAAATATAGAAATATTAAAATTATTTTATTTCGTTGTTTTACACTGTATATATTATATATTTGAAACTTTTATTGCCTACATTATAGAGAACAAATGTGGCTAGAACACTCGGTTGTCGGGGTCTCAACGATCATAATTCGAGGATATACAGGGTGGCCAAACGAAAACGAAACAGAGCCATTATCCGGAACTGCGTCAATATGTTAGAAAAACACAGGGACCCGTCGATTTTTGATCAAAGGGAGACACTTTTTTCCGGTATTTTCGACTTCGCTGCTTACACCTCCAAGCGAGGGTAACAATCGCCCCAAAATACTTAAATGGCATCAGGGGTCGAGTAAAGTATCATTTTAAAGCCCTTTCAATTCTATTTACAACAGTCTAAATTATGTTTAGTTTTTACTTACTTCTTAATTAAATTAAATGTTCAAATTGATAACCACCCGCGTCACAATAATAAAGATTTTCTTCCAAACGTTCTCACACATTCCGAAGAATTTTCAGAGTGATTCGATGGTACTACTCGACAAAAAAAAATCAAGCGGCGACAAATCTGGTGACCGTGGAGGCCATTCAATGCAATTGCAAATATATTTCGCCAGTCAAATTACAAGGTAAAAAATATGGACCCACCAGCCGGTCACCGAAAATGCCAGCCCATACATTTAATTTTTGCGGTTGCTGTGTATGTACCGCCTGGAAAATTCTTGGGTTTGAATCAGACTAGTAGCGGCAATTATGACGATTTACGGTACCGTTCATAAAAAAGCTGCATTCATCGGAGAAACAGATATTAAAAAGAAACTGTGGATCGTTCGCTACTCGCTCACTCATTATTTCGCAAAATTGCAAACGGCGGTCATAATCATCCTCATTAAGTTCCTGTACTAAATGTATTTTATACGGATGGAATTTGTTCTTCTTCAAAATGGTTTGAATGCCAGTTCGATTGATCCCAGACACAGATGCTAATTGCCTTGTAGTTAACGTAGGATCTAGATCATCCTCATTAAGTTCCTGCTACTACTACTAAACGTATTTTATACGGATGGAATTTGTTCTTCAAAATGATGATAATTGCCTTGAACTTAACGTAGGATCTAGATGAACATGTCGCAAAACTGCAACTTCACTAGCTGTATTAACTACAGGCGGTCTGTTTTCTCATTTTTTATTAGCTACATTTCTAGTCTCTTGAAATTTTTTCACTAACTCTAGAACACCATGGTATTTAATTTTCAAAAACACAATTAAACAAACCTTCGCTTCGATATACGAATCCACTAATTTCACGTTCTTTGTGTGTCCGTATCGTATCCATTTGTCTTTTACAAATGTGATAAAAAAATTACAAAAACAATGCAAAGCAAGAAAATCAACATTTAAACCATTGGCGTAATCAACGAGCCATTTGTCATTTTCACTATTTTGACAAAACTGAAAAAAATTCCAGATTTAAAAACTAAACATTTACATAATTAAAATTTAAAAATCTAATTTTTTAAAAAGTATCAAGCCGAATTTTAAAATTTAAAGACTGTTATAAAGAGAACCGTAAACCGTATGTTGGGTGTAGGTTTCGTAGTAAATAAACAACACAAGAATAACATAATCGAATTCGAGGGAATATCAGAGAGATTGTGCAAAATACGAATAAGAGGGGAATATAGAAAACTAATTTTAATAAATGCACATGCACCATCAGAAGACAAAGACGATGACACAAAAATAAGATTTTACGAAGAATTGGAACAAATTTTAAATAAAAGTCCTAAATTTGATATAAAATGTGTAATAGGGGATATGAATGCGAAAATCGGGCAAGAAGAGGAATTCAGAAACATAACAGGCGGTAAAAACCGGCATAAAATAAGTAATGATAATGGCAAAGGACTCATCGAATTTGCTTTAGAAAATAACATGAAAATTATAAGCACATCATTTGATCACAAAAATATTCACAAAGAAACATGGATAGCACCCAATGGAACAACTAGGAATCAAATCGACCACGTATTAATAGAAAAGAAACATGAGTCAATTGCAAACGACGTGCGAAGTTTTAGAGGGGCCGATGCAGATAGTGACCACATCCAGGTAATTACTAGAATAAAACAATAGAAGCCTTACATCAAACAAGTCAATAGGAAACGAAAAAAGTTCAATCTAGAGAGGTTAAAAGATCCGACAACAGTAAGTTACTTTCAACAGGAAATTGAAAAAGAATTAGAAGTAAGACCAAATTCAGATCAAGTCGAAACAGAATGGGGGCAAATTGAAACTGTTATGGAAGAGGTCGCGAAAAAAGTATTAGGCAGTCACAAAGGAAACGAAAAAAGCTCATGGTTCGATGAACATTGCAAAAAAGTCCTAGAACAGAGAAATAAAGCCAGACTTAAACTGATGGAAACATGCAATGAACAAAACAAGAAGGACTATCAACAAGCCAGGAAGTCAGCAAAACAATTATGCAGGAAGAAGAAAAGAAGCCACCTAGAAAAAGAACTGGAACGAATAGAAGAATCTTATAGAAATAACGAAGTAAGAAATTTTTGCCAGGAAATAAAGAGAAGCAAAGCACCGAATCAAAAATCATATTTCTTAAAAAACAAACAGGGTCAGTTAATAGGAGATAAAGAAGGGATACTAGAAAGGTTTGCCGAATCTTTTGAAGAATTGTTAAATACAAATAACGAAGAAGCTAGCAGGAATGAACACGATCAGGAAGAACAAAACATCGAAGAAGAAATAGACGCAACTATAACAATACCAACCAAAGACGAAGTAACAGATTGCATACAACAACTGAAGAATAATAAGAGTGCGGGAGAGAACAACATACCAGCAGAATTACTGAAGCAAGGGGGTGATAAAATGACAGAAAGAATATGGAACTTGATAACTCAAATTTGGGAGGAAGAGAAGTTACCTGGGAACTGGAATAAAGCTCTGATTACACCTATTTATAAAAAAGGCCACAAAGAAGATTGTAATAATTATCGAGGAATTGCACTTTTGGATGTAACCTACAAAATTTTAGCAAAATTGATCAAATGTCGGCTAGATAAATACCATAATGAAAACGTGAGGGAATACCAAGGAGGCTTTAAATCTGGGAGATCTACAATAGACCAAATTTTTATCATGAAGCAACTCCAACAAAATGCATACGAATAAAATCTAAACCTACATATGATGTTTATTGATTACAAGCAAGCTTATGACTCTATTAACAGAAAGAAATTGTATGAAGTGATGAAAAAATTAAGTATCCCAGTTAAGCTAAGAAAATGTAGTAGAAATGACGATCCAAAAAACAGACAATAAGATAACATTAGAGGGACACATATCGAGAGAATTTACGGTAGTTAATGGACTGCGACAAGGAGATCCCTTATCTACAACCCTTTTCAATTTAGTTCAAGAAGTCATACTAAGGGAAAGTGGAATAAAAACAAAAGGCCTAATTTTTGATAATAAACATCAGTGCCTGGCATATGCCGATGATATAGTGCTAATAACAAGATCGCAAAAAGAGTTAAAGAGAATATTTAAACTATTAGAGGAGAAAGCAAAAGATTACGGCCTAGCAATAAACGAACAAAAAAACAAAATACATGGTGGTGAAAGACCAAGATACATCCGATATGATAATAAATTGCAACGGAGGCAGACAATATAAAATTGAAAAGGTTGAGCAAATAGAATATCTGGGAGTTACAATAATGAATAAAGGAGAAGAAGGAAGAGAAATAGATAAGAGAATGGCCAAAGGAAGTAAAGCTGCAGGGACTCTATCAAAAATTTTGAAATCTAAAAGTCTATCTAGGTCATCAAAAGTAAGAGTGTATCAAACGGTAATAAGGCCGACGGTTACATATGCCTGCGAAACTTGGACGATGAACAAAAAAGAACAGAGCAAATTAGAAGTATGGGAGAGAAAAATTTTAAGGAAAATTTATGGGGGAATTAAAGTGGAAAATGAGTACAGACGAAGAACAAATAGATAATTAATCGAACTATATAAAAAGCCAAGCATTACAAGAATAGTACGTGCACAACGAGCAAGATGGTTGGGACATATCGGTAGGATGGACGAAGACAGGTGGGTTAAACGTGCTTTAAAAAGTGGAGAAGGTGGACGAAGAAGGAAAGGACGACCCCGGCTAGAAGAAGTTACTAGTTATCTCAAAACAGTAGGCCTGTAGTGCTGTTCTATATATATATATATATATATATATATATATAAAGAGAATTGAAAGGGCTTTAAAATGATGCCTTACTTGACCCCCTAATGCCATTTAAATATTTTGGTGTGATTGTTACCCTCTCTTGGAGGTGTAAGCAGCGATGTCGAAAATACTGGAAAAAAGTGTCCCCCTTTAATCAAAAATCAACGGGTGTCTGCGTTTTTTTAAAACGTTGACGCAGTTCCTGATAATGGCTCTGTTTCATTTTCGTTTAGCCACCCTGTATGTAAAAATTAAGAAACAAGCTTCACAGCATACAGTAACTAATTACACTATTAGGAGTGATTGGTTGGAGAAAACGTAAGGCAGAGTTCTCTTCCTTAGGGCATATTTCTTCATATCTGTTAAACTTTTAAGTTTCTTTATAAGATATAGTAACTTCTTCATAAAATTTCTCTAAATAAATATACTTAATGAGCTGTATCAATCCAACCCAAAATAGCTAAAATCTTGATAACGGTTGGATTTAAGTATAGAGAATGTTTAATAAAGAATGGTAAGAATTTTACAAAATAATTTAAAATATACAGGATGATCTCTTTAAAAAGGTTAACAAATCTTTATGCGTCTTAAATGAGTCGGTAATAGTAATAAAAAAATTATTTACAAAATATACCAATTTATAAAAATACAGGATACTAAAAAAATTCTTAGAAAAAAGTTTAAATTTTCATTAATAGTAAAATGAGAACATGTTGTATTGTGTCAAGCACACCTTAAAGTAATATTTTTATATTTTTTTCATTTGACAGATTGACAACAGCGGGCATATTAATCACAGGTGACGTACAATGCTTTTTTATAATTTTTAGTAATTAAAAGCAATATAAGTGAAATATACTTCATTTGATTTTTAATATTCAAAGATCCATACAATTGTGTTTTATTATTTCGTTCTACCACCTCAACTAATCTTGAACATTCGAAGTTAAGCTCTCAATATATAGTTATATTAGATATCAAACATACAACGTGTTTCGCAACCTGTCCGTTCAAATTTCATTGCTTGTTTATTTTCTTTATTTGACATATAGCCGATAGAAATGAAAATATAGGAACTTTTAATCATACAAAATGAAAAAAATAAGGCGGAGTAGGGAATCTAGATTAAAGGTAATCTACAGGGAATTTGATTTCCTCTTGAGAATTAAATGACATAATCATCGACAGGTTTTTATATTAAATTAATTGTTTCTACTCTTACTTTGTGGAAATTTTTCATAATTAATAATAACACCATTTTCTTGTAAAATGTCAAATGTCAAATGCCGATACCTACGTAGACTGGAATATATATTAAAACGCTTTGGAAGACTGAAAATTCAAGATAAGTATTATTTATCTTTCCATATTTGTTGGTTTTCATATTTTTTATTTTTTCCTTAGTTCTTAAGTTGTACTTTCATCTTTGGATTTTTTGTTAAAAGTTATCTGTAGTCGAAATGTATAAAAACTATGTAAAACATGAATATAGTATTTTATAATTTTTAGAAAAGTTTTATTTATTTGTTTATTGGTATTATTTATTACCCAAATATACAGATTTGGCCTGAACATTTGATGTCATATATGAATCCATGCGAGTGCTAAAGAAGGCATTATGAACGTATTACTAATATCTTGAAGTAGGGATATATCGAGGTGGGAACATCGTTCCACTCAATTTGATAGTAACGTACCGGCAGTCGTGGTCGTACCTCTAGTTCGGTTGAGAGGGGACAGATTACTGCCCGCCTCTTAAAATTTCGTCTATGTCCTATTAGATACTTTCTAAACCTGTATATTGTATTTTCTATAAAGTGCCTTTAATTTTCTCTTAATTTTTTAGATTTGTATAAAATCGAATATATGATTTCAATGTAGATACAATATTAGATGATAAAACAAATAAGTTTTTTTTCCTGGATCAGTATTTTACAAATGAGAGTGCTTCATAATACTAAAAATGACATTTTTCCAATCAAAATTAAGTTCTCTAATAAGTACTCGAATAGAATTCTAGAAGCTATTAAAAATTATAATTGCCCAGATTTAGGCAAGAGTCGATACATCGTTCTTCTTTCGCATGTTTAATCACTACGGTCTAAATTTTTCCAACAATTTTAATAGGATACATTTTTTTTTAATCGTAGAGGGCTTGGTTTATTTATCATTGTAATCACACTTACTCATCTGTTACTAGTATAGGTTTTATCATAAGGATCTTATTTCTTATGACAATCAGGTTCTACAGATGATTGGTAACCGTTTAGCCAATGTTTCACGTGACATACGTTCTATAAATCCTCCCGAAACAGTAAGTTACTGCATGTTGTAACCCATACCTTTTTCAGTTTGGTTATGCAAACAAATCATTGTGCTTAAATAGTATGAAGGCTAGTGTATTACATTGGTCATTAAATGTATTTCATTTTAAAATAATATTGCACTAAATATTATTATCATCACCATAGCCTTTCAGTTCTTGAGATTATGGCTACTAACGCTTGTAATCCGATTATTAAGGTAGATTAATCCCTTCTCACTGTTCACAATTCAGTATTTGTCTTCGCTGATGTAGCTACATTTCTTTGTTCTTACATTTGAGTTTTCATTCGCTTATTTTTAACGTTTTGATGTTGAACTCTATTTCATTCAACTATTTTTCCTTGATCTTCCTCTGATTCTTGGATGTTATGGGATCCAAGTATTCCTGCCATTTTTATTGGTGTTCTCCTCATTATGTGTCCTAACCATTCTAGTCATAGTGTCTTTATATACATTATCAATATTTTCCACTCCGAGTTCTGCTTCTATTTCACTATTACCCCTTCTTTCTCTATCATTTGTTATTTTTGGGCCAATGTTTATACTGATTGTTTTCCTTTCGCATATTTTTATATATTCTTCTGCTTTTTTTATTAAGTATAGTTGTTTCTATAGCATGTGTAATATTGTAGTCGTATTAGTATTCTATATATTCTAATCTTGAAAGTTTTCTTGATCTGTTTATTTAAAGTATTTTTCTGTTTATTTCTGTTTATTTCAAAAACTTTTCCTGTTTGTGACTACTAAATAGTTTTATCAAATTGCATGTTTTGTGTTTGTAGGTAGTTATCTGTAGTTTGAATTCTCTTGTCTACACTCATATATTTAGTTTTATTCCATTTTGAGAGGTTATACGGCTCTTATTAATGGTTCTTTTGCTTTAGCAATTATTGTCAGATCATCTGGCATTAGATATAACTTGAGTATTATCTATTTTGATATTTGAAACCTCTCTCTTTTTTTTTAGTTTCTCTTATACTTGTTTCTGTTAGTTCTATTAATTTTGGGAACCTTTAGACTTATTAACAGCTTAATATCTTCTGGTCTGCTCATGGTATCGAAGATGCTTCTAAAATCCATAAAAAATATTATACCATTTTTGTTAATAAACTCGTATCACAATACAGTTATATTGGTCAATTTAGTGTAGCTTTTTGGTAGAAACTCAGATTTCTTGTTAAAATAAGCAATATTGTATTTGATTAATAAACATTGGACGACAATTAGTTAAAAAAAAATAATTTAAATTTATTAAATTATTTTCTCTGACAAATTTGTGCCTATGTAGATTGATTCTCAGAATTTTCACTGAGGTTCGTTATTTTCTTCTTTTATATTTGCCTCCGATATTTGCCTCCGACCACTGGATAGGGTGTTGTTTTTTCCATATATTTATTTTGGTAATAATATCTGCTGTCAAAAACTAGCTAAAATTAATGATACATGAAACTAAAAACTAAGGCAGGGTTATAAAAACTTCAATAAATAAATAGCGAAATTGCAGTAATAAAAAGACAAAAAAGGTCTTTTAAGTGCTCTTGATTTTATCGTTGAAGGTATTTCGCTTTTAAATTCTAAAGAGGATAACTCCGAATGACGCACATTTTTTATTTTGTCTGTTTGTATTCACTACAATAGAGTCGCCTAATATGAATCTTTATTTATTATTTAGCCGCCTTCGAAATCAACTTTATTCACTCTATACAGGGTGGCCCAAAGAAAACTTGACATGGGGGTTTTGGACAGTATTATCGTAGGAAAAGAAAAACGCTAGGACAGGCCGATTTTTGTTCCGAGGGGGACATTTTTTTACGCTATTTGCAGCATCGTCACTTCAACCCTAGACGAGTGGGGTGAACGACACATAGAATTTAAATGGGGAAAGGGGTCGAGTCGCGTATTGTTTAAAATTTCGTTGAATTTATTAAACAAGGATATCTAGTTTTTTAAATTTGGATAAATTACTTACAAAAAAATGATTTTTCCGCAAATGAACTTTAAAACTTTCGAATTTTTGCAAATACAGATTTTTTAAATTGGATAAAGTTTAGAATCAAAATTACTTACTTTATTCTCATTTTAACAAATGCTCAAAATGTGCACCACCAACTTCCATACAATGGGAAACGTTCCCGAATATTTTGTAGCATTTCTGGGATGATTTGGCGCATTTGTTCGTGATTCGTTGTCGTAAATCTTCGACTGAAGCAAGTGGAGTAGAATAAATTCTGCTTTTCAAATAAACCCACAGAAAGAAATCTAAAAGAGTAAGGTCTGGTGATCGTGGGGGCCATTCGATTGATCCTCGTTTCCCAATCCAGTGACCCGGAAAGTTTTCATCTAGATACTGGCGAACAGGCAGAGCATGGTAGGGAGGAGCGCCATCAAGTTAAAATTCCAGACTGATCGGCCAGAAAATGTTCTTCATTTTCAATTATATTAGTCATCATAAGATCAATAGTGTCTTCCAGAAGTTCCAGATACATTTCTCCTGTTAGAGTGCCTTCTAAGAACAAAGGGCCAACAACACGGTTGCCAAAAATTCCAGCCCATACGTTTAATTTTTGGGTTTGTTGAGTATGTACATTAAATATGTGGGAGTTAGAATTAACCCAATATCTACAATTTTGGCGATTAACTGTGTCATTTAGAAAAAAAGAGTATTCATCACTGAAGCAGACGTTAAAAATAAAATGTGGATTTTCGATCGCCAGCTCACTTCGCACATCGCAGAATTGCAAACACCGATCGTTAACACCGAGCTCTTGCGTTAATTTAATTTTATAAGCATGAATTTTATGCATTTTGCTGTTTCGTGAGACAACGGAAACAGTTGACAACTGTCTTGTACTCAAAGATCCCGGAAATTTGCAACTAAATCTAAAACATACTGTCGCGACACATTCTTCCCATATTGTTGGTTCAAGAATTCAGCGGCCCTATGAGCACATCGTCTGTTTTCATAATAAAATTCAATCAACTCAATCCTCTCTGCTCCTGAGTAAACCATTGTTTCCTTTTAGTTTAAAATTAAGTTCAGTACCAAACACTAATCAAATTCACAATCAACTGAAAAATAAAAATTCCATTTTTGTATTAGTCTTCTTATCAGCAAAGAAGAAAAACTGAACAAAATAATTTAAAGTATGGTAGCAAATAAATTGCAAAGAAAACTGTCCAGTGGCGTACAAAAATTTGTAAATGTCAAAGTAACAAAAAGTTTCATTCGCGGGAAAGAATAATTTTTTTGTAAATAATTTATCCAAATTTAAAAAACTACATATAGTTGTTTCGAAAGTTCAACGGACTTTCAAACGATATGCGACTCGACCCCTATACCGTATTTAAATTCTAGAGCTTGTTCACCCCACTGGTCTAGGGTTGAAGTGACGATGCTGCGAGTAGCGTAAAAAAATGAAAAATGAACAAAAATCAACTTGTCCGAGCGTTTTTCTTTTCCTACTGTAATATTGTCGAAAACCCCCATGTCAAGTTTTCGTTGGGCCACCCTGTATTAAAAAGACTTAATATATATTCTAAACATTTCAAGTTTTTATTTTTAACGAAATAAAGAATTTTAAGATTTTAAAAGGATTTTATCAACGTTTAATTACGATGCATCTGTCTTAAAGCAATAGCAATTGCCAGAACTATATAACCTTTACTGAATTTACTTCATTTTGTATTATAATTATTTTCAATAATCAACATTCAATTTGGAAATCAATGTTTAATACTTATTAACCAACGAAATGTACGTGCACTTCTCGAAACACTTCATATATATAGCTTAAACTTTAGGGATCTATTATTTGAGCGTTTGCAGAGAACAGCTTTCCAATAAAACGGATTTGCGAGTTCGTGAGAGATACTCCAACGCAACTTTTCAATGATTAATGACCATCGATTCAAACAATTTTTGTGCCCTCTGCAGCTTTTATTCAAAAATCGTAGTATGGAAATAAGCTTACAAAGGTTTGATCTGAGTTTCAACTTATGAGGAATTTGAAAAATGTTTGACAATAATAAAGGCATTTTATGACATTTGAAATGTTCGTGAATAATAAAAAAAACTAGAGCTTTTAATTTCAATTTTTATACAGAGTGTTCACTTTTTAATATAGCCATATCGATATATCGGAAATTGTAAAAATCGAAAAGAAAATTTATTTAGATCCAGAGCTTTCGTTAAGAAAATGGTCAGGAGTGCCAAAATTAATCTACCATAAGATATTAAAATTAAACAAAATGCACCCTTATAAAATTCAACTTTACCAAGAGTTGGGTGGGAATAATTTCGCCAGAAGAATCGAATTTTGTGGTATAATGATAGATATGATTCGGCAAAATAAAAATGTTTTGCGAAGTATTTACGCTTTTACTTAAATTGTCTTGTGAATATTGATACAACACACAATATCACCAAAAAATTAATGTATGGGCTGAAATTTTTAATAGTCAAATATTTGGCCCAATATTCTTCCACGTGCAGTTTTTGAAAGAGCAATTATAGGTACTTCCAAGCAGATGGAGCTGGGTCAGATTATTATTAAGAAGATAGGAATTATTTGGATACTGTTTTTCTAGGACTTTGTATAAGATGTAGGGGCATTACTGAATGACCAGCTCGCTCCCCCGATTTAACTCCCCTAGATTTATTTTTGTGGGAACATTTGAAGTTTGTTATTTATAAGACACCGCCCTACTCAACAGCTGATTTAGGTAATAGTTTAAGAGAGGAATGTGATAATTTAACAGCTCAAGTAGTTGATAATGTTAGAAATGCTATTGAAAATACACTTTATTTTTGTTTAAATGTAAACATTTTAAGCATTTACTTTACCTAAAATGGTGTGAATAAATCTTGTTTTAAGTATTTCCATAACTAACTCTTGATTTTTTGGAACTAATAATTTCTGATATCTGAAATATTTAACTATTTAAATATCTCAGAAATTTCGTTTTTTCGAAATCAATAAAAAAAATACAGCGTGTCACTTAAAATCTTGGAGTGGAGGTGGTTGGGGGTGATGTATGATGTATACTGTTCATTGTCCCCCTAAATCCTGAACAACAATTCAAAATTTCAAATTTTTATTTTCAAAAACACCAGAAATAATTCACTATTAAATTTTCTCATGGACACCTGGTAGTTTTTTTTAATAAAAAGAAGCGGAATATAAATATCTATATTCTTTCTAAAAAAAAACTATTTAACGACGAAATTTTAAGAGTTTTATATTTTTTAATCAATAATCTGGGAAAAAATGCAGTGAACAGTTGACATATTCCTTGCTTTGTATATCTCCGTTTTTCTTTTGTATATTGTAAATAACACTTCATCCAAAATACATAACTTAAAAACAATCGAATCTACATTTCGTATCCATTTAATTCAACGAACTATAAGGTTACCCTATTGTACTATCTGTATACCAGTTATGAGCTAGCAATCTCTAAAAAAAGCAAACGGTTTTTCTTCGTCGCAATTATCACTTATTAAATATTGAAGTGAGGAGTATGATTTAACGTTGCATGTTGGTTTTTTAAATGCAAGAAGTTTATTTGTTTTCCGTTGTTTTGATTTGCTACGAAATCATCTTAGTTAGTCTTAGTCTGACCTATTATTTAGAACATTTAGATCTATTTGTATGCTATTCACTCATTGTGGAAAATTTCAAATTAACGAAGTTTACATAACTTTATGATTATGAGATAATCATTAATTATAAGCACTGCAGCTAAGGCCAATCTGTTAAATCCGCATTATAAACATTAAGATTCCATACATTCTTGTTCTTCTGGGAAATTTGCGGAGATGATAAATGTCCAGAGGTATTTTTTGCAACTGAAACAAGCGTTGAAGTATACTACTTACATTAAATTTTAGTTTGATCTTGTTGAAAAATTAGTATATACTAGGATTAATGAACAGAGTCATAAAATGGCATAGAAAATTAGAAATTTAATCGAATTTCCGTTTCACTCGTATTTTCTTTGTAGCGTTCATTTATTCGTGTATAATAGGTTTTTATAAGCTTTTTAAATTTCGTCTATGAAACAGATCAGTAAAGGAATGAACGAATTCCAGTATGTACAAGATGTTGGCGGAATATTAAGAAAGTCATGAAAGTACACAATATTTTAAGAGACACAAAGATGTTTATTGATATGATAAGAAATGAAATTTCCACTTTTGGTTAGATCAATAATGATGAAAGTCTGCCGATAATGAAGAAATGATCATTATAATATTAAATTACTAAAGGAGCTGAATTTTTGGTAATGTTCTAATATTAGTATTTATACAATAATAATTTGACAGATTTGGAAAAAAATTGAAATTATTATTTGGAGACGAAGGTATTCAAAAAGAATTAAACAAATGTCAAAAATATGTAAAGAAAACTGCCTTTTCTTCAAATGTCACCGATCCCGAGCATCATATAGAGGATCGGTAAAGCAGATCGCGACAAGTGCGAGTATAATAACTGTTTACCTGTAATGAGGAATGCACATGGCAGAGAGAGAATCAACGTTTATTAAAATTGTTTATCAAAGAGAAGCTCCAGTTTAACTATAAATTTAACTTCGGTATTGTGATTAAACTGGCATGATTAATGGACATTTAATGTCGTTTCTTTCATTACAGGTAGGCTTTTTGTATATAGTAGTTTTAAGACTTGTAAATAATAAAAAAATCCTCTTTCATTACAGAAACTCAATTGTGTTTAATTATTCATGTCGGATTTCCAATAAAGATAGAAAATATATTATAAATATATGACCTAGATAAAACTTGGCTAAATGCAGGTTTTTATCTTAAAATTTGGACAGATAAGAATAAGGAACAACAGTACGTTTAAAATAATTGATTTAAAAAACTATTTCAACAGTAAATATCATACCTCAAAAGGGAAAATGGTTTAGGACATGTAGGTACAGAAAGAACAATAGAAAATGGGAGAAGCTGATAGGTTTAAGGAAATGACTATGGAGACTTTCATCATTATTATAGGAAGCCATTATGACATTTCGGACACCGATTGATAAAGATGGCTTACGATTTAAAAGTGCTTTAAATTATTAATCCTCTATTTATAAATTACACGTTTATTTGTTATTTAATACTAAGCTTTTCCAGTTATATAATACTACACACAAACTTTTTATATATATTTTTTTGAGGGTTGCTTTTTAACCCTTCTAAGTTACGCTACTGTTTATTTGGAATCGGAATCAATACATTTTTACGACGAGCAATAAAATGAAGTGGCTTTCACTTGATCACTCTGTTCGGTAATCGTAATATAACAAATCTCTTAAATATTTTCGCTGTTTCTTTATTTAGAAAATGGTTTTTGGTCAAATATCTGAAATTTAGAGTGTACTGTAAATTAGGACTATCCGTTTAAAAGTTTCCAGGGGCTCAAACTTCTTCTATGATTAGTATTTTTAAATACCAGGTACCAAAATATAAAAAAAAAGTTGTTAACGTTTTTCCTCTTATATGGATTATCCAAGTTAACGAAAATTTTTGAAGAATGTGGTAAATTAAAATTAGATACCGACATTTTTTTCTTTGAAAATATATACATTAATATACGATGGACACAATAAATTATTATTTTAGAGAAAAACAGCTACATAATATAATATCAACAATTTATATAAAATACATTGCATTATAGATATTTCCTGATTAGCTAATAACCATTTATCAAACAAAATTTGCATAAAATGAAACGGTTATTGGTAATGGTATTAAATAATTTCATCTATTTTAGTAGGTACTTCCGTTTAATTGCTTTTCTATTTGCATGAATTTGTTGAACAAATTGATCTCATATTATTAGATTATATTACAAATACTAAATGGAAAACATAATATAAAACAGTTTTATTTAAAAACATCTAGTTAAAATCTATATTACTGAAAAATCATCATGGTAAATACGATATAGTAGTATTTATTTTGCACTCATACACGCCTGAATATTTGTGGAAATAAATATTGAAAAAAGTTAGACCATTTTTAATTGCTTCTTCTAACATGCCTAGCTAGTTAAAAATACATTTAAATGTTCACATTCGAAGATAAAAAATCCCTTTGTAGGACATCGAAGAAATAAATGGTATTTTTTAATATATTTATTATTATTTATTTTATATAATTTAATAATATTTTTAAGGCAATTAAGGATAATTATAGCTCTTGTGATGATCTAAGCCATTGACTATTTTAATGTCAATTAAACTTTTACTCTGATAAGAAGATAAAGAAAGTGCCCAAATTTAATCAAACAAAAAGTAAAGGGTTCAAGTCGAACTTTTGTTAAAACACAATCTTGTTAACTTTTGTTTGAGAGCTATTGCAGCTGACCATTAGATAAAAGAAATTAATCTTTTCTTTCTTTATATAGGAGTACATTATATCTTTTCTATTTCCACACTTGTAAGTGTTTAAGTGTAAGTGTAAATACTAGAATCAATCCTAAATTTTAAAACTGTTTATTTCTTCTTTCATAATTGATAATTAAGCCTTCTGAACTCAATATTAGATACGAGTTAATTCAGTACCAGTGTTTATTCATTATAATAGACTTTTAAAGAATTCTGTTGGTTTATTTAAAATTTGTTTCAACCTCATGGTATACAATAGAGTTTGTTCCAAATTTTAGTACATATACGAATATTTTCCTTATTATAGAAGGTCAAAAGTCGTTTAATGCGAAAAGTTTTAAAGAAATATAAGCATTTTAGTCTTTGTTTAAAATTTATTAGTTTCCGCAATAAATGCGTAAAAGGAATATCATGTAATTTTGTTACTCCTCGTTAACATTAATATTGATTTATACAATCTTCGGGCCCTTTAGTAGGTGCTATTTATTAATACCAAAAATACAAATTATTGGATTTTTTTTGTATTCTACGGAGTCTACAGTAAATATAGATCTATGTAAATTTTTGGAATACA
Organism: Hermaeophaga mercurialis; assembly: GCA_951812935.1. Lineage (NCBI taxonomy): Eukaryota > Metazoa > Arthropoda > Insecta > Coleoptera > Chrysomelidae > Hermaeophaga > Hermaeophaga mercurialis. The sequence goes on along the minus strand of OX638360.1, from coordinate 6,488,694 downwards.
AACAAACTAATTTGCATTTTTTAGTATTAAAAATGTCTTAAATAAGTATCTGGAAATGTACGAATCGAACTATCTGTTTAATTACTTTTTATCTTTTAGTATGGAAACCAATAGTGATAAAAAATCTGTAACAAAGACTAAAATGTTTATAAACCATTCTAAAGAAAGAGATCTGGATGTCGGCAAAGTGCCAAGAAATAGAACTACTACAAGAAAAATATGACACCTTCAATGTTCATAAAAAGTAAAAGAATTTACAAACAGACACAGAAAACATCAAGGAGCAATTTTGAGATAATTCTAGGAGTAGAAGCTAAGCTTGAGAGATGGAAAAAATATATTGAAACACATTTTAATGACGACAGACCTTGCTCCCTACCACCGATAGATCACATATTGAACGAAAAGGCTCCAGAAATAACCAGAGACGAAGTTGTGCATGCAATAAAAGCACAGAAAAACGGAAAAGCTACCGGTCCCGATAAAATCAACGTTGAAATGCTTAAATTCATTGCAGATAATGAAGATAAAGGCCTAGATTTAATAACAGCATTATTTAACAAATTATATAGCTCAAGCAAGATACCCTGAGATTGGCTTAAATCAACATTCGTGACCCTGCCAAAGAAACCCAACGCCTCATAATGTGATGACTCTCGGATGATAAGCATTATGTCCCATGTCCTGAAAAACTTTCTTAGAATCATCCACACGCGAATCTACAAGAAGTGCGAATACCAGATGGACAACACCCAGTTTGAATTCCGAAACGGACTCGGAACGCGTGAAGCACTCTTTTCCCTGAATGTAATGACACAAAGATGTAGAGACATGAATGTGAACGTATTTGCATGTTTCATAGACTATCGAAAGGCGTTCCACTGTGTTAATCATCAGAAGATGATCGAAATTCTAAGAACAACCGGAGTCGACGAACAGGACCTACGTTTTATATCAGAACTTTATTGGCCTCAAACGGCGGTAGTAGAGATGGAAAAATCAACATCGGAAGATATGCAAATCAGTCGAGGGGGTTCGACAGTAAACAATATCAGGTACGCCGATGATACGGTTATAATAGCCAACGATGTACAAGAACTACAAAACATCATAGACTCCGTAGTTCACTATAACGAGATGTTTGGATTGCATCTCAATATCTGCAAGACCAAATTATTGATCTTTTCTAAGACTCCAATAAATGCACACCTGCGTGTCAAGGGAAAAACAATCGAACAAGTGACCTCAATAAAATATTTGGGAGCTAACATCAATAGTCAGTGCGACCCGAAAAGGGAAATACTTTCAAGAATTGAGCGAGCGAGAAAAATCTTCATGAGTATGAAATCATTTTTTACAAGACTAGACCTCAGTTTGGAACTCAGAACTCGAATGATCAGATGCTACGTCTTCTCTGTCCTACTCTATGGATGTGAAAGTTGGACACTAAATTCACAGACCGAAAAGAAAATAGAAGCCTTCGAAATGTATGTGTATAGACGGATGCTGCGAATTTCATGGGTACAAAGGATCACCAACGATGAAGTACTCCAGCGCATGCACAAACAAAAAGAATTACCGAACAGCATCAAGGAAAGAAAAATGCAATACCTGGGTCATCTGATGAGGGGTGATAAGTACGAAATATTACGCCTCATAATAGAGGGCAAAGTACAAGGGAAAAGATCAGTAGGAAGACGCCAAAACTCATGGCTAAAGGACTTAAGGAGATGGTTCGACCGCTCGTCTGCAGAAATCTTTCGTGCTGCAGTTTCCAGAGCTACCATTGCCATTTGGATCGCCAACCTTCGGCAGGAGAGGGCGTGATAAGAAGAAGAAGAAAGCTTTTCCAATTTAACCTTCTCTTTGTATTTAATAATAGCGAAAATAGTCCCAATTTGAAACGGAACGCACTGTTTACAAAAGCAAAATCTGAAAAAATAGAAGTAATTGTTTAGTTAATATTTTATTAGGTTAGGTTAGGTAATATTCTCATAATTTTTGGTTCACGTAAAATTTTTTATTGGGTTGTTATTTCTGAATAGATATATGAAAAAATCTCTTAATATTATCTCAAGGGGTTTTTTAACCCACTACGTAACTTGGTTAATGGAAATTAAAGAGGCTGAGTGAAACAATAACAATTTATTTATCTATAAAAACAACTAATATAAATTATAATGGCAAGTTACACCTTTAAATATCTAATAGGTACATTTAATTGCAGTGATAGGCACTATCAACCTCTCGATCATCCGAGGACCCAGACTTGACTTCCGATCTCCAATTATTTTTCTAACCAAGAAGTCCCCAATGTTTTTTAATTTTGACTCTACTAAAAATATTTATTTAATATTCGTTCGCGGCCTTGTCTCATAACTCTCGTTCACATAATGTTAAATAAATAGCAAAAATAATAATTTGGAAAATGCGAATTAAAATATACATAATAAAATTTTAAAAATTAAAACAAAGTCTTAGCAGACCCGTGAAATAAACAACAAATGGGATTATATTTTTATTTAAAACCGAATTTAGTGACATATGAAAGGAAAGATACATCTTTATACTTGTATATATTTACAGTAAGCATAATAGATATGTCTTAAAGATGACAATATTTCAAAATAATGTAATTATTTAGACAATTATCCACGGAAAAATCCCCACTTTATGGCTATGAATAAATTGATAGGCATTATGAGAAAACCAGCTTCCTGCAACTTTTATGATAACAGGCGTTTGTGGATGCAACAAGAACTTCACTTCAACTTTATATTCCGATTTTATGTAACTTCGCACAGTTGAGTTCCTAGTATACCCAATGAAAATAGAAAAGCACCTCATTCGAGAAAATGGAAAGCTGTATTTTCGTAATGGCTTAAGGAAAATCACTTTTATCTTAAAGTAAAACAAAGAAATTAATTCCATGCATAATTGTTGGGCTTTTATACGAAAAGGTTGTTTTGTTTGTTTATCGTTGTTCAATTAAATAAAATGAATATTTATAAGAACATAACAATAGGAATTACAGTAACTACATTATTATTAGATTTGAAGAAACACTATTCAAATAAAGGATCCTACAAAATAATATTCCTTTAGTAATTTTTTCTTTTACATAAATATTGTAACGGTCTAAAAGAGGCAATCAAAAAATAATTTAATTAAGCATTAAACAAAAATTGATAGGTACAAACACATGAATCAAATAAAATTGGTTAAAACAATAAATGAACAAATAAATATGAAAAATAAATTAGGTATACAACCAGATAAGTCACATTACGCAAAACACCAAATTGTCACTAAACACAAACCTACACTTAATAACACAATGGCAACAACAGTGGAAATTCTTCATATAAGTGACAAGAAAGAAGAACGTGATTTTTTGGAGGAATATGAAATAAAGAAACACCTAAAATATCCTCAATATACAGTATTGAATTAACAACTAAACATTGGAAGTTCATTATCTTAGATCACCTTTTGAACTAAATACTAACCAAATATATTTTTAGAAAAAGAAGAATATTGCTTGGTTGTGATGTACATGACGTTAATTATTGACATAAATTATTTACGTTTAAAAGATATGTCAAACTTCTTGCCAATCTTGGAAAACGATACGTCAAATACCGAAACCTTATTATTATTATTATTATATTGTTTGAACTATATTTTATTTGAACCCACTCTGAAATAGGAAGTGAAATGTATCTCACATAATACTTAATAAATTCATATCGGGTATAGTTATAAAAACATAACTATAATTAAATTTAAACTCTCCAGTACAAAATATATGGTGGCCATTAACTTAGTTTAAATCTATTTTAAGCTGTAATTCTAAACATCTAAAATATTTGTCTCTGACTAAAAAAAAGTTATAAAAACTTAACAAGTGCCTCACGACACCCGAAGGATTATGGTCATTTGACCTTCTTCCCAGTAAGCTAATAAATTAAATGGTGCAAACTTTCGTAAAACGGACTTGTCCATACCGAATTTCAGAATTTATTACCGACGAGGTTGAGGTGAAAGCACATTTGTCCTTCTTGCTTGCTTCTGCAGAGAATCATTTGTCAGACAAATGTGTCAAGGATTATTGAAAGTGATATAAAAGATTGAATAGCACCATGCCCAAGAGAATACTCAAGAAATTACGGAAGCGCATCTACGAGCTCAATCGATTGCAAATCTGTATGATTAATACTGTCATATTTTAAATGCATGGGCCCGTTAAAATGAAAAGTATTCATTGTTGTATGTTTTATTTAGTCTCGAAAAAGTTTAAAATTAAATTATTATTATTAATACTATTAGTATTCCAGTCAAACGATTTTTTTTATTTATTTGAATTTGCAAGAAAGTAAATATACAGAAAAATTAAAAAGGGAAATAAGTTCTATGTAAGAATAGAGAAATTGAGTAAGAAAAGTCGAAAATATTTAGGACTGAAATATTTAGTATATCGACGGTTTCTAGCGAAAACCCAATAGGTAATACCAATGTGAGAATCAAAAATTTTAATTCACCTCCATTCAAATAATATATCTTTTTACTGCTGAATATGATTATGGCTACTGAAAACAGCTAGTAAATCATATCATATGGTTTTAAATGTTCATAGCTGTAAAATTTTTAAAGGCAATTATCTTGAACCTGTATTTTCTAAGTTATCGGATTTTCGCTCGGACCCCAAGATTGGTAATTTTAATTATTTAAATGAAACAATTCTTTCGCCTTCTTTTTTTCTTTCATATTAAATGTAGATTAGATTAGATTATATACTGGGATACTGGGTTATGTTGCCTCTTCCACGGCGACCTAGGTAGATCTATTGTGGTTATCCTCTTAAGTCAGAGTATTTTGTCCAGGTGGGTCTTTTTGATTAGACTCCACAATCTAGACAGAGATTCCTCTGTGTAGCTGCTTGCCCAGGACTTTTCTTCGCCTAGAGTAAGAAACCTTAGCCTTGCAAGGCCTTCGCAGTAACACAGTATGTGTACTGCCGTTTCTTCGTCCTCCTGGCAGAACCTGCATATAGCTTCTTCTGCCAGCCCTATTGTGTGCATGTATTTATTTAGTCTGCAGTGCCCCGTCAGGGAGACCGGTCATTATTCTAACCGTCGTCCTGTCGCGCTGTAGCAGATCCCTTGTTGTTTTCTACGAAGGTCCTTTAATGAACTCTTTCGCCTGTCTTTGTCCTGGTGAATTTGCCCACCATTCTTGCGACTTGTTTAGCACCCATTGTTTTAGGTGTGCCCTTATGGTCGATTTAGTAATGCCATAGAAAGGTTCTGGCCCGGTCATAGCCCTGGCGGCTCCCTTCCGGGCCAGCCCGTCTGCTTCTTCGTTGCCCTCATCTCCCTTATGCCCTGGTACCCAAGCTAATATCACTTTATTTTGACTACTCAGGTTATGCACGGCGTTAAGGCAGTCCCACACAAGTCTTGATTCGACCTGCATAGAGCTTAATGCTTTTAGCGCTGCTTGGCTGTCGGAGTAGATAGCAATGGTCTTTTTATTAAACTCTTGACTAGATAGCTCTTCTGCGCAATGCTGTATTGGAGTAATTTCTGCTTGAAACACGGTTGCATATCTGCCTAAGCTCAGTGAGATTCTTGTCTTTGGCTTATTGCCATATATACCCGCTCACCCTCCATGGGGGTTTTGGAGCCGTCTGTATATCAGGCTATTTCTGCCTGTAAAGAAGGTCCTTCTTCCTAGGTGTCTTTAATTGGAATTATTACCTCAAAATTCTTTTCGAAGCTGTATTTTGGAGACATGCCGTCTATTGGCATCCCCAACATTTGGTTATTTTTTAACTCTTTATGTAGTTTTGTGTATATTGCCTTTTGTCGCCTAACTATGGGAGATGTTCCTCGGAGTAGTCTATTGGTGACAACTCTGGCTTCACCTTGTATAAAAATATGTAATGGTGACAGATTTAGCAGAACCTCCATGGCTCCTGTTGGAGCTGTTTTCATCGCTCCTGTGGCACTTAGGCAAGCTAGCCTTTGGATGCCGTTGAGCAGTTTTACAGCTCCCGCCTGTTGGGTTTTGGGCCACCAAACCATCGATCCATAGCTTAACATAGGCCTTATGACTCTTGTGTATAGCCATAGTATCATTTTGGATTGTAGTCCCTAGTTTTGTCCACACAGCCTTCTGCATCTGTTGAGGGCAATTGTGCTTTTTGGTGTGACTTTTTGGAGGTGTTGATTCCATGTTAGCTTGTGGTCAAAGATGACTCCCAAGTATTTTGCCTCTTGGGCGAACATTATTTCTGTTTCATGTAGCACTGGGGGTTTCATTCCTGTTAGTGCTCTTCTCCGTGTGAAGTTGACGATTTTGGTTTTTTGAGGGTTTACCGTGAGTTCCTCCTCATTGCACCACTTGTTAACAATGTTGAGCGCTCTCTGAGTTCGCTCCAGGTTTATGATAGCATATTTGCCTCTAACGACAATTGCTAGATCATTAGCGTACCCGAGACAGTGAAAGTCTTCGATTTCTAGCTTATTTAGCAGGTTGTCTACTAGAACTGCCTATAGAAGTGGTGATATCACTCCCTCCTGGGGACAGCCTCGTACTGCCAGTGCTGTGAGTGTGGTTTCGCCTAGGGAGGATGTTATGACCCTTTTTCCAGGCCTGCTTTTACCCACTAACAAATGGCACTTGGTATTCCCTTTTTGATTAGTGATTGTACCATAGATTTTGTGGAGGCATAGTTGAATACCCCTTCGATATCTATGAATGTTACTGTGGCTATTTAATTGTTCTCTAATGACTTTGATAATAGCCTATTGAAATCGTCCAGCGGTGGATTTTCCTGGTTGGTACGCTTACTGACGTTGTCTGAGCGGATTTCCGACTAGCGCTCTGTCTCTTATGGATCTGTCCACAAGTCTTTCTAATGTTTTCATAAGAAAAGACGATAGACTTATCGGCCGGTATGATTTTGGTGTCATATCGCATACCCTTCCCGGCTTGGGTAAGTATACGTCTTTAACCATCTGCTATGCCTTCGGTATGTACTTCCAGGCCAGACTGGCTCTAAAAATACGGCATAAATTTGACATTAGTACGTCCAGTCCTTTTTGTAGTAGTATAAGATATATGCCATCTACTCCTGGGGACTTAAATGGTTTAAATCTGTTGATTGTCCATCTAATTCTGCCTGCTCTTGTGATCTGAGTGGCTAGCTACCAGTCCTCTCGGGACGGCCATTTCGGCCTTTCAGATGAGCTATTTACCACCGTCAAGTTTGACAGAATTGAGGAGCCCGGAAAGTGTTCAGCTGTTAGTAGTTTAAGACTTTCCTCAAGGCTTTTTGTGTAGACTCCTCTCTGGTTTTTGAGAAAGCCTATTTGATTTTCAGTACTATCCTTGGCTAAGACTTTATGGATTCTGGAACATGGGGGAGTTTCATTTATCCCTTCACAGAACTTTTTCCACGATTGTCTTTTAGCTTTTAGGGTTTCTTTATTGTACTCCGTAAGTTTGTTTTTATATAAGGTCCAGTCTTTAGTGGATTTAGCTTTGTTGTATATCCTTTCGCAATTGAACTCTGAGGCTCTCTATGTGTTTATTCCACCAGACTGTTTTGTTCCTTTGTTTCATTGTTTTCTCTCGGCAGTTGTCATGGTAGGCGGCCATTATAGCTTGGCTTACCTGATTCACTGCCCTTTCAAGGCTTTCTGGTCCTTTGATTTGGACATTTTTCCCGTCGAGTGACCTTCTGAGTAACTGCGTGAATCCTTTCCAGTTAGTCTCTCTCGGGTTCCTATACGTAGTTAACGTAAGGGTAGTAAGTATATCGAATCGGATGTGCCTGTGATCTGAACACGATGGTTCCTCAGACACAAGCCAGTTTGATTAGAATACAGTTAACTTCCTTACTATATATTATACAGGCTCGCGACTTTTTGCCTGCTTGCCAGTATAGGATCTTACCTTGTGTTGGTTTGAGTCCTGCTACCTTCCTACTATTTACCCAGGCTTCCTGCAGGAGGGCTAGGTGTAATCCCTCCTTGTCAAATCTCCTGCAAAGCATAGCTGAAGCAGCCTTGGCGTGCTGAAGATTCGCTTGCAGGACCTTGATTCCCTCAGTTACCAGATCTACTATTCCGGGTTGGAGGCTCCTTCCTCCGAGGAGTTGCCAGTCTCCATGGCGACGTCGTCCAACTCATGTGCTTCTTGCCTCTTGAGTTGACTGACGCCACTTTGGTCTGGGATCTCCTCTTCGTGGGAGCTTTTGGTGTCTTCCGGAGCTTTAGTGGGGTTCTGCCTTCTCCTTTGGCCTCCTTTAGAGTCACTGGCTCGAGGGTCCTTTTTGGAGGTCTTTGCCTGCGACTCCATTTTCTTGTCTCCTTTTAAGCGGAATTTTAGCCTCCCTAGCCTGTAGTAAGAGGACATGTTAAGTTTTTCAATTCCTCTAATGACTCCTGATCAACTGAGAAACTCCACACTTGTCCTTTGTCTGTGGCTCTTTGTCTGCCTTTGTTTGGACGTCTTCTCGTCAGGGACGAATGTTGTACACACGATATTAAATGTAAATGTATGTATGACTATTTTTGTAAAAGATTTTTTTATAAGAATATTGGATAACAACATAATTCGACATTAAACTAACCTGCCATTAAAGAAATCGCTGCAATCTAAACATACTCAGTTTAATCTGTATGTGGAAAACAAAACAATAATTGTAAGATAGAAACGTCATACTGAACAAAGAATATCAAACAAGAAATACCAATTGTCCTCAATTGTAATTGTAAAAATATTTATATGATTCTAGAAGTATCATATCACCGTTGGGTTATTGGAAGAAATACAAGGTTAGTTAAATTTATTAATCGATTTTATTAATAATGTCAAAAATGATTATTAAACTTTTCATCTAATTTATTTACCAAGAACTAGGGTATATTTGAATCATTCAAATTGCCAATAAGACATTTCGACATGTTCCTGCCCTTTGCTTCAATTTAATTAAAATATCTCTAGCAAACTTTTTGATTTCTCCAGTGACCTAAAACGGGAACAAATATCCTAATTTATTTTTTTCTGCAAAGTGGTGATATTACGAGTAATATTAACCACTTTTTATCTATCAGTTGTTAATAAAAAAACACTTCCCATCGAAAATCTTTTTTTAACGTTCTTCGGCTTCGACTACTAAGGTATTAGCTTTGTATGCTGTGAAAGTTTTGTTATTGATTCTTAGTACCTGTAGTCAAATTAGAAAAATCCATCTCTGACGTGTAATCAAATCAAAAGCTTTCCCGCTTCAAAAATTAATCTCTTAGTTATAGTCAAATCGAAAAAAAAATTCAATTTTCAAGGTTAATATGGAGAAATTTAAAATAAGTAAGAACTAAATACAATTGTTTAATTTTTTTATAGTTTAAATTTATAATCATGTGATTATTTTTTTATTCTTTGTTAATAATTAAAGGTCATTTTCATAATAAAATTAAAGACCGCTTCAGTTTTAAAGTATCCTTTAATTTTTGTTTCATAAGTATTTTAAATGGCCATTTAAGCTTAAAATTTCGTTAAAAGTTGGTCTCGTTTTTAGTCCTTAAAAAATGAAAAAGCAAACTTTACATTTCTAACCCTAAAAGAAGATTCAGTTTGTCAGATGTCACATTTTGTGTATAAAGGACCTTTAAATGGTCATATCAGTTGTTAGTTCACTTTTAGTGTGAGTTCAGTTGTCAGTTATCTCGTATGTGTAAATACAAATAAACGAAAAAAGAAAAACTGAAACTGAAACGGAGCTGTGGCTCGATAGGATTTCCATAAGTTAACATATCAATTGTCATTTAAAATGATGTCTAAATGAAACTATCCCCTCATGTCTCAGTATTCGCATAATATTCGTAGACAAAACTATATATAAATAGGGTACAAGGGCCGCATTGCCAAATCACGACTTTTTAACAGAAAAGAGAAACTGCTTATCATGTTTTGGTGAAAAAATACAAACAACTAGATAAAAATGCAATTACAAAAATGGCTAATGCAAAAAATAAACAGTTTAAATAAGACAGCTTTTATCTATTGATGAGTTAATTTTTGCTTCATTTACTTGTTTTTTTTTGCTTGGTTTCTTTAGTACTAAGAACAAAGCGATCGCAGTTAGAGAATATTCATTCATCACAGAACTCTGCACGACAAATGAAAACTCAACTGATCGTCTAAAATAGAGCAACTGAACTGAAACTGAATCTGAACTGATAACTGATATGATCGTCTAAAAGTACCTTTAGAGTTCAATAAGCAGTAAGTGATATTATGGATTCGTCTAGTCTTGTTCATCATCTGACGAATTCGAAGAAAATTATTATTTTTTTATAAGAAGAAAATTTTATAGAATAGAATAGATTATTTAAAAAAATACGACGATATTGATTTTTGCCATAGATTTAGAATTACCAAACCTATTTTTATCACTCATAGAGGCAACTGACGACCTTAAAACTAATCCAACACAATTATTTGTTATCCACCTCTGCAAGTAGAAAATATTAAACGCATAAATTCACCTTTCTTAACTTTAAGATTTTATGCAATAGAATAGAATCTGTACAAAAAGCAGTGGTAGACTTTACAGGAGTATCAACACCTTCTGCTAGTAGAATAATTAAAAAAAAATCGGTTGCAATTTTCTCTACGAGTAAGCATAAAAATGCCTGGAACAAAAAATTCTTGCATAGGTAGCATGTCCTCCTCTTCACTTTAGCAAAAGTAGATTTCCTAAACTATTATGAAATCGTATAGCACAAAAGTCGCATTTTAAGTTTTAATTTAAACGTCTTTCAATCAAACTCTCTTTTCATAGGTTGTTATAAATTTTATCATTTCTGATAATAAATAGGTAATAAATTATATATTCTGGGTGAGAAATATCTAGAGAAACCTGGCTAATGGTAAGAAGTTGTTTAATTTTAATTAATTTCAAACATGCGGGTTTTGACGAAAAGTGCATCACTTTGGAAAGTTGTTTGTTTTCGATGTATAATTTTCATTAATCAGTTTTGAACTATATTTATTATGTTCATGTAACATCCTACCATTTCGCCCTATCCAAGGATACCGTACATCAAGTGTGGTTGTATCAGCGAATTATTTAGAAGTGCAAGTTATTTTACTGTGTGTCTGAATTTAAAGAGTAATCGTCTAACTTTTTTAGCCAAGTTTTGTATTTGGAAATTTCACTTAAGTTGTTGTTCCACAAAAAATACCTTAATACTTGATAGACGCTGGTTCTAGTATTTAAAGATCATCGTCTGTACAGGGTTGGGATAAACTATGGAACCAAGTAAATAAAACGAAACGGACGATATTTATGAAATTTTGTAGGTAAGTGCAATGGGGCAAAATGCATCTGATGTATATTTTTTTGTTAATAATATACTTCCGGTTTAACCGGAAATACCTTCAACTTTTTTCATTTAAATGGGACAACCTGTATATTTTTGCAGATTTTTGAAACATCTTGCTATGAATTCGCACATACTAGGTTTAGTGTAAGAAATCTGTAAAAACAATTAATATAGCACTTTAATAAACCACTTTTTTTATACATTAGAGTAAAATACCATTTAGATAAACAAATTGATATTGTTTGTATTAATGGTAAGAAATAAATGAGTACTAGTACTAGTATCTAGTAGGTAACTATTGCCAAACTGTCAAATTGTAATTTACGGAAATAAATTGTACGATTAAGAATGGTTCATTTAAGTGAAATATTATTGAAATATTATGGTTATGGTGATCGTGTTAGAGCTCATGAAAAAGTGTGTCATATTTTTAATGATTTGTTGCATCCTGGATAAAATCCCATATCACGTTCAACAGTTACTAAACCATCACAACGTTTTAATATAATTGGGATGGTCAAAAATTTGTCAAAACCTGAAAGACTGAGGAACGCAACGAACGAAACTATTAGACAAAACTTTTTGTTTAGAGGGAACAGTTAACCGTCATTACTCAAGGTATTGGTCAAATGAGAATCCTCGTTAGATTCATGAAGCACATACCCAACATCCATAGAAGTATAATGTTTGGATGGGAATTGTTGAAAATAGGCTTATATGCCCATTTTTATAGACGGAAACTTAAATGGTGACAAGTATTTACATTTACTGAATAACCAAATTATTTCTGCCCTTCAACAGAATGGGCAATTACCACAAAATGGAGCACATCCCCACTCTGATAGACGGGTTTGGATTCGAATTTTCCAAATCGATGGATTGGACGTAGAAGATTCATAGAGTAGCTCGTTCTCCGGGTCTAAGTCCATTCGATTTCTTTTGTTTGGGGTAATCTAAAATCACGTGTTTACGTTAAACGACCAACATGCTTGCAGGAATTGAGACACAGAATTATTGATGAATGTGAACTAATACGTGGAGAAGTCTTGGAAAGAGTGACTCAAGAATTTGTTTATAGGCTGGCATATTGTCAGGAGATGAACGGAGAGCATTTTGAACATTTGAATTAATTTTGATTAAACTATTATTCTCATTAGTCTAAAGTAAATATATATATTTTAAAGTTTATTGTTAATTTTGTTAATTGAAACCATTTTTTTGTTATTTTAGAACCTTCCGGAATGCTAATTTTGTATATTGTTTTAAATACCAGTAAGAGATACGAAAAAAGTATATCAAAATCTAGAGATACACCTCGGAATTTTTCGACCCAAAAACCTCCAAACCTTCAAGATCAAAGTCGGTTAATCGGAGTTCTTTCTTTTTCAAGGGAGATCCTCATTTATCAGTTGTCGTCCACGCCCTCTCATGGTCCGCTTGATCCGGCGACGCGCAGTCTGCGGGCGCAATCTCACACGGCTTTCCACAACTTCCAACTCCCAAATCTCATGAAGTTTGCTTCATCTACTCGACTAGACTGTAACGCGCGCGGAAAAATTAATTTGAACTCGCGGTGTAACTTTCGTGCGTCTTTGCGATTTCGGTAATCATAGAGTTGCCGTCTTGTTCCGGCAGTACTGACGACTTTTTCATCATTTCTGAATATTTTTCGTAAGTAGTACAAAAGACTAATAAGATTTTTAAATCGGTTTGTCTTTGAATTATTTCCTGCCAGAGTGTTCACTAGAATCTATATTCTATATAGAAATTATACATTAGAAAGTAAAAGCTTGTTATTTTTTAATGATTACCAAAACGCACCTAAAAAAGGTAAAATTTCAATAAAAAAACGATATTAACAACGAATAAAATTACATTATAATTATTATTATTTTTAAATAATCTGATAAATTAATTATAAATTCTATAGTTTTAATTTCTCTTTAAATAAAAAATACTAAGTTCTTGAAACCATATAAGAATATTCTTTCCTTAAAAATAAATTATCTTCTTTTATTTAAAAAGTAAAAAATTACTAGTTAAAACATCTAGAAATAGTTTTACATTTATTTAGACACACTGTTATTAATTTTATGTGGATTAAAGAATGGGGCTCAAAATGTGTAACTTACATGACTACATTACATAATTGTATAAACCTATGAGTTTTACTTTATAATATATAATATATAATAAAAGAGCAAAAGCCACTATTTTATATCGAAATTTGTTTTGAATACTGATTTTCTGCTCAATTTTGTAATAAATAATCATATGAAAATAAATTGCTTATGAAGTGGAAAATTGAATTGAATGATATTTTAAGAGACAATTATCACAAACAACTCTTCGTTTCTACATATCAAACTAAAGTCACTTTTTAAATTTGTGATTTTGTGATTATAATGCAAAAGTTCATTTGCCTTATAAATTTAAAAATATTTATATAAACGAACTGTACGCATATTTGATGTGGATAATTATTATTGGCTGGTTCTTTTCTATCTTTTCTTATTAACTATTATTTGTTGTCCCCATAGGCGGACTCATAATTATATAAGAAAGGTAAAAATTTGAATAACCTAATATCAACCAATGCAGAATCAACATCATTCGATCGTATTTAATTTCAGAATTATAACTCCAATGGGAAATCGTATTGAGCTAAATTAGCTCAACATTTAATTATTTTTAATTCAATAGATCGATTAAAAATACATGATTTTTTTCGACATCTCTCTTCAATTATTAATACTAAAAAATATAATCAATGGTCAAGGAATCTCGTAAAAATGATACAATTTACAATTAATAATATACTATTGAAAAGTTTAAATACATCTTTAGAATGGTTTCTACTTTTAAATATGAACCCCACAATATCGTAAAACCTACAAAAATACATAAAAGCTGATGTTATAAACCCACCTACATATTTATACATTTTCTTCGCATAAATATAGGGTGGTTCAAAATTGTCTAGCAATATTTCTACTACCTCTAAGAGTGAGAATTCAGCTAAAAATAAAGATACTTTTTTATATGTACTTTCGGAAGCTCACTAATAAGGGAGATGCAGGACCCTGAAATTGTATAAAAAAATATTTTTTTAAAATATCTTGAAAATCACTTAGAAAAATAAAAATTCTAGACAAGTTATTAATCATTTCATCCCTTCTGATTTAGGTGTAGTTTTTTAGAAGTAAATACTACTGATTACACCATATTTTCCATTTTTTAAAACGAACGTAAAAATTGGTAATTAAGATTCCCTGTCCTTTTTTACAAAAAGTGCTCTTGATACCTTCCTTTCAATAGCATCGTTTTCTAGTAATTAAAAGGAGATGTGCAATTTGCAAATAATAACGAAAAGTGTCCATTGAGGCCAGTCATTTTCAAGGTATTTAAAAAAACACTTTGTTTATAGAATTTTACAGGTCTGTATATCACTTGTTATTCAGCTTTCGATAAAAGTGTATATAAAAAGGTATCAATCATTATTTTAAAGTGAACTATCAGCCATAGAAATACGGCTCATCTTCATTGCACCGATAAATATATTACTTTCTCCAAATGTATCTACCTCTCAAGCAATCACTACCATAGCGTATCCCTTACACATTTACTATCAAACATAAATCTCAATCTGCAACAACTATCAACTATTACTCAAATTCCCAATTCCCTATTTTTTATTGATTCTGCAGCTGATTTGGTTTATAATCTAAACAGCTATCCTGCGAATAAATGGTGATCATTAATGTATTTGTAGCATGAGCCAGTTCTAATAAACGAACTATTTCTACTGTATCATTTCTTAGATATTTAGAATACCAACGTTATTACAAACAAAAATAGTAAGTAGATGAAAACATAGAACTAAATATGTTTTCATATGAATTAAAAAAATATTGAAAATTATTTACCTTTTTACCTGAAAAAACACCAGTCAATTCGGAAATCTATCAGAAAGTTGTCGTAAAAATCTACATATTCGACACGACATCAATCATTAAAACATTGGAAAAATACGTTTCTATCTGAAAAATAGTAAACTTAAATTAAAAAACATCTACTTTGTCTGTTCATTTTAGATATAGACTCCTCCAATTATTAATTAAAAACTTTTACTTTTTATTTGTTCTTAATAAAAATAAATAAGAAATGTTTCATAAAATCTTACGATGGTGTTTGAACTTTGTCTTCCAAATATTGATAAATCAATACGTTAAAATTATTAGTCTTGCGGAAACTAATTTCACGAAAATAAGAATAAAACCAGTATCGAGTAAATAATGCAAAGAGTTGCTATTTACATAAAACCATATCTTTTTCTAAAAAACAATTACTCTGTATACTAATCCCAAACCTCTTCATGAAGAGTGGACCAGTCAAAATAGTCTACCCTGATATTTAGCAGAATTTATTAGATTTTAAGAAAATGCTGAAACATGTCGATGTTTATTCCAAAGGAGACATATTTTCAGGATACAAATATCTGTCATATGTCAACCCCCTCCCTTCCATGTCTCGAACCATTTAATTTTAAATAGGGAATATACAATGTGTGGTACATCATTAGAAAGCTATTGCAATGGACTAATCAGCCATATGATCGTCAATAATTTTTGTTTCGATATTGACCCTATGTTGGCAAAAAAATCTTAATTTATTTAAAGTCTAGTACCTCTTAAAAATTAAACGCAACGCCTAGGTTTGGTTAATGTGCAAATGTTAGATTAGCTTGGACCACTGGTAAACGCTACCAAATATCTTAATAACTACTTAATAAGTTTATTATTTTATTAGCCAAACATAGGCGTTGCGTTTAATTTTTGAGAGGAATTGGCTTTAATTAAATTAAGATTTTTTTACCAACATAGAGTTATTAACTAAAGAAAAGTCATGGATGATCATATTGATGATTAGTCAATTGCAATACCTTTCTAATGATGTGCCACACATTGTAGCTTCCCTGTTTAAAATTAAGGGGTTGGAGACGTGAAAGGGTGGGATTGAGATATGACAGATGTCTCTATCGTGAAAATGATCTATGATGCCCGATTTCAGATCATTTTCAATATATACACTATATATGTATGTATATCATTTACAATCTAGAATTTACAATTCAAAATTATACTAAACACTACAATGGTCTTCTAAAAGATAACTTTGACTTCTTTTTTTAGACTTTGAACTTATAAATGGGAATTTCAACAAAATAATTTCTAGCTAATTTTAACTAATAGTAAAAATTGTTCATATTTACATGTTTTCATTTATTAATCAAACTGAAGTAAAATTACCAAAATTGCAGATATTAATCCTTACTGAAGAAAAATTACGCTGTTCCAAATTTCTTGGATAAGACGTACTACTTCAGGTCACTGGTTTGTTAATACTTTTCAGCAACAAGTATTAGTAAAAAAATCTGGAGTTCCAATTGACTAATGGTTTATTGTATAAGTAAAATCTTGAAATGTTCCATGAGATAATAATAAAAGATTGGCTCCGTTACAGGCCTTAAGATTACACAATTTTCACAAAATTAATTCATAATTAGAATTTCACTTTCGTTTTCACTAAAATATTTCTATTTCCAATTAACATTGTTGTCGCTTGGTTTTGTTATTATGTTAACATGTTTAAGGTCTTTAAAGACAAAAAAATAAGCAAGATATTACCTGATAGAATCACTAGAAAGATATGTAACGATGTTACAGTGTCGAAGGTTCAGAATTGATTAGTCTGTACATGAAGTTCTCAGCCTGCTAATGACGGCCGTAATTTTTGTCCAATAAAAAATCTTGAAAATCAGTATAACCTTATAAGGATTGACGGGTCTTAAGTATTATGTGTTGCAGGCAGTGTTTTAAGAAAAACATGAAATAATGGAGTGTGTAGAAATTTATATATGTGGGAGCAGTTACTTTCTTCGAGTGGACTGTATAATTTTATATTTTTCTCCAATAAAAAATGACAACATACTATTAGTAACAAATAAATCTTCTTTATTGCAAAAATATTTATACGAAACAGTTTATTTCAATGCAAAATTTATATTTTTAATCACGTTTGCATAAACTATCACTCACTTTATAAACTAATTAAGAAAGGTATTTTTGTTAATGAAGAGGTATTAATAATAGTTTTTTTTGTATTCAAATTAACAATTTCTACTTTCTTTTTCAATCAACTTTTTACAAACTTTGTGTGCTTTGTAAATGTGTTTAGGAACGAGTGTATGTAGGCAAAAATGCGTTAATGCGTTGCGTTAATTGCAATGTGCGCAAGAAGGAGACTTAATTCTGATTGGTTGAAAGTGATGTCAGAAAGGGCGATTTGTGAGAGTTTTGTATATGGAATCATTTAGAGTGTATACGAGGGGTAACAAAGGATTGATCATTGGTTTTACTGGATTAAAATGTGTGAATTTTACACAGAATGAGATAGGAGTATGTTAGTTTTATTTTTAGTTGTAAAGTGAATGTGTTCATTAGTAATATTCCAATTCTGTCAATTCTTACAATAAATTATAAACACCATGAAGTTTTATGGAAGGAAAAAAATAATTATCTTTAAAATTAATATAAATTTGGATTTTGAACAAATGCAATACAAAAACAACACGTAAATTAGAGAAATAAAATAACATTTAAATTCCTCATCCCCAAATGACAATGTACACAAATACCTTAATGTGGGTTTAAATATATCGGAGTTAAAAATGAAGGTGTGTGAAAAATGTAAAAATAGAAATGTCTTTCATAGACAGTAGTTTATTTTTAAACGTAAGCGTTGATTAACCAAACTACTGAACAAAGAATCAGTAAAATGAAATATTTTAACTTTATTTCTAATTTAACTTTAGTTTTGTAATATAAGTTTTATCAGTATTTTATTCATAAATACCTATGTATGTTATGTTTTGACAATGGATTCTAATTTATTTTATCTTATTCTTTTTGTATTTAATTGACTGTATGGTTATATTACATATATGTTATTAGTTAATAATATTGTTCTCTAAAGAAAATTTAGTAATAAGTGAAACGTTGGATAAAATGTTTTTATTTAATTTTGTCTAAACCCGATACTCCGACCATTATCACTAATTAAAAAAAATGCTACCCTACAAAACTTTTTTTATTATCATATATAAGAATGGGACAAACAATTTGTTCATTAAATAAATAATTTAATCACTTTTTGTATTTATTATACCACACGACAATTTTAGCAAGGATAATCAATCATACATTAATTTTGGCTTTCTATCTATTTTTGTGTTCATAAGAAAGAACAAACTACCAAATAGAGTAGATTTTAACAATCCCATATCTTTAACCTGTATAGTAGGCAAGTTTAAAAAAAATTAAACATGGAGTTCAAATGAAAATAATCGACGGATTACAATACAATCTGGTTTTAGACTCTTAAAATTGACCAGGAACAACTTAGTAGATCTTTAAATATACATGAACGAAGCTTTCTAAAATAACCAGGATTGCATGGCAATCGACCCTATCTTTACAAAGTGTATAGCGTAACAAAAAATAGTAAATATTTCAGAAACATTGAGTGATTAATGAAATACGCTTATTTATCAAGAAGATCTATCTTTTAAATAACCATTATATAGAAAAGATAATTGTTTGATATGAAATTTCAAGAAAATGGTCCAGCTCAAGAAACATAAGGAGGCCTCTTATTATAGAAAAGAAGAATATTCATAATTCATTAAATAAATAATTAATGCAAGAATTTAAGCATATTTGAAACTTGAGAGTCCAATACTTGATTTAACTAGCACAATTAAATAACTAGGCTTCCTACTCTCTTCATATCAGTTATTTCACACTTATTCTACAATCACAAAGTCATCTTCCTTTTTACGAAAAATCCAATTTCATAAACTGTTTAAGTTTACTAATTTCCCATGTAAATATTCTAATAACATTTCCATCTAATCTTAATGATTAATTTCCCTGCCTTTTCATAATACGGAAATACCCACTAGGAATAAAAAAGAAAACACTCTTCAGGAGACTAACACAAAATTTCAAACTGTAATACTTTACTGCCTATTATCCACGACTTTTCAGCGATTTATCTAAGGAAATAAAAGTATCTGGGCTTGTATTACAAATTAAGAAATTAATAATATCTTACTTTACATACCTAACAGCATCGGAAAATAGTTTTCTAATAATAACAGACTCTATCAATTGTCTATTTATCATTTCCAAAATGTATATTCATCCCGTGGTCCACTTCATCAATTAAGAATTGGATAGAGTTATCGAGAAGGAAATTATTTTTATGTGTGTTTTCTTTTATATAGAGATTTCTGATATATGATATGATGGTCCCAGTATCTCAATTATATACGAAAACTCCAGCATCATGCTTAAAATAATTATTCCACAAAAAGTAGACATTTAGATAATTCCATACGTACAAGCATTGACATCTTTAAACCTACACTACATAATATCGATCTTAGCCTAACCATTCCTTATCCAATAACACCTGTTCCTCCATGGACAAAACTTGTACCTCATATCGACACAACATTATTCGATTTCAAAAAACATGAAACCTTTAACCTTCTGATAAGAAAAACATTTTGGAATCAAATTAATAGGTATCAGTTTGATAAAATCTTAGACACCGACGATTCCAAAAGCAACCTACGAGTAGGATGTACTGGCACTACACAACTCGACACTCTGCATACGTCCAGTCTACAAAACACTTGTTTTATATTCACCGGTAATATTTTTGCAATCGTTTAAGAATTAAAATTGCTAAACAGTCTAACAGTCTAAATAAAATAAAATGCATATACAACAAAATGTGCATCTCAAAAAGAAAATCCATGTATCCGAAGTTTTTTCCTCATTGGCTAAATAAAGCTTTAAACCAATTTGTTCCAACTAAATATATGAAAAAAAAACAATTTTCTTATTTGATTTGAATTTCAAAAATTCTTTCAGTATGGTATAACGAATGGTTCATGAAATTAAAAAAATTCTTAAATATATATAAGATAATCGTATTTTGTTGTGGACACTGTTAATTAAAACACAACTGAGTTTCTCTGCAAACTCAAAGAAACGACATTTAATGTTATTAATTACAATGTCATTTTCTGAACACAAATAAGCTAAAATTATAAAATTAATTTTTGACAATTTGTCATTTTTTTATCAGCACGTGATTCTGATTTCTCCCTACTATACCGACGCTCGCCAGAGCGCGCCAATGTCCAAATTAAAGAAAAGGATTTTCTTTACATATATATATAAGATACTCCATTTCCATAAATTGAGAAAATGTTGGTTCCACGTTTTGACTCATTCTGTATATAATTTTTTCCTTTTCAGATACAGGGTGCTAAACATATATATCAATTTTGATATAAAAGTGGGCATAAACACCTGGAATAGGGAAAAGGCTACATTGAAAAAGTCTGCAGAGTTTATATAAGCAATAAAAACTACAGTATTCCTATTTCAAAAATATAACTTTGGTCTGGCACTTCGGTTCTGAACATCCTATATATTTGTGACTAATTTTAATATCTGATTGTGAAGATTCCCTATGCTTTTTATAAATACGTTTTTTGGTAACTTTAATAATAGAGGACATATCGAACTTTCAATCTAATACGTCTATGTACTTAAATTTGACGTCATTAAAGTTTATTTCAGGGAATTACATTGGTCTACCTACTTATTATTAAATTATATTGATACAGTTGATTTATAACAGAAACTCTCAGTAGCATTACAAATTGAGGTAACTTTGCATATATCCTAGGCGGGCATGTACGAATTCAGAATCTGCCGCAACTATACTTTCTGTACACTATTAAAATTGGTTTCACTTACTAATGTACTTTTATTAATCCTAATATTTTGACATAAACTACAGCAATAATTTCTTTAGTAATTTATTAAAATATATTAGTCTTTTCACTTGTGTCCGTGCTACTTATGTAATCATTCTAGGTATTAGAAGTAGTTATATATCTGTGGCTGTATAAAAATTATAATACATAACTCCAGCTGCAAACATTTTATAGGGTCGTTAAATTACCTCCTTTAGCACATATACATTGAAGTACTTAATATATATTCTGTGACTCAAATATTTTTTAGTTTTTCCAAAAAATATTGTGCTTAACATATTTTAATGCACTTAATAGAAACAAGCTCATAAGTATTACTTGCTGCTCTATTAGTATTGAAAAATAATTCTCTTTTACTGAATTTAACAGGGACAATGTATTAATATTATCAATTAATTTTAAAGTTGATTATACTAAAATAAAAATTAAAAGGGTCTGTTCTATTATTATTCTGTTAGAAATTCATTTTATATTCTAGATTTAAGCTCCTAATTTTTCTAAATAAAGAGAATACATTATTTTTCTTCGTTACGCTACGCTACGACCCTGCCTTTTACATATTGTATTGTCATATTCTAGTACCCAGTGAAATAATACAGAATGTCAAATTGTAGGAAGACCTACGAGAAAATCAAGAATTTTCAATATACTGACTGTCCGGTCCTTCTCACAAATACAACATAATTTTCTTAAATTACAAATTGGGACAATAATTAACACAAATAATACTAATAATTAACATCTTGAAAAGTTTAAATTCGGCCTTAGTCCTTTCCACTCAGAATTATCTAAATTAATACTTTACTTTAATTAGGAATATCAGAATCCTTTCAAATATCGGTTATTTTTATTTACATCTTTCTCAGCTGACAGTAATAGGTTACTGTGTTCACGCTTGACACATATGACAATCTCTAGGCCACATATTAAGAAATTTTAATATACGCTACTGTGAGCTCTTACGAGCTTATAGATTAAAACAACCAGATAAGTCACATTTCGCAAAATACCTCAATGATACCAAACACAAACCTACACGTAATAATACAATGGAAACAACAGTGGAAGTACTTCATAAAATAAAATATTCTCAATATACAGTATTGAATGAACAACTAAACTTGGGAAGTTCAATTATCTTAGATCACCTTTTGAACTAAATAATACTAACTAAATATATTTTTAGAAAAATAAGAATATTACTTAATAATGATTGGATTTATTTACGTTTTTTAAAAAGATCTGTCAAATTTCTATCTGTCTTGAGAATGGTATTATCAGATACCGAAATCTAAGTAGACCATAATACATATTAAAACGCTTTGCAAGACTCTGAAAATTCAAGATAAGTAGTTATCTTCCCATATTTATTAATGTACGAATTATCAATACAAAATCCGATGACGAAGTAGAAACCTATTTTTCCTAAAAATATCATCCAAAATATTACCAATTCAAATTCATTTAAATATTGCCTTTTCTTTTCATGGCATTACCTAATGTTAATTAAAAAAATAATAAGTTTCTATTCGTACCTA
The DNA here is from genome assembly GCA_951812935.1 of Hermaeophaga mercurialis. NCBI lineage: Eukaryota > Metazoa > Arthropoda > Insecta > Coleoptera > Chrysomelidae > Hermaeophaga > Hermaeophaga mercurialis. The sequence continues at coordinate 6,465,838 of OX638360.1, read as the reverse complement.
AAACAACTTTAATTTTACAATATAAACTCTTAGGTCACGTGCGTATTATAATTAAGAACTCACGTGTATATTATAACTTCCTTTCCAAAAATCTAAAAAAAAATTCTTTCAATTTAAAAAAAATATTAATCGATTCTCAAACGGCCATAAAAAAATAATGTAAAACATAAACCTTTGTGGTTGATTACGGGTATAACTTTAAATATTTCAGTATTAAAATTCAGATAACTATACGTAACTCGTTTCCAAGAAAATGTTTGCTAAATTAAATATAAATAATAGTCGATACACTAACGACGAACTGTTTCGACCTTCCAATTTGTAATACTCGTACTAGTATAGCATTTACGATTGCCATGGGAAAAGCGTGTATAAAATACAAAACATGGAAATGAAATAGCTTTGCTTTTATTTGGGGAATGAAAGACAATAATTTTAATATTATTTTGTCATTATAAAAATGTAATAAATAATCATAAATAGCGCATAAAATACTGCGAAATTGATATTCTTAAAATACATCAAGTATGGAATAAATTCATTTTAAGCGAAATAAACAATTTTGAGGAAAAATTCTGATACAGATCGGTTTTTGATTTTAATTTAATGCATTTTTACAACTATATCATATTTGCGTTCACTAATTAATAGTTTTGAAGATACGATAATTTTAAAATATGTATTTCTGAAGACCTTTAATTAAATTAAAATAACAAAATAATACAAGAGTAACAATAAATTGCCGCACAATAAATTACAATAAGAATTCGAATTGTCTTCCTTCTTGTGCTTGACAGTGTCCTAAGCCATCCATAAATTCCTCTGTACTTTATTAATGGTTTGCTGTGAAATGTTATTTATTTCTTGCCTTATTCTATCTATTAAATAATTTATCTCGTCGGGTTTACTTTTATACACAACATTTTTTAGATGACTCCACAAAAAGAAATCTAATGGAGTGAGATCCGGTGACCTTGGTGGCCATACAATGGGTTCTCGTCTACCGATCCACTTATCTTACTGATGCCACAGACTTTCATCGATATTTCCGGGAATGTTTGCACTAGGGAATAAATTAATTAAAGTTGGAATCAAAAAGTTCTTTAAAAATAGCAGATAAGTTGGCCCGTTTACAGTTTCATCCAAAAAATAGGGTCAAATAATTTTATTTCGAGCAATTCCTGCCCAGACATTAATTTTCTGTGGATATTGAGTGTGATGTTCTCTCATCCATTTAGGATTTTCCTTTGCCCAATATCTACAATTCTGTCTGTTGACTTCACCATTTAATGTAAATGTGCATTCATCAGAAAAAGTAACGTTTTTTACGAAAATTGGATCATTACTACACTTATCCATCAAAGTTTCGCTAAATTCCATTCTACGACCCGGGTCGTCATCTGATAGTTCTTGTACAAGGTGTACCTTAAAGGGATGCCACTTTTCATGTTTTAGTACTCCATGAATAGAAGTAAAAGGAACATCATGTTCTCGACTAATTTGTTGAATGCTGTTGTGTGGATTTTCTTCCATAGCCAATAAAATGTTTAATTTAGTATCCTCGGCAAGTGCTTGACGGTATGATTTAGGTAGATCTTCTACGGTACCAAACTCCCTAAGTGTTTTTTTAATTTTGCTGACTGTAAACTGACTTATAAGTGGTTCTGGATATTTGTTATTAAACATGGCACATACCTCTTGTTGAGTTCGTATCTTATCGCCACACCCAATTAACATAAAAACTTAAATCCTTTGTTTTATAGATAAACAAATTGAGAATAACTAAACTGGTACTGCACTTCATAAGTGTCACTTTTATTACTGAGTATTAAAGAGTAGTCTACTGAGTTATTATCAAACTTTTTACATGTGACAAGTTTTTAAAATAATGATAACTATCTTCAAAATTATTAATTACCGAACACAAGTATGAAATTTGCACTCTAAATAAAATAAAATATACGGGGTATGCTATTTAAAAAAGCTGTCGATAACATCATTACTTACAAATGGTTTCCCTGTATATTTCATTGTTATGTAGAAATATATTAAATTAAAAACAAAAACCGAACTTTCTCAAGATTTTTCCTCAAAATTGTTAGTTTAGTTTAAAATGAATTTATTCCATACTTTATGTACACACTGTATAAATGTACTCGTATATTAGTTTCATCATCAACATATACTATTTCATTAATAAATAACGTTTCGATGGGGAAATAATATCATTGTCTGACTTCTGACGACACATAATTAAGCCTCAGGATTTTACATGTACGCGTTTATAGTAACATACATTATTTAATTAAATATTAAATACGCAAATGTCTCCATAACTTAATTTCACATACAAACGTTCGTAATGGAATTATATATATATATATATATATATTTGACTCCGTTAGAAAATAATTCGGATATAATTTTTTAGCACAATATGTGAATGTCATTTTAATCAAATTCAAAATAAGTTATCTCCTATTTTGAACACCTTTAAACAAATCGTGACGCACAATGAACTAACTCATCAGATTGTTACATAGAATAAAAAAATAATGGTCGCAATTTAATTACTAGGGAATTATTGTTTACTCAAATAATAAAGTAGGTAAATAACTGGATCAAATGCTTTAAAATGAATAAAGATTCAATTTTAGGAAAAAAAATACGTAAAAGCTGATAAATCAATACCTATAACAATTTGCGCAACAAAATATGTATATGATGCCCATATCGCATAAAGATGAAATTTTAGCAGCATAGCCTTTACCTATAAGTACAGAAATAATTAATTAATTAAGTTACGAAAAAACAGCCGCCTGTGTACCAACTGTTACTAGTGGTTTCATATACATGTCAATATTAACGTAATTGATTTCAGATTCTAGTAGTTCAATTTAGTGATTTTATTTACTTATCTGTTCAATAGTTTATGAAAAATATAATAAAAAGACAATAACCAAAATAATTTAGTAGAGATTTTGAGGAGATCAAAAATAAAATCAATCATGACAGATTTAAGATTACAATACACTAATTTGAAAATAAAATCAATACTAAATAAGTATAATATGGTTTCAGTCAAATAATTGGAATGAATAGTACAAGTTTAATAAAAATTGTAGAGGAATTTAACATAACAAATAAAAAAAGTGGCTGGCCAAGAAAGTAAACAAGATCGAATTAAATATACATTATATGGAAAAAGTAAATAAGCATATGTTACTAGAACGAGGTAACAATAATCATAGTAAAATCTATTATAAATCTAAAAGCTAAAAATATACTTATCTTAAAAACATACGGACTTGATTTTTATTACAAATATTGCAACCAATATCTTTTGTCCAGAAGGTAATCTAAAAAAAGGATAACTTCCCCGATTTATTTGAGGATATAGATTTATTTTTATTTCATGTTACTTTCAAAATATAAAATTGTTTCTCCTTACCGCTTATATGAGCGATTTTCATTGTTCTTTCTATTGTTTTATTAAGTGTAGATATGTGTTTTGAATCAATGAGGTGTTTTGGGTAATGTGCTTGATCTGAGCGTTTTAATCTATAGGATCGTAAGTGGTCACTATAACTAATTTCAAAATTTGTAAGGTTTTGGCCAACATAGATAGCATTACAATCCAGACAATTTGACTAATGAGTAACTGATTTTATAATTTAGGAATTTTAGTTTTTATTTTTATCAAAAATAGACCTCCATTATTGTTTACTCCAAAAGATATTACGGAAGATGTTGAGATATAATTTTTTATATTTTATTTGAAATAATTCCAAAATATGTAAATGGTTTATATGATTTGATTTCTTTGGGTTGTTTGAAATATAAGATTAATGGTAACTTTTTTCTCTTTTCTGTTAATCAACCTATTTATTAGACATAGTGGGAGGATATTAGGAGTAGCCATTTATTTTATTATATTAATTTCTCTTTTAAAATCATCGACTTTCATTAGTTTATTAGTTACGGGGTGATTTGAATTATAAGGGATGCGTTGGTTTTCGATAAATTGAATATTCAAAATTTCAATTTACTATTTTGCTAGTTAGGTCTAAGAAATGTATGGAGCTCTTTTCTTCAATTTCAAGAGTAAATATTATTTTTGGTTGTTAGTTATTGATAAAATAAAATAAAATATCTAATTGCATATCACTACCTGTAAAATCAAGAAAAGCATCATCAACATATCTATATAAAAACGAAACATTTTTATAAATATTTGAATTAAAAAAATTTGTTCTAAATTATTTATAAAAATATTACCCAGAATTGGTCATCCTGGGGTCCCCATTGGCAATACTTTCGAATAATAAAGTTATCATCAAAAACAAAGTAATTTTGACTGATACATAAATTAAATAAATTTATAATTTCTATAATTAAACCATGATAAAGTTTTTTTCTTCTAAAAATTTAGTAACCATTGGTATACAATCAGATTTTTGAAAACATGAATATTCTGATATGTTGTGATTAGTTCATTTTTTTCATAGTCATTGAAACAGAGATTTGATATTGATTAAATAGTCTTGTAATATTAAATGAATACTTTTTTGTAGTTGCTTGATTGGATAAATTCGTTTATTATTGATTTATAATTATTTTTTTAAATAACTGTCGCACCACCTTTATATATTTTCGTGATTGTTAGGTCATTTGCAGCGACTTTGTTTTTCATCTTTTTATAGTTAAAATGTCCTTAATTTTTCTGTCAATTTTAACAGATTTCATTTTTAATATAAGCGCAAATTTGTAGTTTTTCGTAATAACATTTTTGTGATTGTTATTTTGGAGCTATTTCCGAGTCACCTAGTAAAACTTGTTGAATATATTTTTGCGAATTAGAAGTTACATTGTACTTAAGTCTCTTATTCTATTTCAGCTTTAGTAAATTCAATGCCATATAACTTTTAAAACGTTGTGAAATATTTTGTGTATTTGTGTCAGTGTAATATGTTTTGTGTTATTTACGTTGAGTGACCACTAAATTATCTAATTTTTTTTTAATGTTTTAGAAATTATTATCTTTTATTCTACTAAGATTCTCTCAAATCTCGGCATCTAAAATTTTAAATTTGTAAGTCAACTCCGAATATGTAGTTTTATAACAATATCTAAGATATCTCTTATTTTAAAAACCACTTCCTAGATTCTACTTTTAACCAAATTTTCTTCGCTTGTCTAATTACCTATTCTGCTTGTAGCGTTTTTGTTCGACATTTTAAGTATATAAATGTTGGTGTTAATTTTCTTCTTAAGCATTCGTGGTTTCATCTGCATTTTCTTATTTAAATGGGTTAAGTTTTTTCTCAAAGATTCTTTATTCATAAAGATTGTTTTTACCCTTACTTTGTGAAAATTTTATCCAAATTTTTTCCACAAATATACAAAAATACAAAAAAAAATATTTATTTAGTAACAATAATAATTATTTTTTTAGAAAATTTATATGTTCATAGTTAGAGTCAACCTTTTAATGAAAAATATTGAGCTTATGACTGTGATTATCCCTGTATAAATTTTTTTTAACCTACTGTAAGATTTTATATTTTCGAAGTTATATTTTCCCTCGTAATGGATATAAGATAAATGTTTATTTTACCTAGTTCGACAGCGTTTACACCCAAACATAAACACGAAACTGGATAAACTCACGTACCAGTAAATCTTCTCATTTTCAAATATAATATTTTGAAAGAAATACACCGAACTTTAGAGATGGGAATTCGAGTAAGAGAGAAGAAAACACCACTAGAGACGTGGTTTTCCCACAAAGTTTTGGCAGGCCGCCGGTAGTGGCTAATAGGAAGTCAAACATTAACGTCAAAATGAACAAGCGTTTTGTTTAAGATGTGGGTTTGTCTCTATTAAATTCTGACAATGTTTCGAAACTCGACATCGAGACAAGACATTCAGTTGCAAATATCTTTCCGGAGGGGGGTAATTTACATCACATATAATTAAAGAGTGCAGTTGTTGCTTTAGTTAGTTTGTATTTATGTCGTAATGTTTTTCGAGGTCAGTTATTATTTAAATGACAGTTTGAAGGTGGTACGGATTATTATAAATTTATTTTCTTATGTATATAGATGTATATAGAAGCTTGAGGTTATTGGATGAAGCCCAGAAAATTAAAACAAGAACTCTGTTTTTTATTTTATTGCCGACGTTTCGGTCCTTTATTGGGCCATCTTTAGGGCACTACAAATAACGGATTCATACAATATTTTCTTTTTTTTATATTAACAAAGGAATTCAAAATAGATTGAATTATAAAATCCAGAAACAAAAAACAAAAAGGTGTTCCTTACCGAAATTTTTTTTATCTTCTGTTAGTCAATATGTTAATCTTATATATAACAATATTCGTACATTTTAAAAATTTCTGAAAATCTAATATAAATTGTAATTTTTATAGTGGCAGCGTATAAATCAATAGAAATGGTTTTCTTGTATCTGTGACCTGTTAAGGTACTTTTTTAAATAAAAAAAAAATAAGTTCTGCTTCTTCATATTTATTTGTACTTTACCTAGTTATTTTATATACAGGGAAACGTAAATTTAATGGAATTTCCAGTATAAATATTTTTATAACTGTATAACTGTATAAAGAGTGGTATACTAAAATGAATGAAATAATAACAATTTAAAACATAAAAGATACAATAGGACTAAAATTATTTCTTTAGAGAATTTGTAATTAGTGTATAAATTTTGAAAATATAATTATTAACAAATTATTACAATTTTACATTTACAGTTAATTTGAATTATTTTTTTTTGTTTTGATTATTAAGCAGAAGGAAGTTTGTTAATTAAGTGAAAATATGTTGTTTCACGATTCTCAGTGCCTTTTTTTCTTTTTTTCATCGTTGAATTTCAATCATTTCTTGTAATTTTCTTTTATGTGTGTTTGCCTAACTGGCAACTACTAAATTGCTCCTTTCAAATTCAGTCATTCTAGTTTTTAAGTACCTTCACCCACATATACGCTATTACATTCAAAATAAGGTACTTTATATATTATTCCACTCATGAGATCTTGTGTTGATTCTGTTTTTAATTTAAAGGAAAATTTACCAACCGCATTTTCATTCTTAAATGCTAATTTTAAAGTGTCGGTTGATATAATTTTTGCTAATTTTATTTACTCTTTAAATTACTTTTATAATATATTTAAAGACTCTTGAGATAATGATAATGTAATTTTTATTACACTTTTTAAAGATAGTTCGTTTCTTAAGCATCCTAAATTCTCTTTCCAATCTACACCTCATCATTTTGGTTTACCTTTTATTATTTTTTTTAAATATTCTTAATTTTTTTCCATAAATCATTGAAAGTTTTTGTCATTATTATTTTCACTTTTTTGCCATCCTTCAGCATTATTTGTTGTTTTCTCGATCCCAATCTTGCCTTATTTATTTTAGTTTATCTAACACTTTTTCGATTTTCGTCCATTACACTTTTAATCGATTCATTATATTATTCTTTCTTTTACCCCTTCAGCTACTACGTGTTTATTTTAACTCTACTTCAATTCATCTACTAGAAAGATTAAAAATATGTTTTATAGAAAATATACCAGAATAAAGACTTTATAGCAAATTATAGCAATTAATTAATGACATTTTCAATTTGAATAGATTTTAAAACGCTTTGGCAGACTGTGGAAATTCAGATAAGTATAGTTTATCTTTTCATATTTATAATGGAATAGTTTCCAGAAAGTAAGAGTTGAAACAATAAATAAAATATTTTATCTTGTTTCAGCTATAAAGGAACCTCCTTTAATATATTTAAATCCGAACTACTGATATAAATTGCTCAAAAGCCTAAGGGCACAATGGAATTCTCGATCTTTTTTTCAGATTACAATTTTTTTAAATGGTTTATATCTTATTCCTTCACCATTATGCAACTGATCTTGTAATAAGTACTCTAAGAGTATGCAGCTTTCCAGTTCATCATGTTTCATTTTTTCAGTTTAGTTTTTAAGAAACCATTAAATATGTAGGTATATAGATGAATATCGAAATTTTGGTTTTCTAGTTTAGATAATTAAATGTATTTACACAAAATATTTGCAAATAATTTAATTTTAATTTAATTAAGTTTAATAAAAAATCAAATTTGAAATATCCTGGAATTTAATAATTGTTATGTGTGTTTCTCCTTAAATTGTTATGTAGTACGAATGGAAATTCAGACTTTTCGTATTAATCTGAACCAAATAATTTTCATTCATAATTTAAATCACTTTTAGAATTTTTTTATTATTTTGACTAAGCGAAGAACCGACATTCGGTCCCTGGAGTTCCGAGTTCGAGTTCTGGTGTGGATATAGGTGTGGTATGAATGTGTCTGTGACTGTCTTGTATGAATGTGTAAAATAGTCGAAAATTATAAGAACATGGTGACTGGCTGATAGTTAAACACCTACTGCCAAAAAAAAAAAGATATTTTACTTTTGGTACACGTTTCTCAAATTTTAATAAAGTTGACTGTATTTTATATCAGAAACAACTTTCATAATATACACATTAATTAACCTACCTTCTTTAAATATCAAATTGGTTGCAAAAGCATTATTTGCACTAATATTAAATTATTATGCGAAATTCAATAATCTCTTATTAGGCTATGGCTAATCTTTGAATTTTTAATTTAGTTTAACATTACTTACTAAATTAAACTTATATTATATGACCAAATCTTTTACAGATAAATTACTTTTAATTTTATAGATCAAAAAAATATTTAATATTATTTATTTATAGATAATTTTATCAAATTTTTTCCCACAAGTATACAAAATCCCAAAAAAATATTTATTCTAGCTGCTGGGAATCTTAGTGTTTATAATTTTATACACTTTTAATTTTTTATTATAATTTTGTGATATCTTCTGTTACTTCTGTACGACATCTTCTTTTTCTACAACATAGTTCAATTTTCTTTCATAACTGTCTTACATCTTTTTATATAAATACTCCATTCTTCAATCCACAATGAATGTTATTAAAACCTTCCGCTGTATATTTTCTGGACCTTATCTTAAAACCTAAAGCACCCTAAAATGCCCCCTCATTTATCAATCTTTCTATGGCCTTATTTTAAAGCTCATGATTCAATTTCTATATAATTTAGTTGCCCTGCATTAGACGATAATTGTTTTGATAAATGAAATTTAGAGTTTTGAAGTTTGAAACAAATAATTTACAAGAATTAAAATAAATAGATATAAATTTAGATATTAAAAATTTATAATAAAATAGAAGGTTGAGTAAAATTATTGAAAAAATCTAATGGTACTTGTAAGTGGCATATATTTTTTGTATTTTGTATACTGCAAAAGATTTAGATCAATTGTTTTTATAAATATTATTTACTAGGTTTACATAATATTTTTTTTAATTTAAATAAAATTTAGGTAAATCAATATAATAAATTTCAAACATTCTACCGCTTAGGTTTCATTCACCAATTAATATAATCTATATCCACCATTTTTTATTGGAACCTTCACCACTTTATCCGTGTTTTTTCAAACAGTATGGATCGCTATTTTGTCTTGATTTCTTTATTCAATCCTTTCCAATATTGCACCCTAAAATTATTCGGTTCCTATTTCTATGGACAAATTTAGAATTCAGTCATGCACACTCTTTGTTATTCATCATCAGTGAAATTAGAAAAAGGCAGGACCAACGATGAAAAAAATTGCTTCACAATCTGGTGTAGACGCTCCGATGGCCTTAAATCTGAGACCGATTCGAACCGTTTTTGTTATTTGATATCGGAAACCACAAAATCTTTGTTTAATATTCTAAACGACTCGAACAGATATAGCCGGGAGAATATTGTGTATAATTTGCAAGAATTCGGTGAAAATTTTCAAGAAATAATTAAAATGGTTATACAAACAAAACATATTAAATATTATACATATATACTTTTGCAATATTTGGTTCTACATAAACACTTTCATTCGGTGTAAAGTTTATGCCATCTTTTTATTTATTTTACATGAATTTTTCTCTGTTACAAATTCAACTTTTCGGATTTTCGGATGTACAAATATTTAAAACCATTCGAAACCGCTGAGTAAAAATATTACATTTGCATCACATGAGTATGCTTGTTTTATTGATCTGTATTTAAATAGGATGAAGTTGCATATTAATCGGAAACAAAAAATGAAAACACTTGTAAATATTGGTTTATCCCCATTGTGCTCGAGTCTTATAATTGATATACGAGTACCTACTTTTTTGATGGTGATTTCGTTTTTTTGCGAGGTGATGGATTCGCATTTTTTTAATGTAGCATTTATATAGCTTTCGTGATTTTCAACAGTTTTTCATTTTTTTTGATGAAATTTTAAAAAGATAGACTTTTGTTCAAAAGAAATTCAATCATTTATGATATAGTATTACAGCCGATTGTTTGACAATTAAAACAAAAGCATTATTTTGAATTATACACATATTTATTTAACATATAAAAGGTTATCCATGAAACTCAAATTTAATACGTAGGATGAAATCGAAGAAAACTTAAAATCTTGCCACACATCAACTAGTTTCGACCTAACACGGTAATTATCAGTTCTAAAAGTAAAAAAATTGTACAAATAATAATAATGAATATAAACCATAAAGTAACAAACAAAACTTACCTCAAAATAATTTAAGAAAATGACACACTTCAAATATAAGATAAAATTAACATCAGAGACCTCAGTATGAAGTGATATTATAATTAAAAATTAAAATAAATTGAGTTATTACTAATAAACTTAACAAGACCTTTCCTCCTAATTTTACAATAATAAACACCGTGTATACCACTACTTCACAAATCAGGTGTCTACAAATTATTTTGTGAATCTTGCAAATCTTTCTATATCGGCCATTGTGGACGTAGGTTAGACTGTGGCATTAAAGGACAAGGTTTTTCCATTAATAAACATTTTAATTTTGATATTTGCAATACACCTTCTACTTTTGCTAATCATATCTTGTCTGAAAACCACCACTTCGATAAAGAACAAGTCAGCTTACTCCACAGTTGTAGTAAAGGCTTTAGATTAAACCTTCTAGAATTTGCAGAAATTCATATTGCTTGCTCTTCTAGCAATTCCTTTGGTCTGAATGTACAACAGTTAACCTAAGAACCTGATATTTTTACAAACTTTAATCTATCTTAATTGTAGTTCTTATCCCTTGTCCTCCAATTAATTATTTATTTATTTATATTCCCAATGTTTTATGAGATTATAATTATTCTAAGTCGCTAAGCCCTTTCCTTAATTGGTCATGCATTTTCTTTTCTTTTATACCCTTAAGTGGGCTTTTACTTTTAAGCTTAAACGTTTGGTTTCGTTCTTTTGAAATTTACACATGTTGTTATCTAACCTAGTGAGACTCCGCCATCAGTGCTGTTTTCCGCTCTATCTGTTCTTTTCACTGTGTTTGGCCAGTTTGGCCCATATCCTTTCTTTATATTTTATGCATACGAGTATCTCCCCACTTTTGTGGGCTTCGTTTTTCTACCCTTTTGGAGGGTACTTGCCCATTGTAATTCATGCTGTTGGGACTCTATTCCATAAATTAGCCTTATCTTTACCTTCAATCCCGTCTCTACCTTTAATATTGAAAGTCACACATGGAGGGTTCTTGGTTGGCTGAAGTCCTTTCTGTCCATGTTTTGTTTCCTCGAACCTGATTTCTTCCCTCCCCCTTTGATAGGGGTTATCTTTACACCAGTCTCTAGGTTTAATGTTGCTTGTAAGACTGTTGTATGCTTCTACCTTAACCGTTTTTCCAATTCAGTCCTTCTTTTACATTTTTCTAACCCCAAGATAATGTTCTTTTATTGGTTTTCACTTACGATTCCAGATTTTTACGATTTTGGGTGGATTATTAACGTTTGGTTGCAAGCGTTCAGATTTATTGGCTTTAACCAGCACTTACATTGTGGTCTCATTCTAGTTCTAGTTTAACTATCCTTTTTAATTATTTAATTTTAAGTTTGATATTAATTTTTAACTTGTTGTTTAGTTTATTTACTGCCGCTTATTAGTGTTAACTCAATGTATTTTAATTTTTAATTATAATATCACTTCATACTGCAGTCTCTGTTGTTAATTTTATTTTATATTTGAAATGTATACATTTCTTAAATTATTTTGAGGTAAGTTTTGTTTGTTACTTTATGCCTTATACTCTTTATTGTTATTTGTAGAATTTTTTCACTTGAGACCTGATGATGACCGTGTTACGCCGAAACCAGTGGTCAAGTTTATTAAAAACATTTTGTGGTAAGATTTTGAGTATTTTTATTTGTTTAAAAATATCTCGCATAACAAAACTTTTGATACTGTTTGGCCCAAACATATTTAAAATTCTCCCAATTTTTATTGAATTCAGATACAAGCCTTCATGTACTTAATTTAATCATATTTAATAATTACCTCGAATTTTATACAGGTAGATATTCAAATTTTAATTTATGATTCGGCGTTTAGTTGTTACAAGACTCTATTTTTATATAAATAATGTGTTTGCTCTGTTAAATATTTATTAGCAGGAAACTAGTACTTTTGTGGAAAAAATATTTATTTCTTTGATAAATTTTCAAACATTTTTTTTATTTTTTATTTATTATGTGTTTGATCAACCTATTTTATACATGTTTTTTTGTTTGGATGCAAAGAAAAGTTTCTAGCCTGACAGTGGTTCAGTCACCGAAAAAAGTGCTTGAATTTTAATTTAATGACCATGTCGTGATTATATCAAACACCATTTGGGTTTATTGTTGCGATTTATTAACATAATCAAATAAATAGCTTTATTACCACGAACATGAACGTGAGTGCATTAATCACCTTTGAGGAACACCATAGACTCGGGTAACAGGATATGTTTATTACACGTAAAATTTATGTTCAAATTATTGTAAATTAATGGGTATGAACGTTGGTCTCTGTCAAACTTGATTTCGACTGGATAGACCATTTCATGGTCGACAGAAATTCAAATAAGCGTATTATCGTTTATGGTAAATTCATTTGGTATAAATTAAACGAAACATAAATAAAACCGATATAATTTAAAAATTTTCTCATTGAACTATTAATACTAAAATTCATAGATAAAAAAATAACGTTTATTTACCTTATCAATAATAATAAGATTAAATGACTTTATTTAACATCATATAACAAAATTTAAATTATAAATTAATTTAAGGTGACGAAAAGGCATGCCAACGTTAAGCTTCTTTTCAATTTATTCTCAAGTAAAGCATAATTATAATGAAAACAATAAACCGGCAGAGAACTAAATAATTAATTTAATATAATAATCAAAGAATAATATAAAAGTTAAAATTAAATTTCAAACATATCTCATAAGTAAAACTTTTTATAAAATTCTAAAACATTAGTCCAGAATGTTGCATTTTAAAGAAAAGTGAACCAGAGCCAAAAATTAAAAAAAACTGTCACATCTAGACGCTGGGCTAGTTTTGACGAAGAATTATGCCGGCTTAAAACTTTTTCTTTTCTCTCATTGTTTTAATAATTAAAGTTATTTTTGGTATTAATGGGGAGAATTTTTCTTTGTAGATTATAAAGGTAATAATTGCACGGTTGACATCATTGGCACATTTTCACCAAAGGAGTCTATTTTGGGATTAACGGACAATAAACTTCAAGGTAAACTAACGGGCCGTATTATTTTTCGTGGTCTTTGTCTCATATTTAGGGTACGCATTCCACCATTGAAAAAGAGTCCCATTTTGCCCAAGTTGAGTAGGAATAAGAGTAGAAGGTCTTAACTGGTTTTAGCTGACCAATTTTAGTTATTCTTGTTCTTAGAATTTCAATAATTTTATTTTGGAAATTTACCTTAAAAATTTGTTCTCAAGAGGAAAAAATTGTTTGTAAAAATTGGGTAAGAATTTGAATTATAACACCACGTAAATTAAAGTTGATTTTAAGTAAAGCATGCACGGTCAGTACCGGATTAATATTTTAATTTCACGGAAAATTATATTTAATAATTTTAGTACTGTTCTTCAGAGACTGTCTCTAGAGGCACTTACAGTATTTTTATAAAGTACGAGTATATAGCCATTTTTATTTTAGACCAAATGTATTTTTTCGATTTCCATGTTTCTACTTCGAAGTTAGAATGTGACTATCAATCCTTTTAATAATTTTCGGTATTTAATCATATTGTGTGTTAATCTCACTTAAATAGATCTCATTTTATTTGTTTTTGCATTTTTCTTTGGATTATTTGCGTTACTAAAGTTGTTCTTTTGATTCATATAATTTTTATTATTGAAGTCAATATATTTGTAGTTCAAATGGGTTGGAAATTTTTAGTTTAGCGCTCTTTCCTTAAAGACTGAAGTATTCGTGGGTCTTACATTTAGGAGCCAAGAAAATCTTTTGAGTCTCATAAGTACAACAGGAGAATAAAATTATTTTATCCTTTAGCCCGAAGTGTCAGGTTCTTTATTGGTGATAATTGATTTTAAGTATCGAAACAAGCGTACCGGTGTAAGCCTATGCCTCTATAGATCATTATACCAGGCACAGTTATTCTCACTATATAAAAATAAAGTTAAAAACAATATTGCCATCTCTCGGGTAAGAGAAATACATACGAGAAGTCACAGGTATTCACAGTTGTTTGTTTATTGTCCTGTAGGTGAGCGTAGTGAAAAGTGTGTTCTTTCAGTATTAGAAATAGACGTAAGCAAAGGAGAGCAGAGAGGGGTGGTTTGTTTTTTGGTGGTTGAGGGTGTTGGAATACATCATTTGATTCCTGTTTATGACAAGCACTAAATGTCAGGGACAAGTGTGAACGTTTGCAATATGCTGAAATCACGTATTGGTCTTTTTAACTTACCTGTAATTACGAGACGATTTAACTTAGCAAACTCGTTCTTCCAATTGTTGCTCTTGGCTGGTCTCTTTGATTGATGTCTTTATATTGGTGGAAACCTTTTTTTTTAAATGCTGGTGGAACGTGGAAGGGTTCTTTTTCTCAGTCATTTCTAACTTTCTAAAACGGCCGGAATGTATTGGGTTCATGGCTTTTTTCCTCTCCTGGATAATTTGTATCTTTTTGAGATTAATATTCCCAAGTTATCGCTAGCCTTCGTGTTTATCTGGTGTATCAATATGGATATGATTTTAAACTTATATTTAAGGTATTCTTCAGTATTTTCTATTACCCTGTCGCCAGGATACCGCGCGGTTTATTTCAACGATTAGTGTATCTATTTTTTATGTTTATTATAAAGAGAATTGTGAAATTACCGGTGTCTTAAATATTTCAGATGGTTTTATCCAGTTCTAGTTTGAAATTGATATGCTTTTCTGTTGATTCTGATGTATTACATTTCGTTGGCTTGAAGGCGAAATAAATGCTCTGTTCACATTTTTTAGGAAAATCTTTTCAAACATATCTTAAAAAAGACGCTCCTTTTGGAAACACTAATCACCAACTACTGAATTAATTTTGAAAAATTATAATATCGGTGACAGAATTTGGCATGTGTCGGAGCTTGGCTATTTTCTAGAGAACATACTATTTTTATAAAGTGCTGCTGCTTTTTGGAGTTTTTTAGGAAGACTTGAATATACTCCATGGAATATTGCGATTTAATTCACTCTAGAGCTTTATTTTGAATTTCTATAAAAAATTCTAAAAAAAAGTACGTGTATATTGTCTCTGAAAACAACTATATTTTTAGATATCTACACAAGGAAAGAAATACGAAATATCCCTAAACATTAAATAAACATGTCATGGACTTCTTTATTTATAACTTTTTGAAGAGTGTCTACATTGTTATCTTTACAAAATGAAATAACGCAGTGGCAAAATTTAACGACATCTCTAAAAGTCACATCTAAAGTATACCAAAGGAAAACCCCTGCTAGTATCTTATCATGGATGCGGATGGTTTTTCCAATAATTCATATCTTTCCTTATTCAGATTCTTAAGATGGATGTTAAAATAGCATGCCCATTTTATTGCACATAAAAAATTGCAATTCCTCTTTTAGGAGACTTAATTAAGCTTAATTACAAAGGGTTTGCATAAGTAATTCATTCTCTTTGAATACGTACCAGTCTATGTGGATTATTCTATATTAAGAAAAAAATGTTGTTTGTGTATTTAGTCTATACGTTCAATTTCTTATTAGAATACAACCACCTATAAAACAAATTATGCCTTATATTTATTTTTTTTTCCATCGACCTATCTTTTCTGAACTCAAATCTTATTGATTAAAGAGTTTAGTTAATTATTAATAGAATAGCTACTATAAATAAAATATTTCTTACTCCCAGTCTATGGAGTTATAAAAATAACAAGAAACCTAACCATAATTAATTAATCGTTTATACAGAAAAATTATATCATGGCTCATCAACTTGAAGTTTATAATTATATTTTTATGGCTTGTTTCGCTATATTTCAGTTATTAAGGCGGACTTAAAAACTCAGAGTGAAACGGATCACTTTTTTATAAGTTACAAAACTTTCTCATCTTTGTACCCTAAGAAGCTAAAAAAAATTAATTTTCAGACAGCTTCATTTGTGGGAGTATTAAGATTATTAAAAGATAGACACGATATTGAGTTACTGTTGAGGTAGATCGGAGGAGTGGAAGTTTTTTGGATCAACTAATTATGCCTTTTCTACTTCATTAAGTTTTATGGTTTAAATTATATATGCTTCTTATTAATAAGTTTTTTATATCCGCTGCTCAAGTTTTATACGTAATTAATTTTTTTTTCATAAAAAAAATGTGTTTATATTAGAAAGATTTAATCATCATACACATTTTACATTAAATATTAATCATGCTGATTGCTTTTCTAAGACATCAGAAAATATGAAAAAATAAAAAAGACTAAAATGTATTTAAAATTTGCATCAACGAGATATAAAGCATAGAATGTTACTGACATTACTTGATGCTCTAATGGACATTTTTTCATTATCTGAAAACTCATAACATGCCTCTTATGTCCAATCACATGGAAATGAGCAAAAACTAGCGAGTATGATTCAAACCATGCACGTATTTTAATTTATTTTTATACCTACATTTACTTTGTTACAGAGTTGTAAATAGTAAAATTCTACGAACATAAGTAAAATGTTTACTTTTTTACGCCCAGAAATAGAAAAAATAGTATAAAATATAGTACATAGCGGAAATCTTGAGACTTATTACTAACAGTTACACATTTTAATATTGTGAATATATTTTCAAGGTTATTTTAGGTTACACAATTTTGACATTTGATAAAAGATATAGACTGTGTCGTCTAAAAATTTTTTAAATATTTGAAACAAAAGACATCCACAATTGTCTCTGAAGCACATACAATAAAGAAGTGTAAAATGAATAGTGACATCCATTAATAAAATAGTTATTTAAATAAAACTTGATTTATATTCTTCTACTATCTATCTTATATCTTCATACTTGAAGTGTTTATTTTGAAAACCATGCATAATAATTTGTATTCTAACGTATGATATATTTTTGAAAACCTGGGAAAATCTCTATATTGGAATATATGTTTTAACTATAGTAAATATGTTCAGTATGATATAACCTTACAAAATTTGACGGTATTAGTTTGTTTCGGCATCAGCACAAACCCTCATTTAAAAAGTCTCCTTGTCAAAATTAAAAATAAACAAACAGGACTATTAGGGTTCATATGTAATAGCCATCTTAAATGCACTTTATACTTTTCTGAGAGACATAATAAAACTAAAATAAACTTTCATGCATAATTAAAATAATGACAGATCGCAACGAAGCAGTCCCTAAAGGCAATAGCGACATGAGTTATATTTGAATAACTCCAGAATTTATTTAAACATGAAATAAAATCAGTGTGCCTCAGAATTATTTCCCATGGTGCTGAAAAAATTTACATTTTACCATTTAATTATAAAATGATTATATTTATACCGAGGTGCGTATCTAGAACTATCTCCTAACAAACTTTCTTCTTTCTTTTTGTATGTTTGAAACAAAACTCGAGTTTAAATGACAACAGATGCCAGAGTTCCTTTTTATTTTCAGAGTTGTTTTGTGAATTCGTACCACGTCTTTTCCACGTTGAGAGAAACTTTTATTAAATGAAAAGTTCCTTTTCAGACTATTCTAAATGCATTTAAACATTGTAACTTGTATGATTTTATTATCGTATTTTTGTGGAATTCTTAAGTACCTTAAGTCCTAACCAAGAAAGGCAGGAGAATAACAATTACAAAAGAAATTGGAACAAATTCAAGCAGGAGTTTAAACTTAATTGAACTTTTTTAATCCAAGGACAAAATGTTTACATATGCTTTGTCTTGTGTAATAATTGTAGAATATTAATAAAATTAAAATATACTTAGAACAACAAAAAACTTTACATGTACTATTAAAACTGGTAATAAAAGTTCCTAAAAATATTGGTCGGTAAATGTATATTAAGAGACATAAAAGATAAATTATACTTACTTTTAATTTCTACAGTATTCCAAACCTTTTTTAGCAATTTTTTCTGTGACTCGAGTTTCGCTAGACGCATTTTCAAACAGTAACAGATTTACAGATTTTTTATATTCTTATATACTTAACTTCACATCATAAAGTTTCAAACTAACAATTATCATGAAATCTATATAGAAGTATGATTTATTGTTATAAATTTTTTAAATTATAATATTCTTCTTTTTCTAACAATTTTTTATCAATATATATTTAGTGCAAAAGGTAAACTGAAATAATAGGACTTTCCAGATACGGGTTCAGCAAACTGATTGACTTAAATTTTCTCGAAAAACGTTGCTCTAAGCAACTTGTAATAACAGTACTTTTTTATGAAAAATAGTGTGTAATTTAAAAAAAATGAACCCACGTTGTAAAAAAACAACTCCAAAAAAGTTATTCATAACTCAACCCATTACCCTTACAAGAACTACCCTTACCGATTAAATAAATAAAATATTTTATCTCGTTTTTTAAACTTACAATTTCAAAAAACCATTTTTTGAATATACCTTTTAAACGCACTTAACTTCCTTAATATGCATTATTTATAAGAATTTCTTTCCCAGTTTTAGGAGTACTATTATCCCTCGAAATTTTATATCATTTTAATGACACCCTATTATATATAAAACAACAATGTATATTTTCAATGTAATGATATTTGGATTTAGGGTTATTTTTCTTTAATCTGGTACCAAAAAGTTGTATTAAAATAAAAGTCAATAATAAATCTTCGTAACGTTTATAAATTAATATTTTTTTATTAATTATAAAGTTATCAATATTTCTTTAAATTTATGAAATACAGGGTGCGCCAGAGAAACTTACTTATTTGAAAAATCTCCCGAGTGTGAGTGGGGCGGGTAGAGGGGTGGGAGGGGGCGCATCTGGAGGGGGAAGTCCCCAAGTTTGTTTCCCCTCTAGTCAGTTGCCATCATGCTCTGGTCTAGAGAGTAGAGGGCGTTCGCCGTCGAGAGGTTCTTTTCTAACGGTGTCTCACCTGTTGCTCCGCAACGTGCCTTCCGCGCGCGCTTTAAATTTCCTCCTCACAGACTCGTTCCTGGCCGTAATTCGATTCTGTCGTGGGTTCACTTATTTTAGGAGTGTGGAAGTGTCGCTAAACCCAGAAATGGACATCAACGGACCACCAGAACTCCGGAATGTCGAAAGAGTGAGGCAGTCAATTCTGCATTCTCCCCGGCGTTCGGCTCGCAAACATGCAGCTGCTCTGGGAATTTCTGACACCATTGTTCGACGAATTCTCCATGAAGACCTTCGATTTCATCCCTATAAATTGGTTGTTGTGCAAGAATTAACTGAACGCGATTTTGTTGCCCGTCAAAATGCATTTGAAGTGCTGCTTGACAACCTGCCTCAAGACGCGGTCGTTTTTTTCAGTGACGAGGATTATTTTCACATTTATTTATGGGGTTATTTGAAATCCCTGGTTTATGACGATCGACCACGGACCATAGCTAACTTCAAGAATAACATTCACGACGCCATTGCCAACAAACCGATTGATATGCTGCGAAGAGTGGAGACGAACTTCAGAAATCGACAAATCAACTTAATCTATGTATGCACAATGGGGGTCGCCATTTAACGGATGTCATATTTAAGACTGTATGAAAAAAAAACTTGGGATATTGTATTCTCAAATAAAAAAAGAATTAAAACAATAACTGAAGTACTTTTGTTTTTATTGACCTTTCAAATAAGTAAGTTTCTCTGGCGCACCCGTAGATATTTGTTGCCCATATATCAGGCTCTATAGCCAAGATTCAAGAGAAATATCAAAACATTATTTACCACAGCTAAAGCCACGAAAGTTTATTAATTAAGTTTAATATCTCAAGAAAGGAATTCCAACAAGCCAAAGATTCATATTGTTTAGACCATTATACTGAGCATGTCGTAGATGCTTCTTTATTTCAATTTTTTCCTAAAAATCAAGTTTTTGCTTCTTATTACATATAAGAGGGACTTCCAATGTTGTTACTATTATTTTGTAAGGTATATGTTTGTGTTTAATGTGAGTGAAGTATTTTGCATAATCAACTTATCTGATTGTTTTAATCTATAAGCTCGTAGAAGTTCATTATATTTCATTTGAAAATTTCTAAAGGTCTCACCAATATAGATACCATTACAATCCAAATAATTTAAAATAATTAATCTATTTATTAGTTACAAGTGACAGTTATTAGAGTAGTATTTGTTTTATTATATTAATTTTCTTTTTAAAATCGTCTACTTTCATTAGTATTGAAAAAATGTATTTCAATATAAAATTGTTATTACATTATATATTTTTTATTGAGCATACACATCGCTTTTATAAAATAAGATGAAATTATAAATATATTAGAATATGTTTATAATATAGTATTATTTTAGTATGTCCTAGGTCAATTTTATTATTATTAATTTTTGACACTTTCTAGATGTCCTAAAATGAAACGTTTTCGGAGCTACACTGTTGTTTTTTTAAGCAATCTTGTAAAATAACAAAAGTAACGTTTATGCATTATCATCATCATTACTGTTCATTTTCATGTGATTATGGTGAGCGCCTACGGCAAATATTATTTGTTATATTAACAAATAATTGTTCGTACAAATATGACTTTTTTTCAATTTAGCAAAATTCTATTTGAATTCACCATTATCTAGTTACCTTAATGTAAATTATCATTGAATTCGCAATATTACAATGAAAATTTAGTATTGTACTCATGTTTACATTTAATCACGTATAGAAAATATCGGCCGTAAGCTTCAAATTTGCCTTCTTCCCTATTACTGATTACGATTTCATCCTACTGAATTGATATCCGTGTATATTTGAAATACAAAATATGTAGACGTATAATCGTTTGTGAGCCTAGAAATTGGATGATTCTACACACGTAGATACGTTTTGCGAACAATACCTTGTCATTTAAAAAAATGCATTGACATACTTCAATCTGGCGGATTGCTGCAATCATACGGAACGATAAGAGTCCTTTATAACATAAAGCCGCAGTTTATTTGTATGTATGTATGTATGCAGTAAAGTTCGATATATCTGCCTCATAACTTTTAAATGTTAAAAATGGGACACAATATTACTAGATACAATTATTTTATTAAAACTTTATTTTTACTAATTTTAATTTATTTTGTTGTTCGAATCATTCTGTACAATCTTAGTTGTTAAGAAAATGTACAGACTTTAAAGAGAATATTAAAAAAAGTAGTGTCGAATAACTGATGAACTATTTAAGGAGGTTTAAATTCTTAAAAAGTATATATATATATATATATATATATATATATAATTCTGGAAAATTTAGATATGAAAAGATAAATTATACTTTTCTGAATTTCCACAGTACTACAAAGCATTTTACGTTATATTGAATGAACCAATGTTTCGCTATTTTGACAAGCAGCATTTCCGAGATTTGACAGGAGATTGGCAGATTTTTTCTATTAGCGTAAATAACTTCATATCAATTTTAATTTTTCAACCAATCAATATTAAGCATTATACTATTCTTTTCCTAAAAATATTTTTGGTTATTATTATATAGGTGTTTAGTCCAAATGGTAATTTAAAATAATTCTCAGTTCTTCTAAGGTTTAATTGTTCATTCAATACTGTATATTGAGTATATTTTAAGTATTTGTTTATTTCATATTCCTCCAAAAAATCAAGTTCTTCTTTCTTGTCACTTATATGAAGTACTTCCACTGTTGTTTTTATTGTGTTGTTAAGTGTAGATTTGTATTTTTTGATAATGAGGTGTTTTGTGTAATGTGACTTATCTGGTTGTTTTAATCTATAAGCTCGTAAGTGTTCACAGTATCTTATGTTAAAATTTCTAAGGGTCTGGCCAAGATAGATGGTGTTACAATTTGGACAAATTAATTTGTAAATATCCGATTTTGAAAATTTCTTTCTTTCTTTAAAAGATATTGTAGAAGATTTTGTACGAGATATAATTTTTGATATTTTGTTTGAAATATCTCCAAAATATGTAATTTTAGACTATTTAACGTTACTTATGGAGAAGATCAGGTGATTTTATACAATTAAAAATAGATTGTATATTATTTGTCAATTCTGTATATTTTAAAAATATTTTTCCAGTTTGTCTTTAAGACATAATTATCAATCATACAATAGCTAATAAATAAATCCTTGAAAATATTACCTACAACATAACGAAAAATAAATTGACACACTTTAAACTCATTTTTTTGTCGTTACACAAATGTTTCAAATTTCGATATTTATAAGTAAGAAAGTTAGACGCTGATACGAAAATACCCAGATTGTGTGGGCAAAATGTCGACGTAGGACTTTACGCAAAATTGTGAGGAAGATAAATTATGATTTTATATTATGACAGTATTGGACGGATAGAAATTACTGGCTTCAATATGATATTTTTCAGGCCATTATGAAAGTTTGGCCAGTTTTTTCTAATCTTGTAGCGAAACTTATAGTATATGTAAGATTGTAATTTTAGAATACATTTTTAGCTTCATAATTTCAACAGGATATTTCATGTTTAATATAAAGAGACTATTTTCATATTTTATTTTTTCTTCCTAATAGATATTAAATACATTGCCAAAACAAAAGCAAAAAATTAAAGAACTGTACTTAATCTTCTTAAAAATGGTCATTAACTCTCAATTTTAAGCACACTAATCAATACGGTTCACAGGAAAATAGTGCATTCCCGTATAATCTCGTAATAGTAATTTACTAAAATTACTGAACTGTATGAGAGAAAGTCCATCCAAGCAAAACTAATTAAACTTATCGAAGATTAGAGGCATGAAGGCTTGATAAAAAAAACCAAAGGAATACTCAGTCTAATTCTGTCTGTGCTAGGCATATGATTATCCAGCAGGATATTAGTTTGATTTAACTGACTTGGGGAGAATGAAGTAATTGATATCAACTAGATATATTAAGATGTAAGAGATCAATGTTCACTTAATATTAGCAATTATAATTGTGAAAAAAATAAGAAAAATACTGGCTAATTGCTGGTGCGGGATAGCAATAGACTGTAATGTTCCAAATACGGGTAACTATTTTCTCCAAAATAGCTTCTGCTGGAAAAAAATTATTGAGGGACTAGGGAATTGCTAGGATCAAATTCTATGATGCAAAACACGAAAAATTATTTTTTAGATAGATTAATGCCGAATCAAAAAAGGTGGAGGAAATAACTTTAATAATACTCTAATAATCTGGCGACCGAGGAAAACCGAATCTAGTTACCGAACAGCGCCACAGTCAGGCCTTGTAAAATAAAAAGGGTTACAAATTACCTGTGCCAACAGATAAGAATCCTTAATGTTAATTTCCAACTAAATATCTCATTTACTTAAAAATGTCTCAAAAAACAGGTTTTACATTTTTTCCACAAATATTACATCAATTCGCTTTCGGACTTCTTAAATAAATTACACGACTTAACATGGATTTCCGGCGATAATCCAAACTAGGTCTAAATTGGTGAAATAAAATTTAGGTGTTTGGCATTAGAAATTTACTTTTTCTGTGTAATAGAATTTGGGTTATTTTTTAAACGAACCGATTATTGTAATCTGAAAATAATTGAGATCTTTTGCAATCCCTATAATTTTGAGGTTCCTTTTTGATTTCATTGAAACTTCATGGCGTACAGCAGCGATGACTGCGTCAAAAAAGTAAGGACAAATTGAAAGCAATTTAGGATTTATACTAAATTATTGTATTCTACACCAATTGTAAGAATGCGTCTGAAATGAGCACCACCAATTAATACCAAATATAATAGGACAACAGGTGATTGCTGTGTACTGAAAATTGCCACCGTAGCTGTAGTGTATAGACGAAGTTATAAGTTTTTTGAACTTGACAATAAATACACAAAATAGTATACGTCTAAAAAAATAAGTCAATTGATTTATTTGATCTGTTCTATCATTAATTATTTTTTTGTTTAAATGAATTTTTAAATTAATCAGTAAAGTGTTTTAAAAAAAACTAAACCACATTACCATTGCTTTCGAGAAGGTAATAAAATTAATTCTAAAAGTATAGATCAATTTGTTACCAACGCTGGCTCAAGAGACCCAAGCACATAAAATAGGAATATACAACATTTTTATAATATCCCCAGAAAGACAAACGATGAGATCCTAAGAACGATCAAAAGAACGCGAAT
The DNA here is from genome assembly GCA_951812935.1 of Hermaeophaga mercurialis. Lineage (NCBI taxonomy): Eukaryota > Metazoa > Arthropoda > Insecta > Coleoptera > Chrysomelidae > Hermaeophaga > Hermaeophaga mercurialis. Next base: position 6,441,001 of record OX638360.1, on the reverse strand, counting down.
TATTGGACACAATCAAGCACAAAAAAAACAGCATATATAGGCCACGTAACACGGAATGAAAGATACCAATTCCTACAATTAGTAATGAAAAGAGTGAGGGAAAGAGTGGCATCGGCAGAAGGAAGATATCATAGCTTCGAAACGTCAGTCACTGGAGAGGGCTAAGAACAAGGAGACCTATGCATTAATGGACAAGCAATAGAAAAAGAATAATCTTAGGGTGGAGGAGAATACGAATAATAATATATGAACAGATAACCCAGAGAGAGAGAGAGAGAGAGAGAGAGAGAGAGAGAGAGAGAGAGAGAGAGAGACAGTGTAATAATCTGTCCCCTCCATTTACCCAATTACAGTAGATAACACTATGAATGCCAATCACCCGAACAACAAGGACAGTAAAGCTCTTCAGTTCATATTGCAAATAATACAACTACTATTGTGATTCAAATGTAACAACTTTGTATTTCATTTCAAAAACATATTTCAATCACTCGAACAACAACGTCAGTAAAGCACTTCAATTCTTATTGCAAATAATACAACTACTGTTGTGATTCAAATGTAACAAGTGTGCATTTCAAAAACATATATCAATCACTCGAACAACAACGTCAGTAAAGCTCTTCAGTTCATATTGCAAATAATACAACTACTATTGTGATTCAAATGTAACAACAAGTGTGCATTTCAAAAACATATATCGATTTCTCGAACAACAATGTCAGTAAAGTTCTTATTGCAAATAATAGAATTACTATTGTAATTTAAATGTAACAACTTTGCATTTCAAAAACATATATCAATCACTCGAACAACAACGTCAGTAAAGCACTTCAATTCTTATTGCAAATAATACAACTACTGTTGTACTTCAAATGTAACAAGTGTGCATTTTAAAAACATAAATCAATCACTCGAACAACAACGTCAGTAAAGCTCTTCAGTTCATATTGCAAATAATACAACTACTATTGTGATTCAAATGTAACAACTTTGTATTTCATTTCAAAAACATATTTCAATCACTCAAACAACAACGTCAGTAAAGCACTTCAATTCTTATTGCAAATAATACAACTACTGTTGTGATTCAAATGTAACAAGTGTGCATTTCAAAAACATATATCGATTTCTCGAACAACAATGTCAGTAAAGCTCTTCAGTTCATATTGCAAATAATACAACTACTATTGTGATTCAAATGTAACAAGTGTGCATTTCAAAAACATATATCGATTTCTCGAACAACAATGTCAGTAAAGCTCTTCAGTTCATATTGCAAATAATACAACTACTGTTGTGATTCAAATGTAACAAGTGTGCATTTCAAAAACATATATCGATTTCTCGAACAACAATGTCAGTAAAGCTCTTCAGTTCATATTGCAAATAATACAACTACTATTGTGATTCAAATGTAACAAGTGTGCATTTCAAAAACATATATCGATTTCTCGAACAACAATGTCAGTAAAGCTCTTCAGTTCATATTGCAAATAATACAACTACTGTTGTGATTCAAATGTAACAAGTGTGCATTTCAAAAACATATATCGATTTCTCGAACAACAATGTCAGTAAAGCTCTTCAGTTCATATTGCAAATAATACAACTACTATTGTGATTCAAATGTAACAAGTGTGCATTTCAAAAACATATATCGATTTCTCGAACAACAATGTCAGTAAAGCTCTTCAGTTCATATTGCAAATAATACAACTACTATTGTGATTCAATTGTAACAACAAGTGTGCATTTTAAAAACATATATCGATTTCTCGAACAACAATGTCAGTAAAGCTCTTCAGTTCATATTGCAAATAATACAACTACTATTGTGATTCAAATGTAACAAGTGTGCATTTCAAAAACATATATCGATTTCTCGAACAACAATGTCAGTAAAGCTCTTCAGTTCATATTGCAAATAATACAACTACTGTTGTGATTCAAATGTAACAAGTGTGCATTTCAAAAACATATATCGATTTCTCGAACAACAATGTCAGTAAAGCTCTTCAGTTCATATTGCAAATAATACAACTACTGTTGTGATTCAAATGTAACAAGTGTGCATTTCAAAAACATATATCGATTTCTCGAACAACAATGTCAGTAAAGCTCTTCAGTTCATATTGCAAATAATACAACTACTATTGTGATTCAATTGTAACAACAAGTGTGCATTTTAAAAACATATATCGATTTCTCGAACAACAATGTCAGTAAAGCTCTTCAGTTCTTATTGCAAATAATACAACTACTGTTGTACTTCAAAGGTAACAAGTGTGCATTTTAAAAACATAAATCAATCACTAGTTTATTACAGTATTCCGTCAATAATTATAAAAAAGGAAATGAAAATCTACTCCGAAAGAAAACAAATAAATAATATGTGAACACCTGTGAAACTCTCACAGAGACTAAACTATAGATAAATAAATAAATATATTATTCCGTTTGAATTCCTTTCTCATCGATCTAGAATGGGAACACATGTGGAGTATTTTGTAAATATTTACTGTGTTTCAGTTTACCCACGCAAGGTAGGAAAACTCAAGGAATAAAAATAAGTGTTCTGTTAATAAGGATGAAATTCCCATATTATGGTATTAGTGTATATTGATTTCGAGTCAAACCTCCCATTTCTTAAATATGTATAAATTATTAGTAACAATAGATTATCTTAATAACGAGTTTTTAATCAATAACTGTTATTTTTGGTTGGTCATATTTTCATAGTTATTTAAGTAGTATTATCTTGTATCTATTATTATTTTATTTTTGTTTTTATAAGACTCAATTTTATTTTATCTAGAATTCGCCTCACGAATATTTTTAAATAATATATAAAAGAAGAAGACTTATAATATTAAATCATTAGAATGGTCGTCCAAAAATCCCTATACTGGATATAAACGGGACATGGACCACCTCTATAACTTGTGGACGTCCAGACAGATTTTTTTTAAATTTGGGTTGATTATATTAAAGGCAGTTTTTAACCATCTGATGTAAAAGTTTACAATGGACATTTTTCGGTTTCAGTAGAAATTAAGCAGAAGCTAAATATTTAAATAAAGCAATCTCTACGTCTTAGATATATCAGTTTTTTAATTAATAATAACATGCTTGATTTAAAAAAATTAAATAGAGTAATTTTGCTCATGATTCAAAACTGCCTGTAATATAACCAAACGATTTAAAAAAAATTATCATAGGAGTGGCCCATGGCTCGTTTACACCTGGTATTTGATTCCATCTTTTAATTGTTCATGAAAAAAATGGAAATAATTCACTAAGTGCAGATGTTCACAAAAAAAAACAATATAGCTAAATATGGAAATGTGCTTAAGTTAAAGAGAACACCCAGTATTATTTTTTTTTATTTTACCGTATTTTCTAAATAATTCCTTTTCAAACTGCATTAGATTTTGTCTTAGCTAATTCGCACAGTTTTTATAATGTTTTATTTAATGTATGTTTCATTTTTAAAACTAGTCTAATTAAATCAAAAACCTAGTATTTTTTATTTATTCTTCATAAGAACTTTATGAAATAAAATAATACTGAGTGTTCTAATTAACTTGGTATGTGATTTAATTTTGAAAATAGAAAATCATAATAGATTGTATAATTTGTTACTAAATTTGACAGAAATGTTATTTACAATTCACTAACAACTAGTCTTGATTCGTTTCTGAAAGAAATGGAGATAGAAGAAGAAACTGAGAAAGTTTTTGACTAAATTTTAAAAAATGATGCACATGAAATTAAAAAAATTGTAAAAATTTTGTTAGTTGGGTATAAAAAAATTGAATATAGTTTGAAAGGGATTTTTTTAAGAAATTCGGTAAAATAATACTGGGGTTCTAGTTACATTAAACAAGTTATTTAAGCTGGAATGTGTTAGTGATATGCTCCACAAAAGTTTTTCGTGAAAGTGAAATTTCTTAAAAATTGTAAGAGCTCTATTTTTATAAGTTTATTATTTTAAATCATTTAAGTATTACTACAATGTCACATTGTAACTGCCTATAATTTGTAATGTATGTGCAGAATAAATTTTTATTTCTCACATTATTTTTGGTGTTATGGGTGATTCAATAAATACATTTTTATTATTTAACATAAACTGGATAAGTTAAAATATATTAGCGGATACAAAAAAGGTGTAAGTAAACAAACAATTCAATTAGTACTTTATGTAGTCGTATTCACAAATTTATGTATCATATTTGGATAATAACTAATAAAAACTATCTTGAAAATATTTACCAACATCTGGCAAGTTATTTGAGACAACTTTCGGATCTCCTAATAACAGTTGGCAAGAAGTATATTATATTATATAATCTTTTGCAAAGTACATAAAGTCGAAGTTACAGAGTATAAAAAATAGATGAAGCCAGCGTAATTACTTAAAAAATATTTATATATTCTCTTTATTAGTGAAAAGACATAATAGTACGAAAAAATATAGCAATATATTTTTGGTATCTTTCTAATTGTTTACATTAATATTTATGTATGTACTCCAAATAACTATATTCAAAATCAGCGTCATTTCTATGTCCAACATTAAAGAATACATTAATTCTGCAAGTCTGTAACCTTCTTCATATAGCGTGATCAACTTATATTCCGAAGTTTGATATCTCCGTTACTTTAGAAATAGGAAAGAATGTTTTAAATAAAAGTTATAGATAGAGTTAAGCTTTTTATAAATAATTTATTTATATTTATAAGTTATATTTTTACATTTTTATAAACCTCGTGCCGAGCTAATTTCAATGACGTATCACACTTCATGTCTATTATATTTAATAAAGGATCTGCAGCCACCGGAAAATCACATTTTTTTTTATTTAAATGTCTGTAACAGCCAAACCGTTGAAAAATAAACAAAAACTGTTTACATGTCCCTATCTTAAATTTTCAAGTTGTATACTATGGCATAAAAAATATTTGATACAGAATCAGATGGGATTTCAAATTTTTGATCACTCTGTATCCAAATTTTTAAATGCCATAGCATAGAACTTGAAAAGTTAAGATAGGGACATGTAAACAGTTTTTGTTTATTTTTCAACGGTTTGGCTGCTATATACATCTAAATTCAAAAAAATGTTATTTTGGGGTGGGTGTAGATCCTTTATTAAACATAATAGACACAAAGTGTGATACATCTTTGAAATTAGCTCGGCAAGTGGTTTATAAAAATGTGAAAATATGAGGGGTATTCCATTAAAAAAACATAACTTTGATATGCTTTGACCTAATGTGAAGCTTTACTCTATCTATAATTTTTATTTAAAATATTCTTTTCTATTTCTCAAGATAACGGAGATATCAAACTTCGGAGTTGATCACCCTGTATATTTCTTCTCCATTTTTAATAAATGATTTTCTACGGTTTTTCATTTCTCAGAAATGAAATTCTTCTTACAATATATTTAGAATACTATTAGCATGTTTCTGTATTTTTTACATTATTTTTTAAATAAGTCCAAAATAATTCTGTTGGGTTTAGTACATAATAATTTGGTATCATTTCTAAATGTAAGTTCATGGACAATACAATGGGATTATTTTTACATTGAGAATTATTATTAATTGTTCTTTTGTGTCGAAATCTTCCTAGTAGTAATCTCCTGTTTTTAAAAATTCCCGAATCATGATCTTGTTAATTATTTATTGGAAATTTTTCACCCGCCACGACCCACACGACGCATTGTCTGATACAATTTTATTGGGTCGTTTTATTTTCAATAAATGTTATTTCGCTATTTAAACACTATACTCTACTAAGTTTTAGTTAATTAAAATTAAAATTAATTTTATTTCAACAACAAATATTTTTCTAGAAATAAGATATTCTTCTGATTTTTTATATTCAGGCAATTACATTAGACTAAATTTATTGCACCCCCCAATTTTGTGCACCACAAATCACATATAATACAAATAATTAAATGTAATAATTATACGTAAATTGGCGAATTTATTTTTTTAATACGATTGAATTCATCTTTCATCATTTATAATAATCAATTTCTTTCAAAAGAGAGAGTTATGTCAATTTTCAAACAAATAAATTCTAATTGGTTAAGCTCACTACAAAAAAACGAACAAACCGGAGGTTTGTCATGTTGAATTTTAATTACATTCGTCATCAGCCAGTCAAAACTCATTTTTCAGTCGACGATCAATTTTGATTCTCTAATCTATTATTCACAACCAAGGTCATATTTTTTACTCTATAAAAGTCTACTCTCTAATCAATTTAAAAAAATATTCATTCATATAATTAATAGCATTAAGTTAATAATCTTGTCAGTTTGCCTAATACTTTCGTGACACGATTCTAACCTATATATACATTCGATTTTTTAGTTAGTTTCATAAAGCTCAATACAAACTATAATAATGTTAACAATAATAACAATCATAACAATCACAGAAATATCTGTGGAATGGTTTTGTGCTTGTCTTCTGTGTTAATAAATTGGTTAATAAACTTCTGGGTTTTTATTTATCGGTATACCTAGCTATGCAATAAATATCCTCCTATTTTAATGAGATGTCGTAGAATGTATAAAATTGCTAATAATATTTTCGGCCTATCCTTAAAATAGAATTGCTATTCAGTGTTTTTGTTGAATAATTATGGTTAAAATCTTATTTAAGACTACCTCCGCTATTTAAAAAAAAGCAAACAAGCGAATATTAAAACCATACAAGAATTGCTGTATTTTAAGACTAAGCGACTACTTCTCTTTTGGCATTTGTTTTTTTTTTATTTTACTTATATATACTAAATACATTTTACTAAGTTAACCTGATGATGATATTTTAAGCCATTATCCATATGTAAATCAAAAACTTTAGGTCGTTTAAAATTCTAGGATAAATACACTCATCTTTGAGTTAGCTACTCAAAGGTTCAAAGGTAAGCGCCTCACTGCTAATGAGTCTTTAGTAAACAGAATTATTTTGTTACTTTTAATATGTGATGCTGATTAACTATTTATAGAAAATAAAAGTAATAGCAGTCCACGCACCGATTTTTGAGGCACAACCATCTATAGAGGTACGGGCCAATTTATAAATTGGTATAAATTTAACAGTAATGAAACTCTAAAGACAATCAAAAAAATATATTATATAAGAAATTAGCCTGCGACAAAAACCCATACTGGTAACTTAGAATAGTTTAAAATCTGGTTAGGTAATGTAATAATTTTCTTAGTAATTTTTGAAAATGGAATGAGTACAAAAATTATTGGACACTTAAAATATTTTAACGTCAACCATCAATGAAAGCATGTATGAGCATACAGATTTTATCCTAGTGTAAAAATAAGGCTATTTACCAGCTGCTAATATTATTAACCTATATTGTCTCGACTGTATAACACTTCAGTAAAAGTTTTGTCTCCAATTATTCACAGAAAATATTTATAAATTTTTACGGTTGGCGATAAAAATTTGTATGCACGGTGTCATTAAAATGGCTTTATAGAACCCGCCTGTTATTCAATTTATTGAGTTGGTACATAAATTACTATTAATAATCAGTAAGATAGTGAGTACATTTAGGATAAGGAAATATACCAGAAGATACTGATAAAAGTTGATAAGGTTTAATTACATTGAAAATTATGGATGATATAAAATAAATGCCTGCCAGCAACATTTTTGGTTTTCAGATTTTTAATAACAGTCACTATTAAATAAAAGAAATTATATTGAAAAGTTACTGAAGTTACCATTTACAAAAATAATGAGCAAAAAATGGATCAATTCCATATTGTAAGGGAGAGATAATTCCTCAATATTTATTGTGACGAGATTCTATACGGAAATATTACTACGTAACGATTTTTACTTTGCTTATAAGCATATTGGAATTCTCAGTTTTTATACTAGTGGTCAACCACATTTTTGATAACTTTGATTTCTGGGTTAATATAATTGTTTTTAGGGTTTATATTTTTTCATAATATATTCCTAGTAGTATTAAGATTTTACACATAGAATAATTACAGTGCCTCCAAATTTGAGCTGGAAATCTAACGACTAGCAAGTATATATTTTCAGACCCTTTTTGACATCTTTCATCCTGTTTGTCCCATTCGTTGTTTTCTAGGTGTGCTGCAGGAAATCTTCTGTCTGCATTATTTCGGAAAAGCAGAAAAAATGGGTGTTAATTTAGTGGTTTCGTAAATTTGTCGGCTTGTGAAGTCAATTGTGAAAGGTGGTTGTGTTTTTTTAAGAATTTGTATCTGTGAATAGTAGTGTGATTTTTTTTATGAAGCATGATTTGCCCCCTGTACGTCAAAAAAAAATTGTAGTGCTTTTCTTATCTATTATAACAATGACTATACTTAATTAAATAATTTTGAGGGTTGTTTTAATTGCTCTGTTTATAGTTTTATTTGCAATAGAAGCTTTCATGACAATGTGAAGGCTGTTGTACGCATTGTAATATATGTAGTACTCCAAAACAAGTACGAACCTGCCCAGGATAGATTATAACCGAGTTTAGGCTGTATCTCAGTCATCATAACTCAGTTGCAGTTGGGCATTATTAGTCGCACGTGCTTCCATTTAAGTGTTTCGAGTGTTGAAAATTTGTTTTGAAGTAGATATGGCGGATTATAGAGTACGCTTGGCAAGTAATATTTTGTTTCATTTTCTAACTAATATTGTGCTTCTATGCAATTTTGTATAGATGAACTGTGTATGTTCTCATTTGTTTATACTATATTATAAAACAAATTAAAATAGTATATACATATAACTTTATTTTCTTGATTTACTATACAGAGTATCCGCGAAAACGATGCATATTTTTATGGATTAGGTATACAGATATTGGATTTCAAGAGATAAAGACGTGCTCCGACTCTCTTCTTATCGTGTGAATTTAAAAATCAAAATTAAAATAAGCGACATAGTTTTTGTGACAAACGATAAGCGACAGCTATCAGTAAAATACGGTAAAAACAATATGAAAAGGTTACTACTAATCAAAGTGAAATTAAAATAGTATACATGCTGTCCCTTTCAATGTCATATACATCACCAATACCTCCAGGGCAGAATTTGTTAGAACCAATGCAGCCGAATCAACAGTACTACCTCAATCTAGTCCAAACACAAATGATGACACCAGGCCCTTTGGCACCACAACCAGTGTTAATCTCAACACAACCACAAACTTATGATCCAGCACAGGCAAGTAGCAATCACATGCAATTTCCTTTAACTTTTCCTACTTCAGCTACACAATCCCAGCTCTACAACCAGCAAATTACTCCTTAAGAACAAAAAGAGAAATGGACTCGCGTAACTAAAAAACGTTACAGAAATAGTCCTGACACCAAAACAACTAAACAGACGAAAATCGATGACTACTGGTTAAACGCTCCAACACTCACATCAAACCGATTTAATAGCCTAGACAACGATAATGATGACGACGACGAGCAAGGTGATAAACCGAATAAAACCGACGAGCCGGAATCAAAAATACACAAACCACCCCTAATGTTGGTCAAGGGAGTCAAGAATATTACCCCACTCATAAAATTACTAAACACAATTGCTGCCGATAACTTTGAAATTAAAATATTAAACTATGACCAAGCCAGAATACAATCTAAAACAACAAACGTATATTCAACAATAACAAAAGCACTCGAAGAAAAGAAAACTGAATTTTACACTTACAAATTAAAAGAAAACAGAAGCTTCAGAACCGTTCTTAAAAATATGCACTACTCGGTTGACTTAAATGAGTTGAAATCAGAAATTGAGAAACACGGTCACACAGTGGAAAGGATTTGGAACATTAAGCATTTCAGAACTAAAGAGCCACTGCCATTATTCTTTGTGGATCTTACACCAGACGACAACAATAAAGAAATATACAACTTGGAGTTTCTATTACATCAAATAATAAAGTTTGAAGCACCAAAATATAAAAAAGATGTGCAAGATGCCAGCGATATGGCCATACCAAGGCTTACTGCCATCTCAGACCCAGATGTGTAAAATGTACTGGAGACCATGCCACAATTGAACGTTTTCGGAAAGAAAAATCAGCCAATGTCAAGTGCGTTTTGTGCGAAGGAAACCATCCAGCCAATTATAAAGGGTGTGCAGTCTATAAAGAATTGGTCAAAACCAGATATCCCTCGATAAGACCCAAAATACAACCAACACGTCAAACCAAACCAGTAAACCCAGACATTCCATACTCCCAGGTTGTAGTTAACAGAACTACTTGATACTAACACAACACAGACCCTCACTGCAAATATACCCTCAAACGAAATGACAGAATTAAAAAATATGATGAAAACACTCATGGAACAAATGGGGACAATGTTAAACCTGCTAACTACTGTCATAACTAAAATCACAAAATGAGTAAGTTCTTAAAAATTGCATTATGGAATGCCAATGGCCTCCCACAACATGCTGACGAAGTAAAAGCCTTTATAACTCATAATGATATTGATATTTTCTTGATAACAGAAAGTCACTTCACTAGCAAAAGCTACTTCAAAATGCCAAAATACAATATATACAACACTAACCACCCAGACAGAACAGCGCACGGCGGCACCCTGATAAGCAATGACCTAAAAGTGAATGTACCACTGAAAGCAGATGTTGAAATTACAGCTGCAGTAGAGCATCTTACAAGAACCATCCAAAACGCTGCTTGGCATTCTACTACACGCAAAGTGCAGCCAGGTGCAAAAACTGAGTTACCTTCAACAATCAGAGGAAAAATTGCGCATAAACGTAGACTACGTAAGATATGGCAAAGACCAAGATCCCCAGAAGATAACAGAAACTTAAACAGAGCGTGCCTGGAACTAAAAAGAATGCTTAGCAACACAAAAAATAACAATATTCAATATTACTTGGAAAACCTTTCTGCAACCGAAGCCACAAAATATTCGCTTTGGAAAGCAACGAAAATGGTCGACCGTCCGCAAATAATAAATCGCCCCATCCGCTCTTCAGAAGGCCACTGGATAAGAGAAGACATAACAAAAGCGAATACTTTTGCTGACCACCTAGAAAAGGTCTTTCAGCCAAATCCTTCAACAATAGATGGTCATGAAGAAGAAGTCAAACAACAAATCGGACTCCCGTATCAGTTAGAACTACCACTAACAAAAATATCAAGAAATCAAGTCCTGAAAGTAATCAAAGACCTCAACACCAAGAAATCACCAGGATACGATTTGATAAATGCCAGAACCCCCCTCAAACTACCCCAATGCGCAGTGAACCTGATAGTTTCCAATGGAAAGTGGCCCAGATCATCGAAATCCCCAAACCTGGTAAACCAACCGAAGATATAACTTCTTACAGGCCAATAAGCTTGCTCCCTATCCTATCCAAAACACTAGAAAAGATACTAAAAACTAAACTAGAAACAGTCATCAAAGATAATAACTTAATCCCAGAACATCAATTTGGTTTTCAAGAAGAGCACTCCACTGTTGAGCAGGTCCAACGGATCACTAACAAAATAATTCAATGTCTAGAGGATAAAATGTACTGTTCTGCCTCATTCTTGGATGTGAGCCAGGCTTTCGATAAAGTCTGGCACACTGGACTGTTGTATAAGATTAAGAAGCTCTTTCCTCTTAACCTCTTCCTCATCTTTAAATCCTATTTACAAGACCGTTAATTCTTTATTAAATGCCAACATGAACACTCGAAGCTCCATCCCATAAATGCTGGAGTTCCACAGGGAAGTGTCCTGGGTCCTCTTCTTTACCTACTATACACGTCGGACTTGCCCATAACTAACAACGCCTTAACGGCCAGATTTGCCGACGATACTGCCATTTTATCTTCTCACGATGACCCTCAAATAGCATCTCAACTGTTACAATCTAACTTGGATAGTCTACAAGCTTGGTTAAAATTGTGGAGAATAAAAGTCAATGAAACAAAATCGGTACATATAACCTTTACGAATAGAAGAGGAAATTGCCCACCCGTGACGCTAAACGGCAAGGAAATACCACAAAGAGAAGACGTAAAATATCTCGGAATACACTTGGACCGAAGACTAACGTAGAAAAAACACATCTTCGCTAAAAGGAAACAACTTGGCCTTAAGCTGCACAGACTTTACTGGATTATTGGAAGAAACTCCAAGCTATCTCTTGAGAACAAGGTCTTGATATACAAAGTTATTCTTAAACCTGTCTGGTCATACGGAGTTCAACTCTGGGGCTTGGCATCAAGTTCGAATATAGAAATTATCGAAAGGTTTCAAGCAAAAACCCTTAGAGTAATCGCCGATGCTCCCTGGTTTGTGCCCAATAGTGCTATCGCTCGTGATCTGAATGTGAATTCGGTTAAAAAAGAAATCAAAAAGTTAAGTGAAAACTATACTAATAGGCTTAAAAGGCATCCAAACAGACTTGCCAAAAATTTAGTGTCGCAACTTATCATAAGACGTAGACTTAAACGATTTACTCCATACGACCTAGTCAATAGATTTTTAAATTAGTGATTTTAAACTTTAAATTTAGGGTATTTAACCTTACGTCTTCCTTTTTATAATAATTTTATCAATACTTCCATTTTAACTTGTCAACACTTGTCTTGTCCCTAGTTTTAAGTAGTTGCGCTGTAACTATAACTTAATAGGAAATAACCACTGGGTTATTATTCCTACATGTCTAGTTTCTAGTATTTAAAATATTTTACTTATTGTTCTACTGAGAACAGATTGTAAATTAACTGGGAAAATAAATAAAAAAAAAATATTATTCACTATCACGTTTAATTTTGAAAATCCACTTACTCTCATTAACTTTTTTACTTCGTACGATAACGGTTCTTCCATAGCAGTGTATAAACTCATATCATAATCCTCTGTCCAAATAGATGGTTTAATTGTTTGTTTTTCTCTTATATGTAACTCGTTTTCTTCTTCATCTTCTTTTATATCTAGATTTCTAGTTCTTCCTCTTTATTTTGTACGTACTCACTATCTGTCTCCACATTTTTATCTAGATTTATCAAGTCTTCTGCATTATCAGGTTTAAGTTTAGGCAGAAAAATCACATATCTAGAACTTCAACTTTGTTTGTTTGTTTGAGGAAAGTAAACTCTACAGCCTTTCGTTAAATCGCTGTATCCAACAAGTAGTTCCAATTCAGTTTTTGAATCCAACTTCAACCTTTTTTCTTTTGAAACATGTACTGCAATATCAAAGCCGTATAAATTTTCTAGTAAATGTTTAAATTTTTGGGTAAAGTAATGATGTTAGAAAACAATTTTATTAGATTATTTTGTTTCAAATGACATGTTTTACAAACAATTTAAAAATATGCATTCTTTTCGCAGACCCTGTATACAGGACGGGGGAACATATACTCCAACTGCTTACTGACTTTTAGAAAAAGTGTTAGGAACTGATCGTTTTCTTTAATTTAAGGGATTTCTCTATAGATCAAACGTTAAGTAAGTTATGGGAATGGAGAAGATTTGTTGGAAAATATTGATTCACTAATAAGTTTTCCAGCAAATAATGCCACCGAAAACCAAACTGATAAAGATTATCTGAACATCAACAATTTACCAGGTGCACAACTTGAAATAAATATAAGAGGTATGGATTCTGATGTTACTAGTCTTGAAAGTTTAAGAAACAACTTAACTACCTTGACAATTCAAGAAAAGGTTCAAAAATTCCAAAGAAAAGCTATGTATTATTAAATTATTTAGTGACTAAAAATGAAATTTTTTCTGCTGAAGACGCTGGTTTAACTCATCGGGTTAACCCTCTTCAATTATCTTCAATTTTCTTCGATGACAAAATATTGGACGGAATAAATAAATACTATTACTCAGTGAATACGTACCAGTATCTAGAAGACCAATGTACTGGGAATATGAAACAGACAGTCACAATAATTTGGTATCTGAAGCAATCTCCTGGAATAAATTTGAATATATACTTTCTCAGTTTCATATTACACCCTTATTCCAGCACCTCTATATAAAATTCTTAGCAAGCGATAAATGCTAAGAAATGCATTACGTTGATGAAGCCATGGTCTCATATTTTGCCAGGTAAGCCCATTCGATATGGTTACAAATTGCAACAAGATTGGAGTACATTAATTGGTTTCAACCATATCAGGGTGCTGCTACAAATATCAGTAAAAGTGGTATTTTCCACTAGTCTTACATTGTATAGACATAGCACTGCATAACGCTTGGCAATTACACGGACTAAGAGGAGGAGAACCAATTAAAATTTAGAGGAAGAGTTGCCACTTCACTATTAATTCAGAAAAAAATAAACTCGTTCCCAAGAATATAGAGTTTATGAAGAAGGAATTAATATTCGTTATGACCACATTGATTACTTACTAATACATCAGGAAAAGCAGGCTCGTTGCACTTTGTATGTGATTAAACCACAACAAGATGTTTGAAGTGCAATAAGAGACTACATGTAAAGTGTTTTGTTCAATATCATACATTGTAGTACTTACCTTTTATAGGCCCACGTTCCTATATGTAGAATGGCCTTATTTATTTTATTTTTCAAAAAATGTTAACTTTTCATAAAGAAAGTGTTTAATGATTACAAATAAAAATAATTGAGAAAAAAATGCTTTTTAACTATTATAATGATTAAATGGGCATATCTGGGTTAAAAGTCATAAAATGTTTACAGTTAAGACAAAACATTAGTCCCTCACAATAATTCATAATAATAAATATGTACTTATTAGGTTGTTTAAGACACCCAAATGAGGATAATATAGAAATTTCTTTTTTTAAACTACAGATTTTTATTTTACATTACAATGTTAATATAACATTTCGATTTTACAATAAATATCACTAACAACAATTATAAAATAGGCTTAGATTACATTTATAATTTCCACTTCAGATTTCATGGCCACACAAACAGCTACTATTAAAAATTGTTTTTAAAATTATGAGATTATGTCGTGCGTGTTTCAATTCAATTCTGATTTGCATCTCGCAAATTTGTGTTATATATTTAAATAACTAATAGAATACGAGATCATACAGCCTAGGTATAAATACGTAGAGCTACTTTTAAGTGATATATTTACTATTGTATCAAAATATATGTAAATAAAGCAATATTATCACATTAGACAACATGAACTGAAAATAGAATTTTACACTAAAACAGAAATATTGCAGACATTTTATGGATACCCGTGAGGAAGTTTGTTGGAGGGACTATAAATAAAGTTCTACTTTTATTTACTTACAATTTAAATTGAATTTCCAAATACCGTATTTTCAATGATTAACTGATAAGATTATTTAGATGAAAAAGTGATAGATAATGGAAAAGTGGGCAATATCATTTATTAATTACAAATGTTACTTTACCAGAAGCAACAACTTAACTTGAAACTTGATGATGGACAACTGCGTCTTTGTGCGTTGGAGTTTGTATAAAGAGTAATAGGCTTGATAAAAATTCATTAATTATTTTATATTGTATGACTTTAAGATAATGTTATGATTGGTTGATGCTGAAATAGCTATTATTACTACCAAGTTACTGGATGAAAGAAAAGTATGTTGAATATTAAGTGACCGTGTTTAAAAATGAATAAATTTTAAATGTAGTGATTTATATACTGAAGAAAATAACTGCGGATTCACCATATACGAGGCACGTTTTTGTAATAAGTACCCTTTTGAAATAACCCTGTTGTAGAGCTAAAGTCGATGTCCCGCGCATGCGCACCATGTACCTACATCTGTTGGCAAGCCACAGACGCCGTTGCAGCAACAAACAATCGTTTACGTATCTTCTTTTTGGTGTTTAAAATGCCTGCGTCGATTGAGAATAACTCGGACTGTGAAATATGCGCTGTTGTTTGTTTTCTTACTGCTAAAAGCGTGAAACCTGTTAAAATTCACTGTCAGATGTGTGAAGTGTAACATTTTAATAAACCAGCTCAGTGTAACTCAAAACAAATGGCGCAGCATTTAGAGTAATGGGATCTTATTGCTGCATGACAATGACCGTCCACATGCGCCCAATCGAACTCAAGATCTCATCACATCATTTGTCTGGGAACAATTTGATCATCCTCCATATAGCCCTGATTTAGCGCCCAGTGCCTACCACGTGTTTCTGCAACTGAAGAAGCATCTCGGAGATCAGCGTCACGACGGCGATGATGGCCTTAAAAAGGCCGTGTTGCAGTGGCTATTAAATCAGGCGGCACTCTTCTATGATGATGAAATAAAACAGTTTGTTTTTCAATATGTTAAGTGCCTTAATATTGGTAGCATTTATGTAGAAAAGTAGATAAAAGTCTGGCCTTTCGTGTAAAAATAAAATTGTTACAAAAAGTTTAGTGTTTTTTTTACATATCAAAACGGCATTTACTTAAAAAACATGCCTCGTATTAAAATGCATAAAAACGTAAACCATGAAATTCATCTTCTAATTTTGATTACATTTGCATTTAAAGATTTAAAATTGTTTGTCTGCCATCTTTGCTTGACATCTCACATAATTAATTTAAATTCAGTCGAGGAAAACTATAATTTATCAAGAATGAACCAAGATAATATGTATACTGAATAGTGTCACAGCAAATTTGTGAAAGTTTTATATTTCTTAAATTTTCTTTTCTTAAATAGATCTATTAATGACTACCGAATCTAGTAAAATTAAACTTTTTTAAAAATAATTTATTTTTAAAGAATAATAAACCACAATTAACATTTAGCAGAATTAAATTATAATTAAACGTCGCAATATTGTTATTTCTAAGCTAATTTTAATGATCATTAATCAATCTTTTAGTTTTAAAGAAAGAAAAATTATAAACAATCGTTAAATAATAGTAAAAATATTATTTTTTAAATAATATACTGTATATATCTGCGATATAAAAAACGAATCTGTAGTATACTTTATTGACTATAAATTATATAAAGTGATTACTTTAAACGTGCTAGGTAATAAAAAGAAGTTATCCTAGTTAGGTAAAATGTGTATGATATTTATTTCAGAAATTGCAGCATTGCAGATTTAACGATATTTATATTATTATACAAGGTTCGCATGTGGAAATTCCGGCAATGCAACCTAAAAGTAATAAATAAAATGTCTTTGCCAATATTCTATAAAGTACTGAGTGAATGAAATATCTCGGATAAGAAAGTAGAATGAAATTACCTTGCAACATTCCGCTGGATCGGGTATTAACCTGGTATACAGAGCAATTGTAAGGAATTTATATATTATGTTCCTCGATCGACTACTTACGGAAATAATCTTCATAATAAGGTGCTCACTCTCCCCCGCCTCTTATTTGAAAAGATGGACTAAAATTTGTAAAATCAAATAAGCTCAGCATTTTTAGAAGAATACGATAATCGTATTTTCAATGCCTCTTAATTAGCCAAAATTTGTGAAATATCTATTTTTTTGGTATTGAACTACGCCCTCTAGGGGTGGACATGTAAACTTGAAAATAATTTCCAGGTTTTTGTCCAGGCCACTTTTATTATAAAAATTACTTTCCGCAGCTGTACTATACACGGTTTCCAAGATAAAGCCGAGAACTATTCTTATTGGGACGCCCACTACAATATGGTAACTTTTAAATTTTTCATAAAATATTCTATTATAAAATCAGTAAAATTTTTATAGTTTTAAAATTACATTATGTGTGTTAAAAATAACAGTAATTCTGAATATTCTGGCAAAAACAATATACAAGGAATAATTCAAAGATATTACTTCGATATCTTGAACAGTTTTTAATAATCAAAAATATTATATTTATTTTCAGATACAATGCCTGAGAAAAACGTTCAAGGAAAAAAGTGAAAGAGCATGAGGCTTGATTTTCACAGCTTTCTGTTTATATTAAGTGTAATAAATTTTGTTCTTTGTCTGAAATCACACGATGTCCACAGAATGAATCGGTAAGACAGTATATGAAAAAACAAAATATCAGACTTGGTTCATATTAACAACAAAATGGAACAGAGAAAATATGTCGGAACTTACAGAAATAACAATCTACAGTTTGCAATGTTTCCTTTTAATATCTATTTCTACATAATAAAGTATTTCAATGTTATAATTTTTTTAGATTATAAGGAAAGGGGAGCTGGTATTATTAAATTTTAATTCAACATTCATTGGATAACAGCAATTATCTAACTATTTATTTAAGCTCTATAAATTAATTATTATTATTATTAAGTTATTTTTTTCTACGAACTAAATTTCCGACATTTTTAGATTTTGTGTTTTACCTTATGAACCAAATTATGTTTTAAAATTAACTACTCGGTAATTCGGTTGTTTGTCACAGGCATTATATGAAACACAAATCCAGCAGAAACAAGCTTTTAAATTTTAATGAAGAGACATTCATCAATTCTTACAAGGACTTAGCTCTGACTGAGACTCATCAACACCATTTGAGACACCAACACGACGAGATCCCATGGCCTGTCAAGAAAGAGGCCGTGGTAGAAGGGGACTTAATTCTTGGAGGACTTATGATGGTTCATGAGAGAGAAGACAGCATCACCTGCGGCCCCATAATGCCGCAGGGTGGCGTTCAAGCACTGGAAACAATGCTTTACACTTTAGATAGGTTAAATTACGCCGAAGTTCCAATTTTACCGGGAATATCGTTGGGGGCGCATATTCTGGATGATTGCGATAAGGACACGTATGGACTCGAAATGGCGGTCGATTTCATCAAAGGTTTGTATTTCAGTGCTGTTCTGTTTTGCTTTTTATATTTGTTTTCCTACATTAAAAGCGCCTTTCCCGGAAAATACCTTTTACTTTTACTTTAATATACGATATTCTCGGAATGAAGTACGTAAATATACATGGAAGCACCAGCTAGTTTGTAAACAGTCATTCTATAAAATAGGCAAATTATTTTCTTTCAACAAGATTTTAGACATAAGAGGTGGGGTTATAAAGTAATGATAACTTTCTCTTTCGACTGCCGTGTCTGTAGATATATTAGTATAGCAGTTGATTTCCTTTGTATAACATTTTTATGTTTCCTAAAAATTAGTAGTTTAACATAGCAACATTTTGTTGTGAAATTATATAAAACTTTATTAAAAGAAGAATATGGCAATGAATGTTTATCACATTACATTTTCGAGTTGTCTACGCGTTTTCAAAATGGCCGGGAAGACGTTGAAGATGATGCACCTCCGGGTCACCCTTCTACGTCAAAAACGGATAAAATATTGAAGAAATCGCTAATCTGATCCAAAATGAATGTCAGATAACTAATTGGACGATTGATGAAACAGCAAGAATTGATAAAGGTATAATAGAGCTCGATTTCAATTACTTTTTATTGATCAAATTCTAATATTATTTTTTATCTCCATAAGGATGATGTGTGCCGAACGGGTATACGCGGGGATATTTTATTGAGACACGGTGGCAAATGATATCATATTCATAATAAGCCCTTGGTCTTCAAGAGTTCTCTTAAAATCTCAGACCCGTCGCTTGAGGCGCGATCCTTAAATTATAGGAATACAAAATACGCAACAATATATTGGTCGGTACTTAATTAATTTACTGAGAATGACTACTTAACACCTTACACGTTAAAAAAATAAATCAAATTATACTTGACTTACTTTCAAAGATCGAAGACGAAATATAATTCAAGAATGTTACTCATTCAAAATTTTGAATTTAAGTGATTATTTTTTCAATTTTCTGAACTGACCAGATTCCTTCTCTGGCGCTAATTTCGTATTTAAAGTCCAAATTTTATCCCATTTCTCTAATTGTTTCGAATTAACCGACTAAATATGTCCTTCCTAAATTTAAACTCTCTCAATCAGAAATCTCCCGGTCATTTATTCCAAAAGGTACCCTCAAGCGAACTATTTGAATTACTCGAGACTATCACTGGATTTTCTATTATACAGGGTGGGGAATAGGAAGCAAGTGTTTTTAAATTGGGTATCGCGTGCCATTATAAAATCCATTCCTTAACTCAAAGCATTTCACTTTCAGCTGCGGCCATGGAACTACGGACATTAATAAAGAGTTTAACTATCTTAAAATGCTTCCCAGAATGTGTATGTAGTTAGCACACCCGATTCGATTATAAATTTCTACTTCCAACAAGATATACGAGGTGGCCAAACGAAAACGAAACAGAGCCATTATCAGGAACTGCGTGAACGTTTTAAAAAAACGCAGAGAACCGTCGATTTTTGATCAAAGGGGGACACTTTTTTCCGGTATTTTCGACTTTGCTGCTTATTACACCTCCAAGCGAGGGTAACAATCGTCCCAAAATACTTAAATGGTATTAGGGGTCGAGTAAGGCATCATTTTAAAGCCCTTTCAATTCTCTTTATAACAGTATTTAAATTTTAAAATTCGGCCTGATACTTTTTAAAAATTTACTAAGAGTTTTTAAAATTGGAATTTTTTTCATTTTTGTCAAAATAGTGAAAATGACACATGGGTCGTTGAGTACGCCAATGTTGATTTTCTTGCTTTGCATTGTTTTTGTAATTTTTTTATCACATTTGTAAAAGACAAATGGATACGATACGGACACACAAAGAACGTGAAATTAGTGGATTCGTATATAGAAGCGAAGGTTTATTTAATTATGTTTTTGAAAATTAAATACCATGGTACTTTATTCCATTGCGGAAAGAGTAGATCTCATTTCGTTTTATTTTATGAACAATAAGTGTGCAAATGTAACGGCTCAGTTATTTAATGAAAAATATTAGGATAAGCAGGTCAGTAGGAAGTATATTCTAGAGTTAGTGAAAAAATTTCAAGAGACTGGAAATATTGCTAACAAAAAACGAGAAAATAGACAGCCTGTGGTTAATACAGCTAGTGAAGTTGCAGTTTTGGGACATCTTCATCAAGATCCTACGTTAAGTACAAGGCAATTAGCATCTGTGTCTGGGATCAATCGAACTAACATTCAAACCATTTTGAAGAAGAATAAATTCTATCCGTATAAAATACATTTAGTGCAGGAACTTAATGAGGATGATTATGACCGGTATTTGCAATTTTGCGAAATAATGAGTGAGCGAGTAGCGAACGATCTACAGTTTCTTTTCAATATCTGTTTCTCCGATGAATTCAGCTTTTTTATGAACGGTACCGTAAATCGTCATAATTGCCGCTACTGGTCTGATTCAAACCCAAGAATTTTCCAGGCGGTACATACACAGCAACCGCAAAAATTAAATGTATGGGCTGGCATTTTCGGTGACCGGCTGTTGGGTACATATTTTTTACCTGGTAATTTGACTGGCGAAATGTATTTGCAATTACTGGAAGATGCTATTGACCCTACCTTGACCGATATTATTGAAAATGACCAACAGTATAGTGAAAAAAAATCGACGGGTCCCTGTGTTTTTCTAAAATGTTGACGCAGTTCCTAATAATGGCTCTGTTTCGTTTTCGTTTGGCCACCTTATATACTGAGTGCATAAGGCAAATTCTACATAAGAATTTTAACTTGCACTAACTGCATGCGAAAATGATGCCTAAAATTCTTTGACCGTCAATTGTGTACAAATAAATGTAAAAGATAAAATATACTTTTTAAAGATTCTTATGACAATAGTTTTACCATTTGGTATCGTCAGATAATATTGTAAGAAATATGTAAAAATTTAAAACAAGTAGTTGCAGCATTAGTCTCATTGTTTTAATTGCCACACCTAATACAGTACTTATAATACAAAAAAAATAAAAACTACCCTTCGTAAATAGAAATGGCTCTGATCAGTTATATACTATATAGTACGCCAATGTGTACAGTAGAAAAAAGTAAGCAAAAGCAATCTGAGTGAAAGCCATTTTCTGCCAGGATAGTGCAAATATTGCCACATGAGTTTTTCACTTAAAAAATCCTAACCAACGACCTAACAGTAAATTTAATTTATCTACTGGAAGTCGTTACTCCATTATCTTTAATGGTGTTACTTATATCCTAATCGAATTTCATTTCGAATGTCGCTTGCAGTGACCTACAACGTTCAAATTTTTAAAATAATTATATTTATAGAATATAGTAAGTCGGAAAAATTGAATGTGATATTATTTACAAGTACTTTATGAATATGATGGATTTTATTTAAACAAAATATAGACTGTATTTTCTGTATATTTCCGTCTATATTATGTTATTATGTTAAATAATTTTTTCAACCTTCATTGGCCATAAACTGTTTTAATAGTTTGAATATTGAGAATACATAAAATACAGGTTATCTAACTTTTTACGAAAATCAATTGCAAAATATTGTATGATTTTTAATTTTAAGTTTATTGTTAACAACAAGAAGAACCTATTTTCACCACTTGTCATTTTAATGTCTCTGAATAATAACTAATAATAACTATAGTAGTAATGACAGCTTATTAAGATTTATCTTAATCGAACAAGAAAATTTACAAATTATTGAAGATATCTCATTTATTGATTAAAACTATGAACACTTCTTAGTCCAGTTTTAAATGAAACTTGGGAGGTTTTCCGAATGATTTTGTGTGAAATAATTGTTTTTTTATGCAATAAAATTCTATCTAGATTTTTTTTTAAATTTGTATTAATGATTTAAATAAGTCAAAATATCTAGTACTTTTATGAATATACAGTTTATTCATAAAAAACTAAAATTTCTACATCATCAATAAAATCGATATGATGATCCCATTAAGATGTCCACAATTTTCTTTAAATTATTAGAATTTAAAAAGTTAAATAATTCTTCTACTTTGCTACTTACCTAAGCTCTAATCATATTTCAAAAACGTCCGATGTAAACAGTCATCAGCGCGATGTGCTATCGGTTAGTTGGCTGCAGTTTAACAATTTTGACGTATTTATTGTAAACATTGTTCAGTAAAAAGATTTGATATTGTTTTTATTTTGTTTAAACATCTGCTTTATTGCACAATGTACGTGTCGTTGTCATTCATTTCTTTTTGTTAGAGGATTTTATTTGAGCATAATACAGTCCTGTTCTAATTAGGCGTCCACGTGCTTCTGTTTATATTATCCCCAGTTGAAATGGGAATGAAATTCATGTTTTTAATTGTTATTCTTTATTACAAAAAAAACACAGTACAGAAATAAGAAAAGTAAAATTACATAATAATAAAACAAAATCGTATTCGACTCGAAATTTTAAGGGGAAGAGCAATATGTTTGTTGGTTTACTTTTAATTTTAGAGGCTCTAACGGAAATAAACTTCTTACGAATTTCTAATTTCGACTATTTACTACAAAGTTAATTTTATTTGTTATTCAATACATAACATAAATTTGTTTTTGCGATCAAAATTTAAGTTATTTAATATTGACTTTAATGGTAACAATCTTTTGCTACATCTATTGGTATTTTATTTAAAGTTCATTAACAATTAAAATATAAAAAGTGCTTATTTTATTCAGGAGAAAGTATAAGTATTTACATTTTATTTAAAATATATTGAAATTGCCACTAGAGCCACATTTCGGGAAAAGGGCTCTGTATGAAATAAAAAAATCCAGCTTGAATTCCCAGTAAAAAACGAAGAAACAAAAGTAGCCGTTTTATGACAAATTGTTGTGGATTTAACTCTCACTAGGTGAAAGCTTGCGGAAATATCTGGACAACTACGTGCCGTCTCACGCATTTTGGAAAGCAATACATTGCGCCACAAAATTGGCCCGGTGTAGGAATTTAATGAAGACATTTTTTTGACGGTTAGCTTGTTTTTCGTGTGAATGATATTTTTTGACAATTGTCGTAATTATCAGTACTGGTTTATTTTCATCATACCTTATCACGTAGCTCTGCATAGATCTATAATTTCTCATCTATCAAACATAATAAACAAAAAATATGCGACATCAAATAAAATAAATATCTATTCCTCAAATGAGCTAAAAACTAGTTACTTTATCTAAACTAAATAAAAATAATAAATTATTTAACGACCGCTTCATTTTAACCTGATCGTTACACTACAACTATTTTGCAGTTTTCGGACTTTCAAAGTGGAGAGATAAAATTATTGCCGAAGTTATTGTAGTAACTGGCATCATGCCAATAAAAATTCGAAAAGAAGCAGAGTAACCAAACGACTCGTTCTAGTGTTACTGCGACAGAGAAAAAGGACAAATGAAAGAGCTAAAGTGAGGTCTTTTTACCCTCTATTCAATATTAATGGGTTAGCCGGTGACGTGTCATCCTTTGCGCGTCGTTTCGTTAGTATTTAATAAATAAAGTTGGAAATACATATTTTCTTTGTTTTATTTGTTTTTTAAATTATTTTTTAATTATATTTAAAAAGAGTGTTTAGTTTTTTAAATGGAATACTTTGTATATTATTTAGAGATTGAATTTTGCTCACTTTTCTCATTTGGATTCTCGTTTCAACAATTAAGTTTTTAGTAAGTTATACAGAGCATTTCCAAAGATATCGCATTTTTGTGAAAATCATAATGAAGCCAGACCAAACACTTCCTTGTGGTACGCCTTCTTTTGTTTTCCTTATTTCAGATTAGTATCGTTCTACAAATTTTTATTTTTATTTATGTAATTTATAATACATGCCTTGGTACAAGACATTTTCTAATACTTGAACCAAGTTAAGCAAAATACTTAAACATATTATTTTTTTTATAATATGAGTTATTTATTTATGGAGCTGATATATTGTAGATTGTTTTTTCTTAAACCAAATTGGTTGTTAGGATTAAAATTCTTATTTTCTACGATTGCTTTTAGTTTTCATATACGAACTAGTTTCACTTGATTAATCCAGGTTTTTGCATTAATATGACATCAGTTATTTTTCAGACAGAAGTTAGTGTTAGTCGAAATGTTGAATTATAGAGGTAATATATTTTCTCCACGACCATTAGTGGAATGTGTTAATTCCAAAATCATTTTTAATAATAGAATGCAAACATTATCACTCTTGAGATAGAATCTTTATTCTGAAATGCTTGCTTCTTACGTGTTTTGTATTTTCTTTCCATAACAAGTGATGGAATGAATATTCCGTAATTATTGTTCTAAACAATATCGGCAGCCATGGATGTCAAAACTGTAAGTGTCAGATACTCAGATGCAAATGGCGGCGTTGTAATAATTTATGTGAAAAATGGAATAAATTTCTGGTCGTTGAGAACATATAGTCTGTTACTCGGTTAGAATAATAAAATTCGATACTCGTGGTTTTTCATGCTCGCTAGCACTCACGTTCGGAATGTTCCACTGATTTTTCATTCTAACGTTGTTACAGAATCTACTATTCTTAAAAGATGTTTCAGAACTTATTCGGTCGAATTCGGGTGTGTTCCTATGATTTCAGTTTGTCATAAACTCATTTGTTACTTCTTTAGAGTTCACCAGATCAATCCTTATTTAATAATTATTTCTCACATTTTCAGTGTTGAGATCAGAAATTGGTTATATAGGCCTAAACATATGTACTTTCTAAGTATGTAGCAAAAAGTTTCTGCTTTTACCTTGTTCTTCTTTAGCCCTATTACTGTATTGTTTTCTTACTGGTAGAATGTGAGTATTTGTCCTTTTAAGTTTTTTGTCGTTTTTCATACCTAATTAACTATCATATTTACAAGATCATTATTGATGTGTTTTTCTATTAAGTACATTTTTATCAAATGAACTATGTGTATATTGTCATTCTTCATCCTTTTTTTATTCTTGACTATTTCTCTTATATTTTTTTTTGATAATAGTTCTGTAAATATATCCAATTTTTTTTATACAATACAGTAGAT
This sequence comes from Hermaeophaga mercurialis, assembly GCA_951812935.1. Lineage (NCBI taxonomy): Eukaryota > Metazoa > Arthropoda > Insecta > Coleoptera > Chrysomelidae > Hermaeophaga > Hermaeophaga mercurialis. Next base: position 6,415,124 of record OX638360.1, on the reverse strand, counting down.
TTCTCAGCTTCAACTTCTAGTAGCTCTTGAGTTTATGGTTATTGTTTCATTTAACGTTAAGCTTACCGCGAAGTGATCATCAGTTTATAAAATCTTACTAATACGAACCTGTCTCCAAGATACCAATTGAAACTTTATAATTTTAACTTTTTCAAATTATCTTATCTTGGTACTTAATATCTTACACGAACATTAAGTTTTTACTTGGCATACTTAATCCAACTACTGAAAGTTGTACTTCTGCACTCTGATATTCAAACTGTTTGATGTTGTTTTTTTATAATAGAACTTCCTCCTTTGGCATTATTTTCTGCCTTGTTAAGGTTTATGAGATTTTGTTATATTGAATTTATTTGTTCTGAAAGTATTTTGTTCCTTTTTTCTTGACCAGCTGCAGATAATCAATTGTTTTTCTTAATTAGAACTTTTTCAAGTTGTAACTCCATTGACTAGTCTCATTGCTTACTCTCATTTAATGATCCTAATACTAATACATTATTCTGATCCCTTGGCTATTGTATTTGATTTAGTTTTATATATTTTTTAGTTCATTATTTTTAAATGTGTCGGTCGTAACTAACTTAGCAGGTATTAATTCCATTGTATTATTTCTGGACATATTTTACAAGCAAAATAATCAACAATTAAGTTAACGACATATTTATAATTGTTTCGTTGTTTACTATATGTTATAACCTCTACTTAATATTTCTCCGCTCTTACATTTAATTATTTCTTACATTTTTTTGATATTTGTTAATTACTTCCTGATTATCCATTCTCTACGAATCCTTTTCCCCTGGTGATTGAATTTCTGTTGGTAAGTTTTTAACCCATTAAGCGCCGTTGATGCGAAAACGTAACAGTTATTCCATACTTTACGGACCACTGTATATTAAGGCAGTCTTATTTAGATTTTGTGCATGACATTCATCTGAAATTTATAAGTACTTTTTAGTATGAAAAGTAAATGGAAAACTGCTTATGACCGAAAAAGTCATCTTGCTTCACAAGAACTTGAAGCTGAATTAGAGACCATTAATGTAGAAATACATATAGATCCAATGATTATTCCGCCAGATATCGATGATCGAAGAAGATATAGATGAAAATACCTTACGAGGAATTTAGTTTTATATATGGAAATTATGAAAAGTACATGTAATTAGTAGGTATTTTTTTGTAGGAGAGTTCTGGGATATTACGAGAACTTTTGAACTGATGATACCAGAACAAGAAACTGTTCATGAAGAACAGTATCAGAATTAGGCATCTACAAATAAATTCACCATAAACATTTAAAAACGGTAAACGTTATGACATAAAATATAAAAAAGACAATTCCTCAGCCAAAAGTAATGCTGCCATACAATAAACATATCGATGGGGTGGATGTACATGATAATGGTATTGCTAATTACCGTGTAAGAGTAAGAGGAAAAAATTGGCATGGTGACTATTCATAAACTGCCTTAGTTTTAGTTTGTATATTATGATGGCGCTCATAAAAGCAAAATCGATTGATCCTAACACAAGTTTTACAAGAAGCTACAGTTTATCAAAAAAGAGGTAGGACTACAAAAAGAAAATTGCCAGACGATATACGGAAAGATAAAAACGATCATCCTGAAAAGAAAAGAAGACGATGCAGAAAATGTAAAAGGCACGAGATTTTTTATGTACAAAAAATGTAATGCACAATTTTATTCTTAACTGTTTCAACATGTTTCATACTTAGAAATAAATTAGCTAATAGTTCTTGCAACTAGTAATATCAAATATTATACTTGTCTATTACCTCTATGTCAAATTAAGCTGATGATGAGTCTAAAATCGAAATTAGTGGCCGCCAGTTGTATATATTGAACATTAAAATTTTAATATGGTAAGACTTTGAGTCATTTCGTTTGTATTATTTTTAATCCCACTTATATGACTATTTACAAGTTACTCCTTAATTTAAGTGTTTCCTTGGTGAGGCGGTTAATGGGTTAAAGTACTCCAGATATTTCTATATTACACCTCATATTCTATTATTACTTTTTTACTGCAGGTACTTTATTTTTGTGTGTTGTTTTTAGTATTTATTTCTGAAATAATATTTTTAAGTGTTTGTTGTCTTTGTTTTTAAATTTAGCATAGTTTTTTCTATTGGAATTTTGTTAACTATAACCCATTTTAACTTTTCGTTTATTTGATCTGTAATCTTAACGATAATAATGTAAAGGGTATTCCATTTAAAAAAGTAAACTTAATATAGGCTGACCTTCTGAAATACCCTGCATATATAAAAATAATTTTTAACATAAGCATGACGTTCTTTGTAATTTTCTTATATAACCTTTTTTTTAGTACCTCTGAAGACAAAGATATCAAACTCTGGGTTATATATAAATATGTGTTGGTTTTTTCAATTCAAATAAAACGAGAATTTGAAAGAAGCGATTTCAGGCACATGACACAATGAAGCAAACGTGGATAGAATCAGGAACCCTAAAACTAAAAAAGATCCTGTGAAAGACAGTCAAAGTACAGCAAGATACGCAACTTGACATAATGCCTATTGAGATACAAGAGGAGCAAATTTAAGGAATCACATTTTTCATATACACGTTAGGAGTAAATAGTTACACCTAGCTATAGGTTGTCTGACTGTTTAGAATCGCTAAACTTATTCAATGCAGATTATTATGGCCTTCAAAATAAACTATAATGTACAGAACCAACGTTAAATTAATTTGTTGTGAAAATTGTCAAGAAAAATTTTACAAATACACGAATAAGAAGTCTCCGTACTGTCAAGCATGGAGACTACTATCCTCTCGCCATTTTTAATAAGTATGAGAAATTCAGTGGGATACAACGAAACGTTATTAAGAGATAAGAGTCGTTTAACTCTTCGTGACAGTCTGAAATATCGTTAACTTTTAGGAATTACTAGACCGTTTAGTACAGTTCTGTTACAATGATTTTTGATTTTAACATTGACTTTATAAACAATTGTGTTCTTCGAGGAGATATTGACTTAGAGTTCATCTGTACTTACATAAAAATTGCATGATAATTTTTGATCTTTTGTGTAAATACATACGTAACTTTTTTTTAAATTCTTTTAAAGACCTTTTTTTTAAATGCCTCTATACCATTATTTGGTACTTTTAGTTATTCTTTTGGTTTAATAAAAATATATTCTTAATAAATTTTAAAAATATCTTTTGTTATTTTATATCCGAAATTTAAGCCTTTCTACATTTTAAAATGAGAGTTATTATTAATTTTAATAATAGCCGCGTTTTATTTTTATTATGAATTTTATTTGCATTTATTTATGAAATTTTAGATAATGGTTTCAGTTTGCAGATGATAAAAAATAAATTATTTTTAAATTAAATTATCGGTGTAAACTCTATGCAGTCCTAAACGGAAGAGAGAGACCTCAAATTTCTTTCAAATCAAAGCAAATTTATGAAATAAGATCATTTTTATATAAAATCAAAATTTAAGTACCCTGTATTTAAATTGTAGAATATGATTTCCCAAATAAATAGATATATAACATGAAAATTAATAATAATAATAATAAATTGCATTAAATAATTTTCTTCCACAGTTTAAATGAAATATTTCATAGTTTTGTAAAGGGATGTTCTATAACTTATGTAATATTTTTTTATAATTTTTATAAATTTTACTATAAATCATAATAGAAACAAATTTAACAATAAACAAATTATTTAATTTTCCTCTCTTAACGTGAAATTGATTGTCAAAATATTATTTTGACAGAGAAATTAAAATCTAATGTGAAATTTAATCTCATGGTAACTACTAAGTTTTATGTGTTAAGTACATATATATATATATATATATATATATATGTACTTAACACATAAAACTTATATATACATATATATATATATATATATATACATATATATACTTTTTTAAATTGTATAATATATATTGTGTATACTAGTATAACACATATTCGACACTCGAATTAATAAAACAAATGTTATTAACTGAATGTCTCAAGTATTTCTCCACTACCAGAAATTCACTTGATTTTTCACTCACTATTTTATTTAAATTAAAATTTGTTATTACGGCGCTGCAATTTACATCTGACATTGACAGTTTTGACATCCATGGCTGTCGATTTTGTTTAGAACAATTACGGAATATTCATTTAATCATTTGTTACATGCAAAACACATAAGAAACAGGTGTTTCAAAATAAATATTCTATCTCAAGAGAGAGAATGTCTACATTCATTATTAACATATTCCACCAATGGTCGGACAGAAACGATATTTCTGTATTTATAGGAATCCATGAGAGCATAAGAGACCGCTATACAATTTATTCTCTAATATCTTGAAGCAATTTCACCGTTCTAGTCAATTCAATAGTGTCGTACCGGCACTCGTGATCGTAGCTCTTATACAGTGGAGGTCGAAAGAGTAAGGTTTTACTCCTTTAGATTTTTGTTTAATGTATGCATTTTATTTCTGAACCTGTGTATTTATTTGTATTATTTTTAGGACTACTAATCCAAATGTATATAATTTTGAGATGTTAGTACTACTTTTTGTAAAGATTAGAATAACAATTATTTTTTAGTGTGTTGGCAACAGTGGTAGCCAAGTTGGCAATCAAATAAAAAAAAAAAAAGTCAGTTAAAGTTCTTTAGATATTCGTTGTAAAATAGCAGTTGAGTTGTGTTAATTATTGTATCTTTTTTTGTTAGTGTTCATTAAAAGTTTCATCAGTGTTTTATTGGTTTATTTACACTATCTTCTGCGACCTCTGAAAACAGGTTATGGGCCCAGAGTGGTTGATTCAAAGAAATTAATAGCAGAAGTTAGGTTAGAGGTTAAAGTTTAAAACAGAAGATGGAACAATCAGGAATAATAAAGTTGAACGGTGAAAACTGGACCTTAGGGAAGTTCCAAGTCCAGGTAATATTAAAATCGAAAGGTTTACTTAATATAATCACTGGAAAAGTTGCTAAACCTGCTACCCCATAGAAAGCGGTTAAAGAATGGAAGAAAAAGCCCTAACACATATTCTGTCATGCCCTACAGTTGCAGAAATATGGAATAAACTGGTTATAATATACGAAAACAAATCGCAGGTTAGCGTTCATTTATTACAACAGAGATTTTTTAGTTTAATGTATCAGGACAGTATAAGAGATTGAGGAAATTCAGACTAATTTAAAAACGTTGGGTGCAGAGATTAGTGACAAGATAGTCATAACGAAAATTCTAATGTCACTACCAGATAGATTAAAATATTTTGTGTATGGTAATCAACGCCCAGTGAAAAACAAACGAGTAGAGAATTGATGTCTCGGTTGATGATAGAAGAAGAAAGAAGTAGAACAACAGAACAACTGACAGCCCTAGCCAGCACAATTTTCAAGGTAAACAGTCAAAAGGAATATAAATGTTTTTTATTCAACAAAATTCTACACTTCCAAACAAATTGTCTCAACTTGAAAAATAGAAAAAAAATGTCAGTACTGTAAGAAAGATGGACATCTAACTTAACAATGTTGGTTTAAAAATAAGAAAGAGGCTAAAAAGAGAAATCCCAATCAAAATTTTACAAGAGTGATTATCTAGCTCTTATAGGAATGTCTAGTGTTGAATATGAAAACTTATTAGCAGTAGTTGGATAGTCAGCGGTAAATAACACTGAATGTGGTGGTTAGATAGTAGATCCACTGAGCATATGTGTTATAAGAAAGAACTATTTCTAAACATTCACAAGTTAAATGTAGAAAGAAAAATAGGAAATGGAATATTATTAGAAGCTCAAGAAGTAGGTACAGTGCAAGTGTAAGCCTGGGATGGTCAAAATGGTTAAAAAGAGAACTGAAAAATGTTTTATTTCTTCCAAAATTAGAAGTAAATTCATTTTCACTAGGTGCAGCATTTGATGAAGGTCTGATGAAAATGGGGAAATGAGGGCATTAGCCGAAAGACAAGGGAAAATATTTTAAATGTGTTTTAAAACTGAAATTACCGCAAAAACCTCACAATGTAACGTAGCAGAAAGTTTGTTAGACTGGCACTGTAAATTGGCCCATATTAATTTTGGTTAGGTAAGAACAATATTAGAACCAAAAAATATACAATTTAAAAATGAAGAAAAACCTTTTTGCAGAGACTGTTTAGCAGGTAAACAACATAAATTACCATTTTCAGTAAGTTACTCAAGGCCTAAGAAGTAATGTGAATTTATCCATGAAGCAAAATATTTTCTAATGTTAAAAGACGATTTTTCTGGCTATAGGTTTGTTTATTTCTTAAAACACAAATCCGAGACAAAGGACAAGATACAAAATTTTATTACGCTAGCTGAGACACAAACATGTAACAAAGTTTTGACTTTAAGAACTGACAATGAGTTAGAATTTATAAATACTGATGTGAAAAATTTATGTGACAAGAAAGGTACTCGCCATGAGAGGTCCTGTAACTACTCACCATAATAAAATAACAGCAGAGAGATTGATGCGTACATTAGTTGAAGCAGCAAGAACAATGTTATATAGTAAAAAGCTGCAAAAATATTTATTGGCCGAGGCAATAAATTGTGCAGCATACACTTTAAACAGAGTTGGAGCTAGCCAAAATTAAGAGAATTTGGCTTTGATATTGCAGTACATGTTTCAAAAGAAAAAAGGTTGAAGTTGGATTCAAAAACTGAATTGGAACTACTTGTTGGATACAGCCATTTAACGAAAGGCTATAGAGTTTACTTCCCTCAAACAAACAAACAAAGTTGAAGTTCTAGATATGTGATTTTTCGGGTCCATATAAAGTATCCAAACCGTACTTTATCAAACAAGATTTTTGGCATAATTTAAAACTTCAAACCAGTTAAATAGGATAATATTATTCCGTCAAAACCGGACTTAACCCCAAATTATTATATCATAATGTATATTATCCTATCCGTATTTATTTAAACCCGTATAACTTCAAAAGATGAATTTATGAGAACGGTATTACCCTAGAAAAGTTTTCATCCAACTCAAAAAAACGTTATAATCGAAATTTAGGCAACTAGTATATCATTATAACCTTATTTCGTCCGAACAGTATTTTCGTACAACAGTTATTTGTCAAAACCGTATTTCATCTAACAAATGTATTTGTTGACAAGACTTTAAGACTTTAAGGTTAAGTAGTGACGTCACAACTACGTTGGGGCATAGATATATGTTAATATAGATTGCATGCCCACTCCCGTGTTTTATCGCCGCCTGGAAGCCGGTCCAGAAAATGTTTACATTTAGCGGTTTATTTAAATTCACGCATTCTGCTCACCACTTGATGAAATCTTTCATTCATATTCGATTGAATAAGCAACGAAGTGTTGATATAATACAAATTAATTATTAAGACATGAATATTACTAAAGTATATTTTGAAAAATAAAATATACTTATCTTAAAACTCTACCTTACTCAAAATAAATGTTATTAAACATTCTTATGACAATAGTTCCAACAAAGTTCATTGAACTATGACATTTATTTAGAATATCGTGGAATTTTAAGTATTTTATATCTTTTTAATTATTACGGATAGATTCCACAAAGTAAGGGTAGAAATAATCATTAAAATTAAGGCAAAACAAACCAAAAAAAATAAGTAGAAACTTTAATTATATTAATTATATATTGTATAATTGTATAATTATATTGTAAGTTCCTGTTCTGTAATTGGGTTGTATCTGTTGGTGTAAATAAATAAGTAAATGAATAAATAAATTTATTTTTTTTATACATTTTTCTAATGTTTACAATTTCTTCTTACATTTTTTTTTCTTTGGGGTGAGTGTGTGGCCCTTGAAAAGCTGATATCAACCAATCGGAAGCCTGTGGACAAAATTTATTACATTAATATAATTTTTATTTACTCTCATTATGTAAATTTCTCACTTACGTTTTTTAGGATATTATCATTATTATTATACAAAATAGAAAAAAAAAATACCTGTCAGAACCAGCTGATCTGTATCTGAAGAACTTTCTTCTCAATAATTAAAATAATAATTAAAACAAAATTATGTGTTTTCTTTATAAAAGTATGATTAAAAAACTAAAATTACCAAGTAGAAACAAAGTAGGCACGGCTGTTAGGGCCAACCTATTATTGCGCTTCCTACAAATATAGATACTAGTCAGATTTTCTAAGGATATAGTCAGTACTTCATGGTTCGCAGAGGCTTCGGCCGATTTTTTTATCCTAATTTTGCCAGTCACATTATTTACTAAACAAATAATTTCTGTTAGCTACACTAATATTATTTGCATGATATTGTAATAATAAATAATGAATATCATTCTTACCTTTAGGAAATTTGTGCAGAATTTGAGTTTTGTTTTTTCATTGCAATTCACTACCCTGCAGAACTTTATATATTTTTATAAACAAATTACGCAATCACAAAAGCTACGGATACATCCACTTAAGCAAATGTATAAATTTTCAAATAGTTTCCAGAAAATTTCGAAAAATCTATAGTGCCATCTATATGGCGGTAGAAAATATGTTAGTGTAATTTAAGAGCAATCTGTCGGAACCTCTACAGTGCCAACTATCGGACGGTCCATCAATCATTTTCACTGGAGTGACAGTTGTATCTGAGTGGGCATGCTCTTCTATCTCGGTCATTTATATCGGTGACGTTTAGTGTGACGTCATCTGTTGGATAAAATACGGTTTTGATGATTTTCTTTTATAGGTAAATACGGTTATAGGAAAATACGGTTATTTGATTTTAAGGGTTTTACATTATTCGTTTCGACAATTTTGACATTATGATGTTTTCTGGTTATATAAAAGTATTGTTCTAATACTTTCTTTTAGGCTGAATTATGGTTTTGCCAATTTACGTGTTTGATAAAGTAAGGTTATGATGATATTTCTTTGGACGTTTTACGTTATGAATTTTACTTGATTGGACAAAATATATGTTTGATGAATTTCATTTCTGTTGGTTTGTCGGTTTTATCTAATAGGTTTCTGATAACTTATAGTTATGAAGCTTTAAATTTTGATACATTGTGGGCGCCCGATTTTTCTGCCTAAACTTAAACCTGATAAAGCAGAAGTCTTGATAAATCTAGATAAAAATGTGGAGACAGATAGTGAGTACGTACAAAATAAAGAGGAAGAACTATAAATCTAGATATAAAAGAAGATGAAGAAGAAAATGAGTTACATATAAGAGAAAAACAAACAATTAAACCATCTATTTGGACAGAGGATTATGATATGAGTTTCTACACTGCTATAGAAGAACCGTTATCGTACGAAGTAAAAAAGTTAATGAGAGTAAGTGGATTTTCAAAATTAAACGTGATAATGAATAATATAAGGCAAGATTAGTAGCTCGTGGATTCCAACAAGAACATGAAGATGAACAATACGATATATGTATTCGCCAGTAGCAAAGTAAACAACTTTTAGAATTTTAATTGTAGTAGAAAATAATATATAATAAACCAATTTACCAGATAGACGTTAAGTGTGCTTTTTTATACAGCGCCATTACTGAGGAAGTCTAATGACACAACCAGGTATATTAAAAAATAGTTCTGATGTAGTTTGTAAATTAAACATGTCAATTTATGGATTAAGAAAATCTCCTCGTTGTTGGAATTTGTAATTTGATAAGTTAATGAAATCTAATGGTTTCGTAAGATCAGAAAATGATTGTTGTCTATACTCAAAAGGTTCCATCAAAAGTAAATTATTTGTTCTACTTTATGTAGATAATCTGTTAATTCTAGGTACCGATTTACAAGAAGTTAACAGTATAAAATCTATTTTTAATAAAAATTCTCGTATGAAAGATTTGGGTATAGTTCAACAATATCTAGAAATAGACATCAAACAAAATTTAGAGGAAGGCTATAGTGAGTTAACTCAAGTAAATTATTTAAAAAAGGTTTTATACAAGTTTGGAATGCAAGCTTGTAAATCGATATCTACTTCAGTTGATTTTAATTTAGATTGTACTCTTTTAAATCTGATACAATTAATTTAGAGTTAAACAAATGATGCAGATAGATTGTTGGTAGTCTGATGTATGCCGTGTTAGGCATTAGGCCAGATCTATGTGAGAGTGTAAGTTAATTAATTCGTTTTCAAGACAAAGCTCTGAAGAGGGTATTAAGATATGTTAAAATTACCGTTGATATGACTTTAATTTTTAGACCAGAAAATAATAAAATGTTATGTGGGTGTGGAGACTCAAACTGGGGTGGCGACAAAATCAATAGAAAGTCTACAACAGGATGTATTTTTAATTTATTTGGTTGTCCAATTTCATGGGCTAGCAAGAAACAACAGAATGTATTATGTAATCTCTTCTACAGAATCTGAATACATTGCTTTAAGTCTATCTACAGCCGAAGCATGTTTGATAAGAAAAATCTTAATTGATTTATATTTTGTAATAGATAAGCCAATAATTTTATATGAAGATAATCGGTCTGCTATATATATTGCAAATAATCCAGAAAATAATAAGCATTGACATTAAATATTTTTTATTAATAAAATTAAAACTTTCAAAATAATTTTATTGATGGGGTGTATAAAGATTACAATAACTATTATTTTTTAGTTTGTTGGCAACATTGGTAGCCAAGTTGGCAATGAAATAAAAAAAAGATGCTCAGCTAAATTTCGTTAGATATACGTTGTAAAACAGCAGTTAAGTTTTGTTAGTTATTTCATCATGTTTTGTTAGTGTTCATTAAAAGTTTCGCCAGTGTTTTATTGGTATATGTACACTACCTTTTGCGACCTCTGAAAACACTTTTGATAAATTATAGATATACGAAAATGTTTATGGAATTAAAATTTTTCTGTTTAAAATTTATTTGAATTGTTATATTTTTAGTTACTGTCAACATTGAGATCAAAAATAATAAATAATACATACAACATTGAGATCAAAAATAATAAATAATACATACAATGTTGGTTAAATGAGAAAAAATTTAAAGTTTGGCTAAAAAGTCATCAGGTGTTATAGGCAAGTATGTCAAAAATTTTGGTAATTAATTATTTCACGTGTTGTCTCAACCGACCTTTTAAATATTAGCATAGGATAAAAAGTCAGAAATACTCTATTCCAAAATTAAACTACTTTTGATCTGTATTAAAACGCTATTTGGATGTATAGCATTCTTAGATTTTAATTAGCACACATTACTTTGATTCTTTTGAAATACGTTTGACTATATATATTTAATTGTGATCTGGACCTAATTTAGCTTTGTGAATATGGATGGAAGTAAAGAAATCAGTTTTTTAAAATAATCATGATTCGATTTAGATTCAAAGATAATACTTCCCGTATAACGTAAATGTAAAACTGTATTTATTTATCGCTATATATCAAATTTAAAATTCAATTTCCTTAAAACGTATATCTTTTCACGGAGTTTTTGTTCTAATCCTACTCAAGAACGGTATATTCTATAAACTATACAGCAATATCGAAAAGAACTCCGTCTTAAAATATCGGAAAATCAGAAGTTTCCCAAATTTTCGAAATATAGGTTAGACAGTTCACGTTCAACTTATTAACTCTGCGACAGGATGTTTAGCCCAAGAAAACGTATATTATTAACTGGACTAATTTACAAAATACAGTTAAAGTTTATTGAATATTTAACAGATTATTAATATTAAAACTTACAGTAAAAAAAATAATATTCATCAAAAACTTGTTTCGCTATATCACCTAGCTGAAGTTTAATAAATTCATCATTTGCTTTATTTATTTTCACTACGTTCAGTTACTTCAGGAGTTTCTAGACTTGTTGAAACTTATGAACTCTTTAAAATGGTGTCCGGGAATTCACAAGCGAAATACTCGTGTACTTTAAAGCTTTTATAAAGTTTAAGTGAGTGAATGAAGCTAAAAACTTGTTGTGAAAACATGTTATAATTGAGATAGTTTAATATAAATGATATAGTAATAATATTAAATTTGTTATTTGAAAATCTATAATGAAAAACAGTTATGACAAATATGTATAACTTTTTTGTCACTAATTAATAAGGATTTTCGACCTTTTTTCTATAAAATTTAAACCGTAATTGAATTGTACTTCTTCGTTTTCACTTTTACCAGTTAAAAGAATGTTACCAATATCTAATTTTAGTTTTTTTATATGTCGTATCTTTTCTTTCAAAAATCTTGGTGCTATCTAATTTTAATTTCTTATGTTTACGCCGGGAGCACGCTACCTCTAACCGGAAATTTTACCGAATCCTCAGGTATCTTTAACGAGCCCAACATCCATGGGCTCGGGACCGACAGCTTAACGTCTCCTCCGAAAGACGGCATATCTCCACTATATCTCGTGCTCATTGGTATAGTGCCTGCGAGCTATGATATGCTACTAGTCGCTGCAGGCTGTACGGGCATATTACGACGGTGTTCGCTGGTAGTGACCCATCCAACTTTCTTATGTTTTGTATCTCTTCCTTTCTAACTTTCATCAGTCAGATCTCTATGCACTCAGTATTCTGGGTTGATATTCTAATCTGATTATAATAATTTTATTTTCATTATTTGACAATATTTTTTATTTTTTTTCTTATCTAATATAATATTAACGTCTTACATATTTTTAACTTCTAAAATCCTTTTCTTAATATTTTTTAAATCTAACATTAATAATTCTCTACTTGACTTCACGTCTTCTCATATACGATCATAAATATCAGAATTACAAAAATAAGAAAAAGTAAGTAAGTACAGAGAGACGGGGGAGATTAGTTCGGGAATTAGAGCTAAGTTAAATTTCCTATTTCAAAAGAGGAATATGGTTCTAAGACTCCAAATCTTAATTTCTAAATAAATGTAAAATAATAAAATATACTTATTTTATAATTCCAAGATATTTGAAATATTTTTCATAAGATAATTAGAATTTTATGATAAATATATTTTACCTTTAACATTTTATGGATGTATACCACAAAGTAAATCAAGAAACAATCCTTCTATATTAATTTCAAAATTTCAAATGTATTATGTAAGGGTAATGAATAAAAGTAAGATAAATAATTCATTAACAACAGGTAGTTCATTCCAGTAAAACAGCGTATATCAAACGGCTAAAACTATAATGAAAGAGAAAAGTAAAGTACAGTTATCGACAAAACATAAGAAAAAGGAACTCACCTGAGAAAACAGAGAACAATTGCGATTAAAATGTTAATTAATCGTATAGGATCTACAACTTAACATGGTTTAAATATAAAAAGATGGACACAATAAACTACAGTTAATCAAAAATTAACCCTAGAACTTTGGCGCAATAATTTCCAAATGTTTGTTAAACTGAAGCACTTAAGATGAACACCTATTATGCATTAATTTAAAATTGATAAAGTTAATTACTGCAATTATAAAGTATGCCTTTTTTAATAACAGTCTACCTCATACAAACAACTAATATTATTTGCCACATGATTTAAATACAATGTATTTTGCCCTACTCCTGATGACAAATTACTTTTAGAAGGTACTTGTTAAGAAGAGTGGAGCTGAATTATATTTTTAAATATTTATAAGCAGCATTTTGGAAGTTTAGATAAAACTAGTTTTAAGAGATATTAACTATTGCGCTCCTATCTCTGAAAAGCCCTTCTTAGTGCTAAAAAGAGTAAGTAATATTTTTAAGGCTATTCTACATCAGATTCTATCAAAGTTAAATAGTAAAATATCCACTTTTGGTAAGAAATGTACTTTTAATATCTTGATAAATATATAGGGTGGCTACGTCTTAATAGGAATAATATTTGTAAATATGTATATTTAGGAAACCAAAATAAAATTATTTTACATATTTTTACAAAGGGAATATCATGTAACAATTAATTTGCGTCAACTTTCTGTCTTTATTAATGTACAAGGTGATTTGTGAATTTGGAAGGAAAATTTATTTGACAGTAGTATCTAGACAGAATATTTTTATTTTTCCAATTTTTTGGTGAATCACTATTCACTAGCATTCGATTATCGTTTCCAAAAGTTAGAAATGCTAAAAATTGCTTAAAAAAAATTAAAAAGTCCGCCCTGTAAGTAAATTTCTATATTGAAAAAAAAATATTTTGAAAGAACATAAATACATAATGAAAACTTTGTCTGTCGCATTTTTGTGAAATTTTTATTGATTTTATAATAAACTAACAATTTTAGCTAAAACTAAGAAGTCAATATCACATACGAGTATGCAATGCTATTTTAATTTAAACATTATTAGCTACAGTTATTTTAGATAAAATAAGTGTTTATTGTTTAAAATACACCGCTACTGTCATTTTGTCTAATATCCTAAACCGTTTTAGATTTTCAACAGACATGCATTTTTTATTTTATTTTTGTTATTGTTCCTTATTATTTATTTCAAAGTATTATTTATTATTTATTGTCATGAAAATATAAAATAATAATCACATTTCTAAGATACTAGATTTATTATTAATTAACTCGAGTAGTTTGATTATTCAGCCACTCTAAAAAAATATACATAGCAATCTCTGTTGAAAAAGTAAAAATTGAAAAACTATCTAATACACTTGCCTTGTACTTATTTTACGCAAAATGTTATCAACTAAGACTGTTTCTTTTAAATTAATACATTATTGTGTGATAGTAATGATGGATTTTAGTTTTAGCTAAAATTATTCGTTAAGACAAATTCAAAAATATATTTGTGTCAACAAAATTTCCGAGTACGTCATAATATAACAGAAAATTTGACAAAAAATTTAAATAGGAAAAAATTATTACAGAGTACATTGTTTACATTGTCAGAAAACATGTATAAGCAAAAAACTAATTAATTCTGCCCCAGAAGGCCAATATAAAGCATTTAAAATTCAAATTACTCCGAGCGCCCGTAAACGCGCCGGTATTTATTCATGACGTCACATAGCACGAAGTGATAGAGCGCAGCGGTTAGATGCAATTGTAGCTGTGTTTACAACGTGTTTACATTTTCCGATTATTTTTTTTTATTTTGTGGGTAAACATTTTAGTTTGCTTGTGGTTTGTGTCCATATTATAATATACTATGACTGAATCAGGCATTACCTTTAATCTTGGTGAAGTTCCAATATCTTTATGTAATATACGATATGGTGATAGACCAATTGACACACCACTGTACAACTAAGGCTAAGCAAACTGATGCCATATGACGTCACGCGAGTAAGCGAGCGTTCAAGATCGTTTGATATGCTTTCAGAACGCGCCAAACTTTAAGAAATAAAATTTGGGTAATGCTCTTTTTAGATATAAATAAATTATATTATTAAAAAACACGGTTATGTTCCCCATTAAAGTTACATGGTGCCACATTATTTCAAAATTGCGTATTTATATGACGTTATTCTGCATTAACATATCTGTCAGTAATAGAAACTTCACTTTGATAATATTGATATGGCAACATTACAACTATTTATTGTAAAAGAAAAGAGATATGAATGCCCTTACAGCCTGCAGCGACTAGTAGCATATCACAGCTCGCAGGCACTATACCAATGAGCACGAGGTATAGTGGAGATATGCCGTCTTTCGGAGGAGACGTTAAATTGTCGGTCCCGAGTCTATGGATGTTGGACTCGTTAAAGATCCCTACCTCGGGTTGGAATACCTGAGGTTTCGGCAAAATTTCCGGTTAGGGGTAGCGTGCTCCCGGCGTCGGTGATCGGCTCTGGTCGCAGAAATAGGCCGACGTTAAATAAAACAAATAAATAAATAAAAGAGATATGATTAACAATTATGACTTATCTGGCCGAATGGATAAACAATTTTTGTCATCGGTAAAGTGCGTTGGAAATTTTGTAACCACGAGTATACCACAATTTTCATTGTGTATTTATGCACTTTATAAAACATTTATTACAAATTAAAAATTTAAGAGGCTATATACTGTAGAAGTAAGTAAAGTTCCCCATGACAAAAATATATGATGACCATTCTCTAAGTGTGAATTTAAATTTTATACGCCTGATATTGATGCATGACATTTAATTTCACACACAGCAATGAGTAGATGTTATACTTTACAAAATTATATTTTAAATAATCTTGTTTTGCTTATCAAGATTTTTTTATTTTGAGACTTTAATTTTTTTTATCTTTTGATCAGAATATTTGGTATACGATTTCATTTGCTTCCGAAATATTCAGCTTTATTATTATTTAATCGTTTTTTAATGTCTACTAGTATGAGATAACAATAGTGTTGCTATTAAAAAGCAACCAACTACCTGATATATTTAGACCAAGATTTTATGAATAAAATATATACAGGGTGACGCATTAGTGTAGCAAAACTCGATTAGTCCGCTGTTATTGAAGTTACGAAAAAAATATTTACAAAAAGTAAAAAAGTGTAGGCAGTCTTGAGATTCACATTTTAAAATTAATCCCAAATGGATGTACGAGTATGTAATAGTCAATATGATAAAAATCATTAAAAAGGGCTTATATGTCCATATCTTAACTTTTTAAGTTCTATGCTATGGCATTAAAAAATATTTACACAGGGATCAAAAACCAGTTGGGATTTCAAATTTTTGACCATTCTGTATCAAATATTTAACAGATCAAACGAACTTACCTTAAGTGAAGTTCGATCTGAATTATCCTTGTGAAGCCTTGTGAAGTAAATAAGTATAACATGTAGTACCCTCACTAGTGGTCTAGTCTCACACATTTTAAAGCAAACGGCCCTCCGGACCCCTCCCCCGTCGCGTCATAGGATACCGGTTCTTCAGTCTTATTTAAAGCTCCATTGTTGCAATCCAGGGGAAATTAGGAAATGTGGCAGGGAGGGACTTATTTACTTCACAAGGCTTCATATAATTCAGATCGACCTTCACTTAAGGTAAGTTCGTTTGATCTGTTAATTAAATTTCAGCCTTGTTCCGTAAATAAGTATAACATATAGATATTTAAAGCAAATTGCAACAATTTATCCAATAGGCATTTTTATTGTTCTGACAACTCAACACAGGTAAATACCCATTTTGACAAATGAAGAAACATTTATAATTGCAATAAAACATAAAAAGGTATTTTACTTAACCATACTATTAACAAGAAGAAAAAATAAACTCAAGATTCAGTAAATCAAACATAACTAATACCTATTTAGTTTTCACTACTAAGAACACTCTGCTAAGCTTTTTTGTTAATGTATAGGTCTATTGTAAAAGTTTGCAAAAGAAGAAGAATTCGCCGTCCACCCTGCTGCCAACCGAATGGTATCATACGAGAGTAGTGATACTAGGCCGCTTTTGGCTCAAATTTGACCTTGAAACTGGCCTTTAAAGTGACCTTGGTGGTTTTCCTCGGAAAATGGCTTTGGAAAATTTTCTTTACCGCCGCCCCCGACCTTGAAATGTGCCTTGAAAGTGGCCTTAATGCTTGTGGAAGAGCAGCCTTTGGAAAATGGTCTTGGAAAATATCCACACCTTTTCTGGCAGCTGCAGATGTTGCAGCGTGTCGGGTGCTATGAGCTGTAAATAGCTCCGTATTTAATCCACTTCTTCTTAGTATGATTTTTAGCCATCTAGAGATAGTCTGGGGAGTGAAATGGTTTTCTAAAAGTGATAAAAAGGTTCTTAGATAGCTCCCTCATATCCCTTGTTTTATCCAGATATATCAGCAAAGCTTTAGAAGGACAGATGTCCTCATCTAATTTATAAAATGGCAATAAGAGTGTGGGTTGGATACGGCCCTTACCCGAAGTCTTGAGTTTGGCTGGTATTTTAATTTCGATTCTGCTATCATAACAAACTATGTTTTGGAGCTCAATACCGGCCAGTGTCTGTACTCTTTGGCCAGTTGCCAAAGCTATTAATATTGCCAATTTATATGTTAAATCCTCCAATGATAATATTTGATTTTTCATGGTTTTTATATAAGAAAGAACTGTTGCTGGGTCCCAGGTGTAGGCATACTTGGGCCGAGTAGGCCTCAAACTATGAACGCCTCTAAAAAATCTTTTAACTCTAAATTCCACATTAAGCTCTGGGGCTAGTATCTGAGAAAGCGCTGCTCTATAACTGCTTAAGGATGCAGAAGAGGCCCCTTTTTTAAATTCCGCGGTGAAAAATTTTAAAACATCGGGAACCGAAACTGAAAGGACATCCAATTTCTTGGACTTCTGAAATTGCCACCATAACTTAAGACCCGAATTATATTGCTGAATGGTGGATTTACCAATAGACGCCAGACATATTTCTAAGGAATCTTCTGGAACCGAACCCGCCTTTAGGGCCTGTAGGATAAGACTCCTGCTACCAGGGAAATCCTGTGCCACAGCGGATGAGGTACTTTCCTGAAAGAAAGAATAATAAGTTTGACTTTCGTCGAGTAAAGTACTGTGCTCCGATAAATAATTATCCGAAAAACCCGTTTATTGAAATAAAATAAAACGATTCGTAGTGATAATATAATTTAAATACAAATGCTCCTAGTGAAAGTGAATGCATCTGTCACCCTCAAGTAAAAACGTATGTATGTATTACCAATATATTACTTAAATATAAAAAAATATAACCCAACAAATCTCAAATTCAATACAGTGTCTTTGTTTTTACTACAATTAATGATAAGATAAAGATATTCTTTACTTAATAAAGGTGGCCACGCACTTTTAACACTACTTACAATATACTACATAAAAACGATCATGAATGAAGCTACAGTAAAAAGAATTATAGAAGAGTCTGCAAATAAAATATTAGATGAGATCAAGCTTAGTAGAAAAGATTTTAAAAATTCGCTTGAGGCATGCGAAACTCGCTTACTGATGAAAATACAAAATCAAAATAGTAAAATACAACAATTAGAAGAAGAAAATCTGTCCCTAAAAGGAAAAATTGAGCATTTAGAAAGAGATAAAGTGACTAATAACATAATTATTTTCGGTCTGAATACACCAACCAAAGACATAAATTCTGCTTTTATCATTTTTAAAATTCATAATTTAGTTGAAGTGGATGTATTAGATACAGACATAAACAACTATTATAAATTAGGAAAGTCTGATACCGCTCCACTTAAAATTGAATTTACGAACTACTTAAAGAAAAAAGAAATTCTGAAGAATAGAAATAAACTTAAAAATACTGGAATATCAATTTCTGACGAGCTAACACCAACCCAGAGAGAAGAATATAAACTTTTGAAAGGTTACTTAGTAAGCTACAAAAAAAGCGGTAAATACCACAGGTGCCTTATAAAAAACAATAAATTGTGGCTTGACGAGACCTGCTATTCTTTGGAAGAACTACTTCAGATAGAAGAAGAGGAGGAAGACTCTCCAAAAGCGAACAGTACACCGGCTACTCCCACTACAAGTAACTTTAATTCTCCTCCTCCAACAATTGCTGCACACGCTTGTACAAAAAACAAACAGGACAATACTTCTAAAACCCACATACCGAAACAACCAGCTAAAATTGCATTAGACCCATCAGCCAAACTTCGTCTACGGTCAAAATCCAATAAAACACCTATAGCTTAGTTTAAAAATATATCTTTTTATTGTACTTATATCGTATTGCATTGTTTAATTTTAGCTATATTTACTAATACATATTTAACAATTTTATAATAAAAATACAATATACTATGGATCCCTTTGTAAGAAATTTTAGGATAGAAAATATTGAAAACTATACACTGGAAAACAGCTACGAATTAAAACATATATTAGATGTAAACAAAAGTAATAATAGTTTCAACATTATACATAATAATATAGTTAGCCTAAGTAAAAATTTGGATGAATATAAAATTTTTCTAAGCAGTATAATCAGTGAAATAGATTGCATTGTATTTACAGAGACGAGAGAAATTGAAAACATGGATTCATTTCACATTCCCGGTTACCATATATTGTATAATCTGAGCAAAATGAATCAGAACGATGGCATAGTTGTATATATTAAATCTTGCTACAAATACTCCCATGAAATAATACCACTAGGCCCCAGTAACCTTATTCAAATAAAAATAGAACTAAATACTCTCGATAGCACGACTGTTCTCTTAAGTGCATATTATCGGTCCCCGTCCTTGAACCCTGAGCAATTTCTACAAGATTTGCAACAGTACCTCCATCAAAATCAAGGAAATAATACCTACCATGTTTTCCTAGGCGACATAAATATCAATCTCTTGGAAGAAAATGGTACCACTAATGAATACCTTTGTATAATGAACGAACAAGGACTCATGTCCACAATAAATAGTCCAACCAGAGTAAAGGGAAACTCAAAAACATGTCTAGATCATGTTTTTATTCAATCAGATATACCTTTTTTTCAAGACTACATAATACCATTAGTAATAAAAACTTCAATTTCTGACCACTACACCACAGCTATACAAATAATTCATAATTTAAATATACCACGCAAAAGTCATCAACAATATAGATCTTATATAAATTATAAGCAATTGAACAAACAGTTGGAGCGAGAATATTGGAACCAAATCTACCAAGTACAGGACCCTAACTCTTCAGTAAACAATTTCATTAATACATTGCTTAACAATATAGAAACATGCACACATAAAGTAAAATTACGAAGAAAAAACTCTAAACTAACCCCATGGATAACCAATGGCCTTGTTAAATCTATAAATATAAAAAATAAAATGCATAAAAATCTACTAAAAAATCCCGATAATTTAATATTAAAAAATCAATACAAGGACTACAGAAATAAACTGACTACATTAATCAAAACATGTAAACGTAAGTACTATCAAAATTTAATAAATAACAACAAATCACAATCTAAAGAGCTTTGGAATGTAGTCAACGAGATCAATAAAACAACAAAAAACTTCAACATTGACGCTATGAAGGATGCGTCTGGTAACATATTAACTAAAAAGGAGGAAATAGCTGACCATATTAACAGCACTTTCATACAAATAGGTCCAAACCTGGCAAAAAAGATTCCCCTAAATCCTGGATACAAACCAAAGCGAAAAACACTCCAAAATAGTTTTGTCCTTTTCCCTGTTAGTGAGGCTGAAGTAAAAAACACTATTTCTTCTTTAAAAACAAAAAAATCTCCTGGTATTGACGGGATTCGCTCTGAAACTCTGAAAGCAGTTATTGAGAATATAATAGGTCCCTTAACTTTTTTGATAAATAAATGTTTTAATGCAGGTTTGTGGCCCGAGATATTTAAAAAAAGTGTAGTTATACCTATTTACAAAAAAGAAGAGCCCCAAATAGCAACAAATTATCGCCCCATATCCTTGATTACAACTGTGTCGAAGGTCTTCGAAAAAATACTAGAAACACGAATAAATTCATACCTAGACAACTTCAAAATTATTTCAAAAAATCAATATGGTTTTAGAAAAAAAGTGTCCACTGAAGACGCAATACTTATGCTTACTGAAAAAATAAATGAAGCTATGAACGAAGGTCAACCTTGCCTAAGTATTTTTCTAGATTTGTCAAAGGCATTCGACACAGTAAGCCATTCAAAACTTCTAAATAGTCTTGAAGATATTGGGATCAGGGGAAATATATACCA
Source organism: Hermaeophaga mercurialis (assembly GCA_951812935.1). Classification (NCBI taxonomy): domain Eukaryota; kingdom Metazoa; phylum Arthropoda; class Insecta; order Coleoptera; family Chrysomelidae; genus Hermaeophaga; species Hermaeophaga mercurialis. The sequence goes on along the minus strand of OX638360.1, from coordinate 6,393,479 downwards.
ACTTTTTGAAAGCTATTTAACACAAAGACAACAATACGTTAAATTAGGAGATATATGCAGTTCAAGCTTATCAATATGCTGTGGCATCCCTCAAGGAAGCATACTTGGACCAACGCTATTTAATATATATGTCAATGGGTTGTTTGACATATACCCAGAGTCAGAGGTTATTGGTTTCGCTGATGATACGGCATTGTTTTTCAAAGATAAAACATGGATAGATTTGAAAAACAAAGTCGAATCAGAATTTCACAAAATACAGAACTGGTTCAACCACAATCTGCTAACCTTAAATCTAGAAAAAACGTACTATGTTGCATTTCACTGTAACAAACTGACAACTCCGCCATTTAATGAACTGAATATAAGAATATCTAACCAAAATATTTCGATTAAAAGTAAAGACCACATAAAATACCTCGGGATCTTCCTTGATAAGCACCTTAAATGGAATACACATATAAATTATGTGTGTAAAAAACTAAGATTTGTAGTTAGTAAATTTAAACACTTAATAGATATATTAGATTTAAATCAGTTAAAAATTCTTTATCATGCCCTAGTTGAGAGCCATATGAGCTATTGTATCAGTAATTGGGGTAGCGCTCTAAAAACACATCTCCGCCCCCTTGAAATAATTCAACACAGAATCCTAAAAATAATTCTTAAAAGACCCATGCTTTACTCGTCAAATAATCTCTACCTTGAAACAAATATACTAGATATTCGTCAACTGTTCTACCTAAGAATAGTTAGTTACTATCATAAAAATAATATATTTAGCCAGTCAACACACAATTATCCGACACGCTCCACTATGAGACAATATCATTTCATACCTTTCAAACAAAAATCCATTGGCCAGAGGTCATACACTTATTTGGCTCCTAAACTCTTTAACTACACTCCATATGAAATTAAAACTATTAGTAAACCTCACTTATTCAAAAAGTCATTAAAAAAGTTCATTCTCTCTCAAGAACGTCATCCAATTTCTAATTTAATTGAAAATATCTAGTTCCAGACACGACTTTGAAATATTAATTTTAAGTAAATTGTTTCCAGTGTGTAGCAAAAATAAATTCAGTATTTTTGTGGTATTTGTTGTGTATGTCTTGTGAATTATAATTTATAATTTTATTTAGTCTTTTGTCGAAACAAGCTATTGCTTATCGACTTTTCAACATTTATTTCTAGCTAAGGTAAATCTAAACTGTATTTAATAAAACTGTATTTAATATTTCTTTTTATTGTTTATTATATGAATAAATGTTATTATTATTATTATTATTATTATTAAAGCAAATTCTCATGAGGCTCAAATATTAATGGGTTGGACTCTACTAAAGAACAAAATAGTGGGTACCATGGCTGAGAGGTCCATAATGGTACAACTACAATTCCTCTAGCTTTTTCCTCTCTTATTTTTTGTAGTACACGAAGAATTATAGAAAAGGGAGGAAAGGCGTAAAAAAAGAAATTGGTCCATTTCAATGTAAATACATCTATGGCAACACTATTTGGATCTCCTTGCCACGAAACAAACTTTTCGCATTTTGTATTATGAGTACTAGCAAAAAGGTCTAATTCCGGTTTCCAAATTTGGAAATTATATCTTGAAAAACCTCCTCATTTATCTCCCACTCTGTCTCTTCAGATAATTTGACTCTAGATTCTGCATCTGCTTCAACATTATCCTTTGACCTTATATATGAAGCGAATAAATAAATATTTTTCTTTTCACACCACTGCCAAATAGTGCGAGATAACTGATTTAATTTGGGATATTGTACACCTCCCATTCTATTAATATAGGCCAATGCCGTCGTATTGTCAACTCTACACAGTATATTACAGTTTGACATTTCATTTGCAAAACACTTTAAAGCCCAAGAGACGGCCTTGAGCTCCAAATAGTTTATGTAGTGTTTCCTTTCCGCTTCCGACCAAAACCCATGGGCTTTTTTCCCATTAGTATACTCACCCCATCCTGTTTTAGATGCATCCGAAAACATCTCTAACTGATATGAGTCATTCTTAATATTATTTGTTGCTTTTGAAATATTTCTCAACCACCATTCAAAATCCTATCTAAGAGTAGGTGGTAATCTCAGACTTGCATTAAAGTTACCTCCAGTTTCCCTTAAGGCTAAAAACTTCTGGCGTTCGAAGTACTTGGTATAAATCCAGCCATATTTGACCGCAGGACAAATTGAACAAAGTGTCCCGAGAAACTTTGCAAATTCCGTAATACTACAGGAATAAAGAACGTAGAATTTTTTGAGAAGTCTAGTAGCTTTTACCACCTTCTGCTCGGGAAGTGAAATACACATTTGGGAAGAATTATATACAAAGCCTAAATATGTTACACAGTTTGATGGTAGCAGCTTGCTTTTCCTGTAGTTAATCATGAATCCAAGCCTTTCTAACAATGTTATGGTTATATTTATATTTTTTAAACATTCTAAGTAAGTGTTACCCAACAATAAAAAATCATCTAGGTACAATACATACGTATGTTTTTTATTCCTGAGATATGCCAGCAAAGGTTTCATTATTTTAGTGAAAATCAAAGGAGCAGAATTTAAACCAAAAGGTAAACAATTATACTGATAAAGATCACCATTAAATATAAATCTCAAATACTTCCTGTGATTCTCATAAACAGGAATCAAATGATAAGCATCCTTCAAATCTAAAGTCGCCATAAAGGATTGCTTGTGGATAAGTCTGCTCACTGTTTTTTGATCTTCCATTTTGAAATATTTAGTCAATAAAAATGTGTTTAACGATTTGAGATTTAAAACTAATCTCTGGGTGCCATCTGATTTGGGAACTAAAAATACCCTAGAAACATATTGATTTTTACAAGGTTTAACCTGAGAAATGGCCCCATTTTTTAACAACTCGTTAATAGCAGCCCTATTAGAAGTTACTTCTAAATGGGACCAGCCTGGTTCCTTTGGGTGTAATTTCTGTACCGGTTTCGAAATGAACGGTAATTTATATCCAGTTATATATGACAGAATATTTTTATCGGAAGTTCATTTCTTCCATTCATTTACATAGAATTTCAATCTGCCAGCACATATACTAACCTCCTTATTCAGTAGCGGCGCTGACCCCTCCGGAACCGAGTCTCGATTGCATTTTGAGGTGGTCCCCGCAATGTTCTCCTCACCTGATGGCCTCTGTTGCTCTCTTGATGTGGTTGGTAGCGATTCGGAGCTTTCCCGAACTGTTGTCCAACTCGAGCTCCTTTTGACAATTGAGTTGGACCCTTGTAGTTTAACGAAGGCATAAATTTCTTAACTATCTTTGGTTTCTTCACCAGATTTCTCTAGATTTTTGGCTGCTTTAACTCGGTCCTCCAGAGCTTGCCCAAATAGCCACTTGTCTATAGGGGCATTTGAGAGAGTTTCCTTAAGAGACTTATTCAGATTCAAGAAAATAAGCTCTCTGCGAGCAGCTGTCTTAGTTTGATGCAAGTGACAGAGCAAACGTCCCGCATCACTAAGCGATTGGATATGATGGCGATTACCTCCTTCTTTTTTCCCCAACAGCAAGGATAACGTCTGAGCAATAACGGCTATGCTGGATGTTAAAATCTGCTGCTTATCCACGATACGCTCGTCTCTACGTTTAATTTGGGATGGTAATGCCGTTTCAATTTCCGGATTAAGTTCCGGAATCTTTAGTGCCGGAATATTCTCTGGTAGCAGATATTTTTGTAATAACTCTTGCTTGGTTTCCCCATTTAAGCCATTTTTTAAGACCTCAGTCCACCGTGGCACAATGGCTGGATGAACTGGAGGTCCCGCAATTGATTGAGGAGCTGGTTCCTCTCCCAATATTTGCACTATATCGGGTTCCAGTTCTTCCTGTATTTCCTCATTTGGATCATTGACCTGTTCCGGCAGAATATTGTCCACGTTCTGGGCAGATTCCATATTCTCTGAATCAAATCAAACAGAATTTATTAGTTTGAGAACGAAACGTCCTGCCAAAAGGAGCAACCGTATTCCTACTGAAAGGAATAATATCCCGTTAGCAAAAACATATTGATATTTGTCGCTAGCGAGAAACATATTGCATATATTTGTCCCCACCACAAGGGACAACCGTATTCCTGCCACAAGGAATAATATGTTGCTAGCAAAAACTTATGCAAATATTTGTCCCCACCACAAGGGACAATAGTATTCCTACCACAAGGAATATGCCGCTTGCAAGAAACATATTGTATATAAATTTGTCCCCACCACAAGGGACAACAGTATTCCTGCCACAAGGAATAATATGTCGCTAGCAAAAACATTATGCATGTATTTGTCCCCACCACAAGGGACAATAGTATTCCTACTACAAGGAATAATACGTCGTTAGCAAGGAACATATTGTAAATATTAGGTGCTTACCATCAATTTGTTCCATGCCTACTACAGAGTGGCGAGGCGATAAATATTTTTCTCCCGACAGGGAAACGCTTGGTGTTACGAAATAATTCCGCTGCCTTCGCTCGTTAATTTCGTCCAGCTGTCTCTGCATATCGGCGAACTTTTCCGCAAGTCAGCTGTTCCCTCTAGAACGGTCGTGACTGTCGCTACGGGACCGTTTTCTACTGCTATGAAGTAGCTTGGGCATTTTTATACACACACTGAACGACGCGATCGACTCGACACACAAATGAAGAGTGAAGAACCGGTATCCTATGATGCGACGGGCAAGGGGTCCGGAGGCCCGTTTGCTTTAAAAAGTGTGAGACTAGACCACTAGTGAGGGTACTACATGTTATACTTATTTACGGAACAAGGCTGAAATATAATTTGTAATACCTTAGCATTCAAACTTAAAAAGCTAGAATAGGGACATGTAAGCCGTTTCTGTTTATGTTTAACAGTTTGGCTGCTACAGACATTTAAATTCAAAAAAATGTGATTTTCAGGTGGCTGTAGATCCTTCAAACATAATAGACATAAAGTATGATGCATCATTGAATTCAGCTCGACAAGTGATGCCTCCTTATGACTACTCGATAAAATTAAACATCTCGTATTATTCGTATTAACTTATTAATAAATCTGAACATTCTGTCTTAGAAATAATACCTTTTCTTACATTTTGCGTCTTCCGCATAAAACTGAGCATGTGTAAATTGTATTTTACTCACAATATCAGTTGTTTATAATAAGTAAAGTAACGGTCCTATTACTAAACTATGTGGAATTACTAATTCAATTTTATTAGGTAGGAAAGTTGGTTGCTTCTAGAAACTATTTTTAAGCGATCTTTTAAATATTGCAAAAAATTTCAACAAATCCATAATAATAGCATTTCGAGACTAGTAAATGATTGTTGAGAGTATCAGACGTTTTGCAGGCGGTTGAGAGTTCTACCGAATTTTTGAAAACCAGACTGATGCATAGGGATAATTCTATTTTTAACAAGGTAGTCATCTATTTTAACATAAACTATACGTTCCACAATTTTACAAGGTAATGGTAGTAAACTTATCGGCAGTAGCTAGTCAGTAGTTTACACTGACTTATGATTCTTGATTTTAAGAAGTGGAAGAACTAAAGCCGTTCTCCATTGTTCCGGAAAATAACTTCTTATTAAACACAAATTGACGATATGTAATAAATATAATTCTACATCTGGCAGACATAAATTTAACATCTGGGTAGTAGTAGTACCATCTATGCCATTGGCATGAGATTTAATTTTTTATAGAATCTCAAGTAATATATTTAAATCAACAGATTTGAAAGAAAAACTGTAATTCTGGCCATATTTAGTATTTCTGTGAGAATATATTTATTCAAAATATTGAATATCGCTATTTTTGATAATGAAGATGAATTAATTATTTATTTTGAAGGGATCTGCTAGATGTACGGGAACATTGTTATTACTTTTTGTTTGAATCTTCTTATCCTTAAGGCTCTTATACAGCCTATATGAATTACTACTATTTAGATCAGGTTGGCGTAAATAAGCAGATTTTTTCATAGCTAAAGAAAATTGCGTAGCCATTTATATTCACTTCAGTCATCAGTACTACGTGAATTTTTTTAATATAGGCAGATCTTAATTTCTTTCCTTTAGCATCCTCTTTAGGTAATTGTTAAGCCACGAAGCCGGAGATTTACCAACACGAACTGTTTTAATAGGACAATGGTTATTAAATAAAAAACTATATTAGGATAAAATGGTTACTTTGCTTTCTTTGTCATTAAAATCAGGTATGCGCTCCCAAGCAATATTAAAAATCTATTCTATAGAAGCTAGCTACCCATTAAGGCCCAGGCCACACTAATGACACGATATCTTTAATTTAGAAGGCTCTGAAGGGGGCCATTTTTTTTGGTTTTCTTACAATTTTTACAGAGAAACCCAGAAGGCGCTTCATAATTCCTACTGAAAGAATAATAAGTAAATAAGAGAGGTAGGGTAACACCCAGTGATGGTTCTCTTAATTATAATTTAGATGTCACTTTTTATAACGTGGGAAAAGATAAGAATAAATTTCAATATACGTATTAAAATCTGCTAGCTTGGTCATAAGGAGTAAAGCCGTTGAGTCTTCGTCTCTCGTTTGGTTGTCACTAACTTTTGGCAAGTCTTTTGGATGGCTGTCAAGTCTTTTTGTATATACAGGGTGTTACTATATTCGTCCGACAACGCTTTACCCCAGAGAGCTCTCGTTAATTGATGAATTTTGATATAGGAACATAAACTCTTAAAGGGCTTAGTTTCCGAGATACAGGGTGTTAAAAGTTTGAAATCAAAATTAAAAATTTGTCATAAATCAGAAACGCCTCCAAATATTTTTTTCAAATTTGGTGACCAATATGCTCTTTAAGAAAGTAATATTTTGACATAAACTGACTTTTGAAAAATTTAACCAGTGGCGCGCTATCAGGGTTTGTGGCAACTTTTATCCCCCCTATCTTTTACGCCACTGGAACAAATATTTTTTTTTTAATTTTTTTAAATTTCAGAGTCAAATATCTACAATACCGTTCATTTTAGCTCCATAAAAGGTTATTACTTTTTTACCTAAAAATGAACAGAAAATTTAAAAAAATAAAAAAAAGATATTTGTTCCAGTGGCGTAAAACATAGGGGGGATAAAAGTTGCCACAAACCCTGATAGCGCGCCACTGTTTAAATTTTTCAAAAGTCAGTTTATGTCAAAATATTACTTTCTTAAAGAGCATATTGGTCACCAAATTTGAAAAAAATATTTGGAGGCGTTTCTGATTTATGACAAATTTTTAATTTTGATTTCAAACTTTTAACACCCTGTATCTTGGAAACTAAGCCCTTTAAGGGTTTATGTTCCCATATTAAAATTCATCAATTAACGAGAGCTCTCTGGGGTAAAGCGTTGTCGGTCGAATATACTAACACCCTGTATAACACTTCCTTGACAGTTGCCACTTGCAAGTAGTGGGCAATAATACAAGTGGATACGAACCATAGTGCATTGGCAATCTTAATGTTTTAATGATTTCGATGTTTGAATTGGACACTGAACTCCATAGTAGAATTATCTATGTCGAGATGGCTTTGAGAATTATCTTGTAAATTAATATTTTCTTCGCGAGAAATAACTGTGATTGTATTTCAGCGACCAATCCTCGATATCATTTGAAAAGTCATGCAAAAATCGAAGACTGATTCCGATTACTATTCGCATTCGTATCATTGAAAAATATTCGCAAGAATCCGAGTAGTTGAATACTCGGATTTGTCGAATATTTTAATTCGAATTTATACATCACTATTCATTACCTTAAGTTAGCTCTACTAGATAGCATCACCGTTACGGTTGTATATAATAGGAATAGGGAAGTAAACATTAAATTTAATTCTATGTTTTAGCACTTTCTTTCAGAATGGGGAAACTATTAAATGGAATAGGAATCATTCCAGTAAAAACAGATTTTGTAAGTTTAAAACAGCTGAAGCGAGAATTACAAAATCACCAACGCCGTAATTCGCGTTCGAAAGGTCGCGTAGATGCCGTCGGCTCGCTGGAACCCAGGCGGTCTTATGTATTTTCGTCAGCGGCGTTGCGAGAAAATCAAAGGGGTTCAAGCTCTGAATCACTTTCAATAATAGCTGGAAGCTTGTGTAAAAATAGCGAAAATATGGAGGGTAATGTACAAATTTTTCATAATGAAGAATTCGTAAATTTATTTGGTGAATACCCAGAACAATTTAACACTGATTCTTTCTCTTTACATAAAGCTGACACATTCAGATGGTGTCATATTGTGTTGAACCGAACTAATAAAGAGGAGGTTACGCCCTTGTGGGACAAATATGATAGTGACTAATTTGTCTGAACTTTTAGCACCGCGGTTGAACCCGGGGTACTTTCAATTTTATCCAAAGTAAATCAACCCAAGGATGGTTCTCTTGTAGAGATACTAAAAAAAAATGAGTCAAGGATTTGTCAGCTTTCGCTAAGTTACATCCACGTCTCATAGAAAAAACAAACCCATTATTTAATTTCAGTATACTTGTGTAGAAAATGTATACGTTTCTGAGCAATATGTGGTAATTCCATTAAACTATGACATGAATCATCTTTCTTAAATTTAAAACCAATATTTTCCATAGTGATGTACCACATTTAAAAATATCATAAACTTGGAGTTTTTCTTTTAATATTTTTAAGGTTACGTGTTTCTCTGAAAAAATACCTAAGTTTACAACAGCATACTGGAATTTCATAAACTTAATCCAACTTATAATTTTGTTAGAGATATAAAAAATTTCAATTGGAAATACTTAGGTCTCTCGCAGCAGTAGGTGGAAGTAATGGTCCTCCATTTTGGCGTTCGCATTCAAAATGGTTTAGTAAGTCTATTACCATTAGCTGGGATGTACTACTTATATGCTTGTGCATTTTAAACAAAGAAGGAATGTCAAAATATTGATAAATGACAAGTATTTTGGCAAGATCCATTTGGCAATGTTGTAAAGTATTGCCAACTTTAAAAATTTAATTTCCCCTCTCCATTAAGTGTAAATCGCGTTTGTTTTTTTTTTTGTATTCTGTTGACCATAAAAATAACTAAAAATGACGTAATTTCAAGTTTATCGTGAAAGGCCTATACAATGTCACCGTCAATGTTAACTCGGCTGAATAATCGGTAACACATGTAGTTAGCAGAATCTAATTGTGTAAGAAGACCTTTCAATAAAATTAGGATTTTTTAATGTACTGACTCTTCAATTCTTCTCGTACGTCAGTCATACAACATAATTTTCTTAAATTATAGATTTGTAACAATAATTACCATAACTAACACTAATAATTAATAGTTGAATAATTATTTAACTAATAAACACTAAAACTTAACTATTGTTAGTAACAATTTTTAAATATATAATAATAAGATAAGATAAAAGTATTTTCTGCACTAATCTTCAATAAAAAATGTAATTTCTATTATTGCTCTGGGTCATAGTCAATAATTTTTGGTATAACAATTTAGATTTCATTTTTAAATGCCGAATTTTCAGCATTTAGAGATCGAATCTGTGCAGGGACTGACAAATTTTTTATGTCAGTCACTATAATTTTTTTTAGGCGTTCAAACATCCTGTAAAATAATTCTTAATTCTAGGTATAGTTATTTGTTAAATATTTCTGATGGATGCTTATCCACATGGCTTTTAATTTGCCATTTCTTATGCCTGAATCTTGTTGATATTTTTCGGTAGGTATTTACCTACGATGCTAGATCGGTCCTATCATCTACAAATGTCGGCACAATGTTTGTGGTATAGAGGAGCTAAAGAAAGTATCCTAGAATACTTCCTTATAGAACGCTGTATTAAACACGAAGAAATTCGGTCGGCTCGTATCTTGGTCCAGTCCATGGGGTAGGTAAAAATTCAGGATTTAAAAATGAGAAAGAAGTAAATGCTTTTTAAGTTTAAATTGTCACTTCGTGCTACACTTTATGTATTGATTGCATTGATCAGTCTATGTATGTTCTCAATGATTCAGTGTTTATAACAAAACTCATATTGATTTTCAGGTTTTTTTTTATATAGATCTTCTTAAAAATATTAGAAAGCATTATCGGCAGACTGGGCAAATTAGTCTGTTAGATGAAAGTTCCTCTTATTTATCTGGTTTGGAAATTATAAAAATTCGGGCAATTTGCCATACACATGGATAATAATTCGTTCGAAACATTACGTTGAAAATAAATATTAGTTTGTCCTGTTTTTGACTGCCTGCATTATCGATGTTTATCCTTGATACCTTTCCTATATTCTTGATCTCTAAAAAATTTTGCCCGTCGCGAAATTTTCTCATTAAAATATCTTCCGGTCTAGAGCGATCACTTAAATCTATTTCAGGTTTTGATTTCTTGATCTTTAGGCCTGCTCTATAGTATTCTTACCAATGAGGAACTTAAGTTCCTTCATGTGTTCCATATATTCCCGATTCGCATCCTTTCTAAAGTTAAAAGGACAGGTTAGGATTGTAATCGAGCTTTGAAAAACGGTTCTTCCATCACGTCTATGGTATTCGATCCCTGAAATTAAATGCTTTCTTGACATCCAAAGTTATTAAACCCTTACTACTTCACTTTGCTTCTTGGACTAATACCACCATATTTTTAACTACTTTAAATTTTCATGTGATTAATACCTAAATAAATGTTCTTTCTTTAAAAGTATAAATTGAATTTTAGTCATGTGTGTGATTTATTATTTAACCGGTTCGATGCTGAAGCAGTTACTTACTACAAACGAAGACTACCAGTCCGAATGTAGTTAAAAGAAATTTTGAATGAAACGTACTCTCTATTAAATAAATTATGGTATTAAAAAGAACCTTAAATAACAATTTTTTTATTATTTTTGAGTTTATAAAATATTTTTGTACTGCTCATAAATCATTTTTACTTTTTACAGCAAGTTTAAAGTTTATTGGGATGAAATTTTCCTGCTCTTATTAAAATTTTTCACGCGTGAATTTGTTTGATTAGTCTTTGTAGTTTGAATTTAGTGTAAACATGATTGTAGATATTTGACGTTTTATTTATTATGCCACATGCACTTACTATTGGATTATCAGTGAATATTGTAGACATGTACAGGGTAACCAAAAAGTGAAGATTACTGATTTGAATTTAAAACAAATCTGCTATAATAAATTTTATTGGTAAACTGATTTTCGTTATTTAAATGATAACCTACAGTTTACATCACTTGATGAGATAGTCTTAATGACCTTGTGACAAAAAATTATTAAAGCAAAATTGTTTGGTATGAATTTCCATTCATTTTTCTTGTACTTAAAAATGTATTGGCTTTCGTGAGTATATTTTTTTAATTAACACGTATGTCCTTTGTAAACATGTCGTATGCAATAATATTTACAATATAAATATTTTTCAATTTTACTGAATAAAAATTCATAGATATTAATGAAAACTTTTAAAGCAACTTGTATAAAGAGTAGTTTCAATTTTTATTATGGTAAACTGAGTAGCCTAGGCTGACAGGCTTAACTTGTTTTTTAAGAACTATTACTTGAAATTTTGAACTAACCTAATATTTGAAGTTGGCCCAAAAATACATATATTTTGCTGGTGCTTGTTTTTTTTCAAACTGCTTTATTAATTTTAGAAACTAGCTATTAGAAATTAATTGAGGTCATATTTGTTATTTTTTACGGAAAAAGTATTTATATCAAAAAAAGTTGGCTATTTCTGTTTTAAATTGTAGGTACATTTAAAGAAATATAAATCGAATTCGTTATTGAGATAGTAAAAGCAGGCAATACGAAAATTTAATACAAATTTTTTATTTGTTGTATTTTATTTATCTGGAAATTTTATTCAAGTTTACTAAATTCAAAGACAATCACGTTTAAATTAGTGTTAAATAATCAAAATGAAATAGGAATAGCTCACTCTATATTGTAAACATCCATTTTGAAAACCAATTGATTATAAAAATTACATGTGACACTTCTATGAATGTATTTGTGCCTAGTATCCAAATATTTAAAAATCCATTGTAATTTTTAGGACCGCTGAGGAGAGATTAAGAATATTTACAAAGAAAATGCTAAATTTAAAAATCTAAATAGCTAATTTTCCAAATATAAGCCTGACTTAACTATGTGGGGGTATATTAACATTTTGATTAACGTGCATTTATGTTATATTGTTGTATTAGTATAAATATCCCTTATGTTATTTGGTTACAGCAGCATTATAACAGCTATTAAGTAAAAACTAAATCCCTCTTATTAAATATAAGAACACGAAGAAATTATATGCAAAATATTTTAAAATATACTCCATACCTAATTATTTTGCTCAAATACAATTTGTTTTATTTATTTTTATGTTTTGTATTAATATCACTATTTAACAATGTACTTTATAATTTACGTTCGTTGAAATTGTAAGCTCGTTAAATCTTACCATCTTGAATACATAAAATTATAATTAAACTGAATGTTGCAGTCATTTATTAGAGACTAATTAATTTTATGTTAAGGCAAACTCGAACGTATGTCAAGACTCGACTGGTAAAAACTTTCTGCAAAGAAACTATAACAATATGAATTTTCTTGCATTCAATAGAAACCTCATCTAAGAAGTTTCGGGAATACATAACTTTTTTGCGGAAAGTGGATTATTACTACTCTTATCCATCAAAGTTTCGCTAAATTCCATTCTACGATCCGGGTTGTCATCTGATAGTTCTTCTACAAGGTGCACCTTAAAGGGATGCCACTTTTCATGTTTTAATACTTTATGAATAGAAGTAAAACGTACATCATGTTCCCGACTAACTTGCGGAACGATGTTTTGTAGATTTTCATATACTTTTTATAGAAAACTGAAAAAAAAACAGCAAACAACCAAGCAAAACTTAATTTATTACATACAAAAATAAGCTATCTAATAATTGTAATTTAACCTACACCTACATCTCAATAGTCAATGTATAAAATCGATTTTTCAAATATCGATACTTTCATTATGTATCGGACAAAAATATTGGTTGCTGGAGAATCCGTAATTTTTCAGATGTCATTGTTAATTTGCATGACTATATTTTCTTTCGTAATAGTTTGTAATTTTTTACATAAGTAATAGAACAAACTTAATAACATTGACAATATAATATCGATACCTAGAGTATTTTTAAGAATAATTTAAAGATATTTTCAACATCAAAAAATTTTTATGTGTAGTTCAATATGAAACAGGATATAGTGAAATTGTATTTTATTCTTCAAAACGTATGAATATGGTAAATTTTTAGCTAGCATTTGGTTCAAATTTACTTTTTTGTAAATGTACTTATAAAGTGGCAAATGGGATTTTGGTGGCCAGAAAAAGTCGTACTGCACTTTATCAGGATTTTTGTAGTAAGTAGCAAAGTAAAAACTGCTACCATACAGTTACATTAGGATGGTTCCGATTGCTATTTTATCGTAGCGAATACTTTAAAAGACATGACAGTTGGAATTTGCCACCTTGTAGATGGCTAATATAACTTAGAAGTAGCAAAAGGTACTTTGAGATACATAGGTATCATTTCCGCCATTTAAAAAATTAAAATATGGAATCACACCATTATTTTTTAGTTCAAAAAGTGTTAATATAATGCGATTTTCGATAAACTAACAAAAGAATCTTAATATACTTTCTCCAATTATACATTTGTGCTAATATAAAAAAGATTTCTAGAAAAAAAAAAGAAAATTTGTTATTATATTTTAAATATTTTTTATTAAATATGTCTATATATTGAGGGCGCTTTTATTTTTTCAACCTAATTTTCAAAAGTTTTCGATACATTTTCATTTGTTTGTAAATTTTATATCCAATATGAACAATACATGAATTATCTAAATATTTTCAAATCTGGATACCACTATATTAAGTATAAGTATTAAAGGATTTTTTTTTCACCGACGACGCTGGGAGCACGCTACCCCTAACCGGAAATTTTGCCGAATCCTCAGGTATTCCAACCCGAGGTAGGAGGGATCTTTAACATCCATGGACTCGGGACCTCGGGACCGACAGTTTAACGTCTCCTCCAAAAGACGGCATATCGCCACTATACCTCGTGCTCATTGGTATAGTGCCTGCGAGCTGTGATATGCTACTAGTCGCTGCAGGCTGTACGGGCATATTGCGACGGTGAACAAGTTAAGTTAAAATAAGTAATATTCAGAAATATGAAAAACAAAGACAACAAATATGGAAAATATCGGAAGTGAACGTTACTACACGGGAACTACATGTTCCTACAACGTAGCCGTGAGGTTCCATGAAGTTGTTGGGACTGTAACCGGAACGTAGCAAATACGACTTGGCTACGTGACATTTGTTCCCCACTTTGGTACCAGGAACGGATTTAATCCGTTCCTATGACTTAGCGGTAACTAAGGCAAACCACTTTGGAGTGACATATTTAGTCACTACCACGTAGCAGGTACTAAATGTGTTGCTTGGGATCTTCAAAACTATTAATTACCGAACACAAATATGATGTATTTTTGGAATTGTCTTGAAATTTGCAATCTAAAAAAGAAATGAAATATACAGGGCGTGCCATTTAAAAAAATTGTCGATGACATCTTTATGCACAAGTGGTTTACCCTGTATATTTCATTGTTATATAAAAATTCATTAAATTAAAATCAAAAAGCAACTTGTCTCAGGATTTTTCCTCGAAATTGTTTGTTTAGGTTAAACACTGTATATTATTAGCTACCGAATAGGGAATTTATTTTATTTACCTTGCATATAATGTTAGTGGGTAATTAGGTGAGCAATAATAACCTTTTGTATAAATTAACCTCATTAAGTCAGTTTCAGTTATTCTTTTCGTGTTTTATTTACAATGTGACATATCAATTGAAAAATTCAAATTCAAATATTCATGTTTGTCTATACACTTTCCTCTTTGTCTATGGTTTACTTTTTAATCCCCCAAAACTTAAGTTAAAACAATTTGTTTGGCTGCTATCGTTGTTTTGAAAATTGGTGTGAAAATACCACACAGAAATATTTCAGGAAAGAAATTGACGTGGTTTGAAAATACAGTTTCGTGGGTGCGGTTTACTCGGCATTTAAATTTGCTTATATAAGCGGTTCGGAAATTCTAAAGATTAATTTTTTTAACAAGCCAATAAATAAATATTTACATAATTTCTAATTAAAAAATGTAACCACAATGTTATAACTAATTTCCAGCTGTGTTAGTTGATATGCCTTTTCCATCAACATAATGGAGTTACTCCCTAGTACTTTGTACAATATATAAATTAGTTTTTCTTTGCTTAAAATCTGAAATAAAAATTTTAAACGATATTTATATTATTTTTCTACTTCAAATTTTGACCACATATTTTATTGGGTGTATTTGTAACTATAAGATTTTTAACAGTTTTTGGAATAAAAAACGCGAATGATATTCTTATTTTACATTTATGTAACTTGTATGTCTCAGTTTCTAATCTAAAAAAATGGCCAAAAAAAGTTACGAATCAATTCCGCATCATCGCTTACCACCGTCTGTAGCCATAAATAAAATAATAATAAGTACAATAAAATACTTTGTCTAAAGTCATGAATATGTGCCAATTTTGATAATAATTTATAAACATATTGTAAAATTATTAACAAAAAAAAACAAAACAAAAATATTTCAACTATAACAAACTGTATCTTTTACCACAGTAACATTTTATTAAGGCATATTTAGCCCAATCCTCGTATTCTGGTCCAAATAACCTGCGTATCTTATATCACATGAGGTATGACTAACCTTGTGTACCATCACAAAATTATTATATACCTATCCCTAATTCTAAATTTCCCCAATTTCCTCAATAAAAAAGTATATTTAGTATTCAGCTATTTGGTCGGGGCAGTTTTGTTAGGGCCTATTTTGCCTAGGGCTATTTTGTCTGAGTTATTTGGTGGGGCTATTTTGTCGGAATATTTTGTTGGGGCTATTTTATCTAGAACTATTTTGATGAATAACTGAGTGGTATACATATGTTAAATACTTATGTGTAAACGGCCATCCGATTTACGAATAAGAATAGATATAGGTATCTGTCACAAAATAAATAAATCTAAAGCGCCTTGATGTAATTTACAGAAGATATTCTTTATTATTTTCTCTGTCAATTAACATATAAAATAATTCTTTTCTCACTAGCGATACATACCCATTTTTTTTTGTAGGACACTGTTTTATTGACACAGAGAATACACTAACCTATTATGTGGTAAAAGCATTACCGTGGGATTGGCAATTTCTGAGCGTAGAACTGGGAAAACTTACCATTTAATTTGTAAGACAATGCGAACACCAAATTAAATAAATATTTAATAAACAACACTAAAAACATCAGCTTGTTAGTAATACTTTTTTATGACCCTCTCTTTTAGAAATGTTGGGAGTGGGGGACGCTTTTATGAACCATTAATTTTGTAGGACAAAAGTTTTTTCAAGACAAGAGTTTTTTATCAAATTGTCTTAAGATTCAACTAAAAAAATAACTGTTATGAATAAAATTTGGACAAAACGAAACTATTTACAAAAATTCTGCCTGTGACTAACCATCTTAAAAAAGATGCAGGGATCTTGGACTAAACTATATTGAAAATCTCGAAATCAAAATTGGAAAAGGGTTTTCAAATGATGTATCTCTCGACCAATGCACTAATTTAAAAATATAGGGGTAGGCATACAGGAGACGGTACTAAATTTTGAATATTGATTTTGATACTGGTTTTTGACGTTTTAACCTCATTGGATTTTTCTAAATCTTACCCGCACAGGGCTTATTCAAATAAAAACCAATATTAGCGGTAAAAATGCATTATAATTTCATTCATTAATATAGTATGAATAAGTATTGGCATTCTTAAAAATAAATCGATTTGTCAAATGGAGTTTGATATATTTGTTATTTTATCCACTAATATGAAATATATGCTTTTACGCTAAAAAAATATTTATCTTTGTTATTTTTATATTAAATATTTTGTATTATTTTCAGGTGAGTACATCGAAAAATTTGGACCGGAGACTCAGTAAGTAGTTAGAATATGTCATAAATTTTTATAACCATGAAGAATTCACTACAATGCTTTATTGTACATTTTACCACTGTGGTTATTATTCAGTAAATGCTAATATTATTAAGAATGTTTTCCGAAACTCGACAGTTTTCTGTATGAAGAGCTCAGTGACTTTTTTTAATTATTGTTATTCGCAATTAGTTAATTTTAGTTAAATGCGTTAAAATGATGTATAGTAGAAAATTTAGAAAAATCGTAACACATAGTCAATAAGTAGATTTTCTACTTATATATGTTTCAATTTCATACTTCATTAGAATTTCACGTTCTTATACGTTGAAGTGTTATGGGGAGGTGCGGACATCGTTCCAGTCAATTATTCGTAGTAACGTAGCGGCAGTTGTGCTCGTACCTCTAGCCCACCGGAGTTCCACAAACTAGGGTAACGGAGGGGACACATTAATGTGCTCTCCTTCGGTTATTTGGTCATACATAAATATTCGTATTCTGTTACTATTTTTTTTTTACTATTTTTTTACTATTTTTGCTTAACGTATATTACGTTTATTTGTGAAACTTTATAAATATAAACTTTGAAAGTTGTACGTATTTACCGACTTGCAAACTTAATTTTTTTTTTATTTAATACTTTAATAATTGCTGAATGAGATGCAAAACACCAAATGTAATCAAAGATTATTGAAGTTAAGAGAGAACATCAATTATAAAATTATAAAATGGATGCTTTGAAATTGAAATTACATTATAAACATATTGCCTATAATAAAGAATGTTACATATACGCGTTCTGTTATAAAACAGAAAAAAATAGGAGACCCAAAATACGCAGTTTTTAAAGGAAATTAGGGTTGGGTTTCAAACAATTGTTTAGCAAACGCGGGTACAAAGTTAAGTTGACCACACATAACATCATTGCAAATTTGCAAAAATCCAAACAATGAAGCAGAATTTCATTTGGAAATGAAGAACCTCAATAAAAGATAATTATAAGCCTTAGCAATTAGACACCAAGACAAAATATACAAATATTAGTTTTTTCGAAAAGTTTTGTACAAATCGATGGGCGATTAATATTTAATTAAATCACTGCTCTTAGAAATCCGTCTGTATAGAATTTAATCAGTTGCTCTATTTAGTTTAAGTTTTATTCTTACAAGAATATATATTTTTTAAAAGAGTTTTGACAAATATTGAATACACAAGCGTTTATTCCAAATTTTTAAATCATTTTTTTTTACTTTATTATCCTGTACATGTGTCTACACAAAATAATTTACTGCACCTGAGTCCCAATCAGTAAAAAACATTTAAATTTAAACACTGCAAAATACTTGGATTACTTTTTTACTTAAGTTTATATATACGCATAAAAAGTAGGACAAATTATGTTTGTTTGAACTCTAACCTGTGATTCAGAAAAAAAAAATGATATGAGAATAGAAAAGTGTATACGTAGTACTTATTAAGATCACACGATTCAGCCAAGCTTTGTATAAATGTTTCTCAATTACTCTAGATTGAAACAGCACTACGTATTTCACTTGTGTGCCTCGTAAAATATTCACAGGTGGAGTGATAAAGAACGTGTGGTATATCTTTCAAAAGGAATAATATCAAGGACCAAACGGAAAAGTTATAAGTGGGATTTGCTTCACATCATGGCCCAAAATACAATAAATAAACAAGCGAAATAATATTACGTCCTATAGGTGGGAGCTTCAACAGTTACATGCTTTATGAATTATCATATCCATGGAGAATTTATCCAAATGTATTCCAGAAATTAGTTTAGTTATTAAAATGTGTTCAGTTGGTTTAACTGAAATTTCCCTAATGTCTCTCCTGGTGTGTTTACTCGTATTCCAAAATAAACTCACTTTAATGCTAATTTGAAGTTATGCGTGTTGAGATAAGAAGGGATATGGAATTATAGCCCCAATATATTTGTTTTGTACAAAAGATCCAGGTTTAATACTAAATACTCAGATTTGAGTGTCTGCCATAAGGATGTATTAATTTAAAGGAGTCAATATGTTAAAAATTAGTTTTTTTCATATTTGAAACATCTCAAGTATGTAAATAGTTTACAATAAAGTCAGAAAATTATTATACATATATAATAATAAAAAGTGTATTATAGGCTTGGTGATAGGTATAGATAAAGTAATATCCAAATAATATAAATAAAATGCTACATAGGTAACCAAAAAAATATCGCACATATATTTTGTTTATATAAACAAAAATCTACATCCACAATTTAAAGAAAAAACTGGAACCAACGCTATTAAGAAGATTGTCCAAAGTTACAAAGAAAAATTTCATCAAGATCTAAATATTGAAAGAATCCAACTCATGGAAAATATGAGACCAGCGAAATTGCTGAAGTCTATAAAATCTACTCGTACGATAAAACGCCCAATGGCTGAATTAATTAAAACTTTAGGGAATTCAGCTTTTTGGTGATAGTTGAAAATACGAAAAGCTCGTTGGCTGTAAATGATGCTACTTGGCAATATCTCATTAAAAACCTATATGGAGTTTAAATGATTTAATTCTTAAATCGACATACACCTTACCAAGAAGAGCATAAAATTATGAAAATATGAGTTCAAAATTTGATATACCTATGTATTTTTCTGGTGTTTTATATACCAAAATATTTTCTTAGCTTTTTTCAAAATTGTGATTACATTTATGTGAAAGAATTGTTTCAATGACTAATTAGTTTATTTATTTTTGTTAATATTTTTTATTACTTTTAAATTCAAAGTAAAATAATAAAATAATAACTGAGCTAAAAGAGATTCTTCTTTAATTTCTAATCTTGATTGTATAGAACTCTGAAATTAAAAAAGTAAACTTTCCTAAATGTAATAATAGTCTTTAATAGTAATTACATTATAACAAGAGTATTTTTTTAGCTTCAGCATCCAGATAAATTCTTTTGTCACAATTAAATGTCCTGTAGAAAAAAGACTATCCAGCTAAATATCAGCAATATCTTGGAAATATACTTTAAACTTTTTTTAATTAATTGCGACAAAAGAAATTAGTCATATTTTTCAAACAGATATGTTTCGCTTACCACTTTTAAAAAATTAATCCCTGATATCGTTCAATGTTCGTCCTAAAACTCTAAATCTCAAACAATGCTCTTAGTAGAACTCCCAAATGTATTCATGAGGGTTTTAAAGCTGAAAGGTTTTTCGGAAATCGTTTTATTTCATTTGCAGACAGGTTTGGAAGCAAGCATAAACCTTTCGGCAGAAAAACTTATTTTATTCTTGGAAACAAAATTTTGCTCTTCTGATTCTAAATCCGATTATAATAGTTATTTATGTAGCAGACAAATAAATACAAGACCCTTATGCATGAGTGATGCAGCAGGCATCTGTAAGCACCCGAATAAGGAAATTATGTATTTTCTCGAGTGTCACATATAAAGGTTTATCTATTTAAGTGGGAAAAAGAAAATGT
Organism: Hermaeophaga mercurialis; assembly: GCA_951812935.1. NCBI lineage: Eukaryota > Metazoa > Arthropoda > Insecta > Coleoptera > Chrysomelidae > Hermaeophaga > Hermaeophaga mercurialis. The sequence continues at coordinate 6,372,864 of OX638360.1, read as the reverse complement.
ATCCGATAACAATAACGTACAAGATCACTAATAGAATAAAATAAATACGTTTATATAGAGATGTTGCCATAGATAGTGATAAAACATTTAAATAACGAAAACATGCCTCCTGAAAACAAGCAAGTACCTTAAATGGTACAAAACTCATTGAGTAACGGAAAAATCTCAAAGAAAAAATCGTTAAGAAGTATAGTCAATAAAACCCCACGAAAAGCTACTACTACTTTATTTTTAATATAACTAAATAAAAGATGCCAAAGCTGGTCATTATTCCTTGTTGTTAATTATCACTTTTTAAAGAAATATTGTCAAAAGTATCTAGTTTGGAAATCTTATAACATTTATAAGATATTTATTATAAATGTTTTAATTAATAATAGGAATATAATAAAAATATTGAAGATTTTCTTTAATATAAGTGTAGTTAGTATCAGGCTACGGGTAGTATGAATCGAGTAGATACTAAATATAACACATATAATCACCTGCTTTGGATTATCGCTAGAAACAAAGTAAATAGAAATGTATTTACATCTAAAACATGACTTGCCATTTTCGCTGGTCTATACGTAAACATACTCACAAATCACAGTCTATACTAAACCATATTAATTACAATTACAAACTTGTTTATCCCAATATTTTTCGATTTAATTGATACCCATTACAAGCTTATGATAACCCTGAATTATTAGTTACTAGTTATTTGTTCTAGTCATTTGGTGGCAAAATTTGTATTAAAAATAATACTGCAGAAGTTGGGCTATTAGATGTGGAATAATTGAATTAATTTGTAACTTTATTATTTCTTATTTTAAAAATGGCGGTCGTATTGCAAATCTGAGGTTTATTTTGACTTGGTTTCCGCGATGTAAATGGCAATGGGCGACCGTTTCAAGTTTAGTAAGAATCCGTTCTCTGTGTTAAGAAACCGACCTTTTAGGAAGTAAAAAAATGAGGATTTTCCGAATTAGCCGTTTTTTTAACGAGTAAGAATAATTATTTTGTTAAAATTTGTCGCTTTAAGACTTTAGTTGTCTATATTATACAACAACCTTCTTTCAGTGCGCCAATGTTTATCTATTTATTTTTAACAGATTAAGTTGGAAGCGACAAAAAAAGTCCGTGAATCTTTTTCATGAGAAAATCAAAATAATGAAACTTTGACGAATAGTTATTTACATAAGCGATTGTAGAAATTTATATGTGGGGACAATGATCTTTTCAATGTGGACTTTTTATTGCAATATATACATTCAATTTTCTTCAATAAAAAATGCACTGTTAGAAAGAAAGAAATCTTCTTTATTCCAACAAGTGTTTATGAGAAACAGGTTATTGTGGTGCAAATTCTATGTTTCTCAACTTTTTTGGACCAAACGCCCACTTTGTAATGCCCACTTTGTAATGCCCACTTTGTAATGCCCACTTCTTAATTCGCCCCCTATAAATTTTAACAGATAAAAATTGCATGATAATCCCTAATATAAGGTAGGTTTGGTTTAGATTAGGCGTTAGTAAGATATATCCAAAGAAATTTGAAAGGAACAAAAGTAGAATAACATTTATTACTTAGAATTTTAATTTAACCTACAAAAACTAAGATACATAAAGTAATATAATTATTTCCTTTAATTTTAATCTAACATATAAATAATAAGCTAAATGAAATTTAAAGTTTTAATGAGAACCTTGAGGTTGGTGATCTTTGCAAAGTTTAATAATATTTGGTTCTAATTTCGAGAGATATAATCTTAAGTCACCTTGTCCGCAAATATTTAGGCGATTTCTTTGCTTAGTCAGCATTTGAGAAACAGCACTGAAACCCTTTTCAACTAGATATGAAGTTGGAAATGCCATAATTAAAACTCTTATTTCCATCCACAGTCTCTGAAATGTGTTACTAATTTTAATCCAAAATTCTTCTAAACTGCTTCGTTCAAATAAATGTTTTGCTTCTATATTTGCCTGCAAATCTACTAACATTTCTTGGATATGCGAAGGAGCATTTGTAGGATCAGCACTAAATGGATTAATAACCCAATTAGGAATATGAATATTTTCAACATCTTTAAACCGAAGTTTCATATCTACAATTAGGCTCTCCAAATGCTTATAATAAACTGCAATATTTTCGTCCTGTACAATTATTTTACTTAAACAGGGAAATAAAGTAAAATCTTTTCTAGCAATGTTATTTTTATAGAGACTTAATTTGTTTATAAATCCAATAATCAAGCTTTTCACTTTAATTATGCTTACATTGTTTCCTTGTAGTTTCAAAAGTAATTCATTTATTTTTGCATAAAAATGCAGCGGCGTGTCTTATATACGGATTGCATGAGCCATCACTGCAAGCGGGTATTCAAAATGATTTCGCCCACGCAAAATGATTATCGCCCCCCAAAAGCGTATAGTCAAATAATCGCCCACTTTAAGATGTCGATCGCCCACCATGGGGCGATATCGCCCAGGTTGAGAATCACTGTTCTATACAGTATGGTCCAAATGAAAGGAATACATTCATTATTCCGTAAAAGGGCGCTTCGTCAGATCACCTTTTTTTTTGACGTCATCTCTGTGAGCGTGATGACGTCATCAATAAAGTGAAAAGTGAATCTTGCAATACGTTAATTAAAAGGTCTTTTAAATATGTATTCACCCATATCAATTATGTTCAAATATTATTGTCAAAAGTAGTACTAATGACATTCGAACTGATTTCTTAATTTATTAAGTATTGTTGTTACCTTATCAAAATTCCTTTATTTACCTTCAACACAATTGTTATTGTAGTTAATGATATTGTAGTCGACGAAATCAAAAACTTTTTGACTCTTTTATCAACATAAAGTTGACTGAAATGGAAAGAATTGAAATTCTAATATTAATTGATTATGGAGATAAAACACGTACGCAGAAAGCAGTATGTACAGTATTCAATAATAAATATCCCAACCGAGAACTAATTATACAGTTCACAGTAAGCAAAATTGAGAAAAAATTTAGAGAAACGGGTCATGTAACAGACCTCCCTAAAGGTAGAAGAAAACAAATATCTGAAAAGAAAAAACTAGATGTTCTGCTAGCCCTTGAAAATAATCCCTATACCACTTTACGGCAAGTTGAGTTAGACAATGATTTTGGCCATCGCCATCAAACAGTTCTTAAAACGCTAAAAAAGGAGAAATGGCATCCCTCTAAAGTAAATTTCGTGCAGGAACTTATGGAAGAAGATTTTGATAGGCGAGTTAAATTTTGTGAAATTCTAATGGAAACAAATAAGAGAGTACCGATGTTTTTAAAAAAAGTTCTTTTTTCTGATGACGCTACATTTCTCCTAAACGGTCATCTTAATCGTCAGACTTTCCATTGGACTACAGAAAATCCACACTTCATGCAGGAGTACCGTACTCAATACCCAAAGAAACTGAATGTTTGGGCGGGAATAATAGATAATAGGAATATAGGACCATACTTTTTCGAAGATACCATAGCTGGTCCTCGATATTTACAATTTCTGAAAAATTTCTTGCTCCCAGAATTAAACCGGTTGTTCCCAAACAGAAATGATTTGTGGCTGCAGTAAGATTGTGCTCCACCGCATTATGATGGAGCAATTGAGTAGCCTCCGAGGTCACCTGATATAACTCCTTTCGATTTCTTTTTATGGGGATACTTGAAAAGTAAAGTGTACATAAATAGATAATAAACTATTAATGAACTCAAAGAACGGATACGCCTTAAGATTGCAAAAATAACTCCAAAAGTTATAGCAAAAGTTCGAGAAGAGTTTCCTGCTTGTTTTTCGCATTGTATTTTAGCTGACAGTAAACAATTTGAGCACTTTAAATTTGGTTGTACTTAATTATAATATTTATTGTAACATTAAAAATGTATAACATCATTTTCTTGGACAACATACAAAAATTAATTGCTTAGACACATTGATAGGGGTCAATATATATTTAAAAGACCTTTCAATTAATGTATTGCAAGACCCACTTTTCTATTTAAAAATTTTACTGATGACGTCATCACGCTCACAGAGATAACGTCAAAAATAAAAAGGTGATCTGACGAAGCGCCCATTTAAAAATAAAAATCGACGGGTTTCAGGATTTTTCCCTAAAATCGCCGATTTACGAAATAATGAATGTATTCCTTTCATTTGGACCATACTGCATAACATTTGTAAGGTCTCAACATACACTCACATTTTCATTTTAGTAAATTTAATTTTTAGTGCTAAATTAAATTGTTCGTTTTATTTCCCATGGCACAAAACAAAGAAAAACTAATCCACATTAAACAGCTCTTCAGCAAAAAAATACAAAAGCGCGGCATTGAAAGTGAATAGCCGTAAATGACCCCCTTACTTTTATCGTGTTTGGAAAAGGAAAAATAGAACCGATGTATGATACAATCAAGGGGTAAAGTAGGCATATCTTTTGTTGAGTTAGCCAATACTACGTTCGTTGAGGGATTCCGAAAAATGACGCGTCGAAAACTGGAACCCATACCACACTAAGAAAAATGTTGAGTGGCGTCATTTCTTAAAGTAATTCTTGTAATTAATATGGAACTTACGACTTTTGGCACATTTCTTCAAAGGTTTTCTTAAATTAATTTGTAATACATTTTGCGTGAATTTCTTCCAATTTTGGTTTAGAAAAATGGAGATACGAATATCCAGCCCAAAAAATATGGAAAAATTAAACTAATAACTTTTGCCTTGCATATACCTGCAGAACTGAGGGTTTATTAAAAATGATCCAAAAATTAAATCTTCATTCCCTATAAAAAATCGTCTTATATTTTTTCCAAACAACTTCGTTCCTAGAAAAGAATTTTAAGAATTTTTATTTGCATTTATTCAGCTACTACTGAATTTGTTCGAAAATAACGGTAATTGTTTCACATACTTAACCGAAAAGAATAAATTTAAAATATATAAAAATAATTATCAAAATAATCCAACTAAGAAAAGCAACAAGAATCTCAATAAAATATTTACTTTTTCTTCTTCTTCTTTCCTTTTTATTAGGCAGTTCTGCTTGTTATTTGATTAGATTGTGCCTTTACGTTATATTATCGCTCCATCTTTATCGAGGTCGACCCACACTTCTTCTTCCTACTGCTGATTTGTCTCTTGCTATCTTAACTATCCTGTTCTCTGACATTCTGTTTATGTGTTCGTTTCATTCTCTTTTTCTATTCAGTATCCATTCATTTATCTTTTCCACTTTACATGTCTTTCTGATTTCATCGCTCCTTACTCCATCTCTTAATATGTTCCCTGTGATTCTTCTTAAAACTCTCATCTCTGCTGTTTCCAAGAGTGTTTGTATTGTTTTGGTTTTTTTTGTGCTGAAATTACCATATTTAGCTTTTTTGCTGCCGTAGATAAACTTATGCACCAATCTTTGTAAATCGTCACTTCCTGTCACAAGAACTACATAGTTTGCAATAACTTAGGATTTTAATTCCTTTTTTAAGTAGACTAAACATAGGAATGCTGGTCTATTATATTCTAATGATTTCTCACCAATTTGTCTTGTGACGAATACTGCATCTGTACATGATCTTTTGCTTCGGAAGCCCTGTTGTTCATGTTCCAGAGATATTTCTTGATTTATTCTTTGTTAAGACTTTTGTCACCAGTTTCAGTGTGGTATTTAATAAGTTGATTTCTCTATAGTTTTCGGGTTCTTTCCTGTCTCCTTTTTTGAATAACAAAATGAGTATGCATGTCTTCGGTTGACTGGGTACTTTGTTATGTTTAAAGATTTTGTTAATGAACAGTGTTAATTACTCTATCATGTCTGTTCCACAGTACTTTAACTGCTCGTTTGCTGTCACATCCTGCATATTTTCTGTTTTTCAGGTTTTTCTGTGCTTCTTCCACTTCTGCTGTATTTATTCAGTTTTCTTCTTTAGTAGTAATTTCGGGTTTTTCTGGTTGTCCTATTAACTGTGAATCTTCTGAGTATAGTTTTTTCAAGTAGTCTATACAGGTGTTTGTTTCTATGTGTTTTACTTCTATCATTTCTCTCATTTCTTGTCTCGTTCCTCTTATGAAACGTCATATTTCCTTTTGTAGTCCACAGAAATCGTGCTACATTTCTAATGAGAAGCGTTCCCAATGTTCGTTTTTAACTGTTTTGACATGTCTTTGTGTCTATAATAAAGTATGACACACAAAAATTATTCACCAATGGAAACAGAGAATATAATATATATATATATATATATATATATAAAATAAAATGATATGAACATAATACGGAGTTTCCCAAAAGTCCCGGGATGGAGCTATAAGTTTCTAACGAGTGAAGAAAAAAATCTGAAAATTTGGAGATCACTAAAGGGTCATAAAAACTACATTTTTAGATGGTTTCAAAGTTTCATACACTAGGTAGTATTTTTAGGGGGTGATAATCCCAAAATTTTTAAATTACAACCCCTGTCGAGTTTCACCTTATTTTAAAGGTAATAAAAAAAACACAACTCAAAAACCAAAACCCGATATTTGGATACTTTGACTGCCATCTGTATCTGATACACACTTGTTGAGTCCAGTAAGCCGCCCTGTATCATTTTGTAACACAAACAATTTCGTTCTGGCCGTAGTATGCTATCAGTTTAGCTTAGCTTTTAAAAGAAGATCATACTGAAACACTGCAGAAAATTAATGTGTAGGCTGGAATTATGGGAGATAGAGTAATTGGTCCTTTTTTTATTAATGGAAATTTGGACGGAGGCAGATATCTAGAACTGTTGGAAAATCAAGTGATTCCAAGTGTTGGCGCCATATACCCTAAGTGTATTGACAATAAGTGGTTCCAACAAGATGGTACTTCTCCACATTTTAGTCGAGCAGTTCGAGACTTCTTAAATCGCACGTTTCCAAACCGTTGGATTGGGAGAAAAGGTAAAATCGAATGGCCACCACAATCTCGGGATCTTACACCACTCGATTTTTTTATTTTGGGGATTTCTAAAATGTAGAGTGTATGTAACAAATCCAGAAACAATAAATTATTTGCAAAATCACATACTTGAAGAAATCACCAATATCACTAGGGATATGCTCCAAAGAGTTCAAAATGCCATTTATGAGTATTTGAGTCATTGCAAAATCGAAGAAGTTCGACAATTTGAAAATGTATTATAAAATTCGTAATAAACATGTTTTTTTCTCATTTGGTAGTATAACTCTTAAAATAACTAAGGTGCCGGGTTTTGGGGATGTGTTTCTTTTTTCATTACCTTTAAATTAAGGTGAAACTCGACACGGGTTACAATTTAAACATTTTAGGGTTATCACCCCCTAACAAGGCTCGCAAGTGTGTATGAAAGTTTTAAACCATCTAAAAATGTAGTATTTATGGCCTTTTAGTGATCTACAAATTTTCAGATTTTTTTATTCAATCGTTAGAAAATTGTGGTTCCGTCCCGGGACTTTGGGAAACCATGTATAATGAAAATTGAGTAAATAAAAATAACAATACAAGGAATTCTAACAGGAGAATGGCAAGACCAAACTGGGATGAATAGTAAAGGAACACAAATAAAAAACTAAATGGATATTTTGAAAATAAAGAAATGAAGTAGTAGAATAGCACAAAAAGAAGTAGAAAATAGGAAAGCAAAAACCGAGGTCCTGTAAAGGACTACGACGCCATGATAAACAGACCTGATACCAATCAAAAATAACTTTTAAAACTGACACACTGCGGTCATTTTTACGTTCTGATTTCAAATTTAGAATTTATTAATAAAGAGACAAAAATCGATTTCATTAGACTGGAACCAGTCTTTAAAAAAGCATTGCCAAAGACATTATCTTTCAATGAGCGGAGAGCAAAAATCATTGTGACAATTGTATGATGAACTAATGTCCAACCTAACCTAATCTAATCTAATTCTTACTTTTGCTTGTTACCGAAATATGGCAACATTTCGATTTTTTTGAACATCCTGGTTTATGTATAGAGGAACTAAGCCAGTATCACCCCATATATTAAAATTGGACAATGATAAATTATACAGATACAATCTATTAATCTTTTTGTAAAATACCACAATAGTCAGAGAATGAAATATGCAATCGTAGAAATATAATAAATGAAAATAAATGAGTTTTAATTATCAGTGACATAACAGGATGACGAATGACCAAACTTCTACGGATAAGGGTTAATTACAGTAATTCTTTAGTCACACCCTTTAATATACGAACAAGGAAGTCATTGAAGTTTTAAACTAATCTTTCGAATTTTTAGCACTAAATTTGGCAAAAATTGTGAATAAAATATATTTAATTAATGTAGTTCCTATTGTTAAAAAATATATTCAACTAATTGCAGTGATTTTTGTTAAATGAATCGCGTTGAATATTTTTTAATTTCCTTACTTACTTACTTACTTAATCATAAACCACCGTGTGCCTTACGTTATGGTAAATTGGTTAGTTTTAATGATAAAAAAATATAAAGTGGTTTAATAAAAACGAAGACAGTGGTAAAATGAACACATGTTAGGAATGTTTTCTACTGACTTCTTGGCAAAAAACGCCTGTCTAACTTTCCCCAATAATTGAAATATCTTTTATTTCTCTGTATTTTCGGTCTTTGAGATTGTCAATGTTATTTGGTTTAAAGTTTACTCTTGAGAAAATTCCACAGAAAGATTTTCTACCTTAAAAAGTCAACATATTGGGATCTTGAATTGTTTTAATCTGTAGAAATCAATCTATTGCATTTGGAAATAGCTGCAATAATAGGAATAACTTTTTCTCAAAGTAAATTCAAATATTTTTGAGTATTGGAATTTCCTTAATTGGTTTATTTTTAAGGATCTTATGCGTGCAATTTAAGAATATAATTATCTATAATTGCATTGATTTATTTTCCCACTCAACATTAGATTTGTCAGAAAAAAAAACAGAATGGTTACCAAACACATTTCTACCCAGCTTCTCTATTATTTCTTGACGGAACTACAGTTTATGACCTTGATCGTTGTCTGTTGGTTTCTTTGTACCCAAACATTGTATAAAGATTTATTTATTTGACTATAAGAGTTTTGGTTTAATAAAAATAAAAAGTAAATACCTAAATCTACATACATTTTAGATTAAAAGTGTTCACATTGTCTTCTGACTGAAATGGACTGACAGGGATTGTTATATCTAATCAGATTTAGGTCCTTTGTTAAAAAAATACAATAGGATAGAGGAGATTTACGTGAGCTGCTAAATTACTTTCGTGATTAAAGAATGAAAATATGGCAAAATAAAATTGCATTATTATAATACAGAAAAAAGGTAAATTACTTCACGTAAGGGAAAGAAGGGCAAAATCAAAAAATGAGCCAAATGATGTGCTGACTTTTTTCCTTTAACGTCCCGGGCGTTGATTAATTGTTTGAGTTTTAATCGAAATTTGGCGAAAAGCCCAGTGTCTAATATTATGTCTCTTCCTATGTCTCTCTGTTTGTTGTGTCAGTTTCTATATAAAAAAATTATATTTTCAGAAAATATATCTATTATCTACGACAAATAGATTAGATTTAAATGGTGTAATACTTGCATAGTAAAATAATTCATTAGAACAAATCCTTAATTTGTACTTCATATTGGCATATATATACACGTTTTTATATCAGGATGAGATCCATACCAAAGAAAATAAATCTCTAAAAATGATTACAGGTGCATATATTAAAAATGTATTTTAAATCGTAGTATCATAAGAGGAGTAAAGTAAAAGCTGTTTTTTTTATACATGAGTATATATATCAGGTAGAGATCCTTTATAAATACGCGTTGATTGAGATCCGAATTTGTATACAGATAAATATACCAGACAATATGAGATCCAGCTATGTTGCCAGATTTTAACATACATACAGGGAGTTTCAGAATAGTATCTCATAAATTTAAGGGGTGATTCAATGAGTGATTTTGAAAAAAAAAGTTTATATGAACCTAGGTCCGTTTTCGTTTCCTTTGTAATACAGGGTCTTATTGTCTGCTATATTTTTTTGTGTATATGTCCGTACCTGCATGAAATATTTTTAGCAAAGTTGGTGGGCGTAAGTTAGGTGTAGAAACAGATATTTTAAGAGAAAAACGAACTTTTTAGATAATAAAACCGATAAGATAGGAAAAAAATGAAAAAAAAATACAAGAGAAAAAAATTCAAATAAAAAAAATATATATGAATTTGTTGAACAGGAAGATCCGTGGTATGAGTATGAACATAAAAAATGAAAAAAAAAGGTATATCGGAGGCTGAAAATAAATAGCCAATTTTTAATAGTAATAATTAAAAAAGATATTCTCGATAGGAAAACAAATATTTCGGTTAAAAAATATTAAAAACGAGTACATAAAGTATAGAATAAATTCATTTTAAGCTAAACAAACAATTTTTAGGAAAAATCCTGAGACAAGTCGTTTGATTTTAATTCAATGTATTTTTACATAACAATTAAATATACAGGGTAAACAATTTATAATTATTTATAATTAATAGTTTTGAAGATACAATAATTTTAAAATCTCTATTTTTGAAGACCTTTAATTATATATATATATATATATATAATATATATATAATTTTTTGTCATTTTAAATTTTAACAAGAAGAAATAATGTATTAAGACAAGAGAAGGTACTTTTTTATTTAGAATTCTCCTAATTTGAAAAAATGTTATACAAAAATTCATTGAAAGTAATGAAAAAATGAAGGATAAGGAAAATCTAACCAAGTTCTAAATAAAGTAAATAATAAAAATGTTTATGAAGTTAGTAAATAATGGTAATAATTATCCAAAAAGAAACAGATGGTGAAATTATTAAGAAAACAAAGGAATGTTTCCTTATACTCTGAAAATATAATACGACCCGTCCAAAGACAATCATCATTGGATTTTAAAGAGTATTTGACATTTTTGCCCTATACATATTGCAAGGGATTATATAAAAAAACTTCTCTTTCCACACATGTCAAAAAACATGCTTTTAATAAATAAAATAAAAACACTTTCACACGATATCTAAGTGAAGCTCAGATCATGTTAGCATTTACTTAATCAAGAAAATAATTTTTAAGACGGTTACGTTTGAAAAATGAAGTATTTCAAACAATACACGCGGATCGAATTTTTCTAGTTAGCAAATGTGATCCCGTTATATGCCATTATGGAGATGATAATTTTTTTTTTTTTATTATAACATTTAGCAAATTTAAAACTACTTTAACATTATAAGTATCTAGTAAATATTTTGGACGTATACGACTTGTAGTGGGTACCGTTCAGCAACGGTTCGCCATTGTAACCTAGTCAATCAGGTCTTCTGGCCAGGATCTCTTAAGCCTTCTGTGTTCTAACGGGACTGGATAAAGTTGTGTTATTATGTCACTATCGTGTTCAGCATTTCTCTCTTTTGCTTTTTTGGCATTGGTTGTTATCACTTCGCTGATCAAGGGAATCCCTAGGTCTTCATGAATTGTTGCGTTGGAGACGTACCATGGTGCGTTTGCTATCATCCGGAGTGTTTTTGATTGGAAACATTGGAGAATTTTAGTGTTAGATGGTTTGCTGCAACCCCAGAGCTCGATCCCATATGTCCAGATGGGTTTTAAAATAATTTTGTATAATAGGAGTTTGTTTTCCAATGATAATTGTGATCGTCTGCCAAGCAACCAATTCATTTGTTTGACTTTCAGCGAAAGTTGAACCCTTTTGGCTTTAATATGGTGTTTCCAAGTTAACCTTTGGTCGAGGTGCAGTCCAAGATATTTGACTTCATTCTTTATTGGGATGGGACTGTTGTTTATTCTAAGTTGTGGGCAGTTGACGTGTCTTGTTGTAAATGTTATTTGGGTGGACTTTTCGGAATTTACTTTAATTTTCCAGCGCTGTAGCCAACTTTGTAGGATTGTGAGGTGGTCTTGAAGTTTTTGTGAGGCTCTGTTAGGATCTGGATCGGCTGACAATATGGCTGTGTCGTCTGCGAATGTTGCGGTTGTAATATCATTACGGGTAGGGATATCGGAGGTAAAGAGTAAATAAAGGAAAGGTCCAAGGACACTGCCTTGAGGAACACCAGAATTAACAGGGTTATAATTGGAGAATGAGGAGTTTACTTTGACTTGAAAGGAACGGTGTGTCAGGTAGGATTTGAGAATGAGATATAGATCACTGGGCAAATGCAATTTCAGTTTGTAAAGTAGGCCATCATGCCACACTTTGTCGAATGCCTGTTTTACATCTAGAAAGACAGATACACATATATTTTTGTCTTCGAGGCTATCTTTGATTTTGTTGACAATTCGGTGACATTGTTGAATTGTTGAGTAATGCTTTCGGAGAGATGATGATTTGAAAAAACATAAACGGCCTCATATTCAAAATTTAGTTAACAAGATGAGAGAAATGGGAAGGTTGTTAATACATTTAAGGAATGTGTATAACATACAATCAATATTGGCTTTAAAAACACAATGTGTTTGACAAAATGGTTTCAGCAGCTAGAATTACAGCAAGCTATTGCAAAATAACAAAACAATTTATTGCACCATCTTTATCTTCACATTAACGTACAAGCTTATTGACTGTTTGTTCAACGGCAACCACATTGTTACTAGAACAAAATCCAATTATTCCAGTTAAAAATTACAGTAAAACATTAAAAGACGTTGAGAATATTAGTATTTTAGTCCTATCAAACTAAATGTTTGAAATGGGGAGTTTAGCCATTAAAGATACAATCGAAAAGCATACCCGTAGGCCACAAATGTTACCCGTAACCGAAGATGTCATAATATTTAATAATCATTGTTACAAAATTGCTGACGAGTCAGCAAATGATCTACAAAATAATTTAGAGAAGATTGATGCGTTTAAAACTCTCTTAGAAAATATTTTAGCTCTTGTATGTATCTTTGATTTGAAAAAGGGTAGGAGACGTGCAATACACAAATCTAAAACCAAATCATAGTACAGCACAAAAGACAGTGGATTGTCTTGGAGTTTTGACAAAATGCCAAAAAACACTAACAAATTAATTCAAGCGAATTATAACCATAGGTAAAGGAAGTAAACCTGTTCCTATACTTTTCCCGAAGAAAATGCAAGGTTATATTGAAATAATGTAAAAATGCAGAAAAGAAAATCCATTTTTATTTGCTTTGGTGAGTTTGAATGTAAAAATGGATAGACGCTTTAAGAAACTTAAAAAAATATACAAATTCTTCCGGAGCACAAAATCTTAAAACAATTACATCCCGCTTAAGAAAGCAAATAGCTACTCTTTCTTTAAATTGTCTAAAAATAAACAAACAAATATAATTATTATCAAATTTATTAATCGCAAGTAGCAATCTCTGGCCCTATATAAACTATTTTTGAACAAAACAATTAGTCATCGTTTTCGCTATATGCATCTGGTAATCAATCATAAGATATATCCTTAAAATAAATGATATATATTTTTTTTATAGTACTTTATTTAGCAATTAGAATGTTACAAAATTCTATAAGCTAAAATGCTAACGATTACTAGCTAAACTAGTAAGTAAATGACATGGTTAGGTTAATATCCATTGATATTACCTATATTAATTTTAATTTGTGATTTAATTTAAACTAGATCAAATGGCCACAGTTTTTTTAGTTTTTTGTTATTTAGTGGTTCCAATAGCTGTTCCATAAGTGAATTTGGGTGTGTTGCCACAGCTTCATGGTGTCTAGTAGCCTTCTCATGGATGACTTCCACAACTGTCGGTACATGGAGATCTTCGTGTAGCGTGTGGTTTGTTACGTACCAAGGAGCATCTGCAATTTGTCGAAGTACCTTCGACTGACTTCTTTGTATGATTGCTAAGTTTGACTTGGAGGCGCAGCCCCATAGTTCCAATCCATATGTCCAGATTAGTACTTTGTTTTCTATTGACACTCTTGATTTTCTTCCTATTAACCATTGTAACTCTCTTGCTTTGATTTCTACTTGTGTTTTTCTTTTTGATAATGTGTTGTTCCATGTTAGTTTACTGTCAATGTGAAGGCCCAAGTATTTGTACGTTATTTATTGAGACTGGAGGACATAATTCTTTCCGGAGGGTAAATGTAACGTGTGCTGACTTATTTTCATTGACTTTTATTTTCCACTTCTTTAACCATTCTTCGATTATGTTTAGATGTTTTGTCTATTGTCTGTTGCGATTTGAGGGTTTTCGTGGCTAGACAAAATTGCTGTGTCATCGGCGAATGTCCCAATAGTAGTGTTTTGTGTCAATGGTAAATGTAATGTGAACAGGACTTATAGGGGTGGCCCCAGACCACTTCCCTGTGGAACTTCTGAATTTATTGGGATACAGTCTGATTTCTCTTCATTTACCTTTGTTCGGAACGTTCTTTCACTCAAGTACGATTTTAATAGCTCGAAGTAAGCTGGAGGTAGGGTGCGGTTTATTTTATGAACTAGTCCAGGGTGCCACACCTTGTCAAACGCTTGGCTGATGTCACACAGTACTGTGTTTTCTAATGCTTTATTAATGGTTTGCGTGATACGGTGGACTTGTTGAACTGTGGAGTGCTTCTGGCGGAATCCAAACTGGTGATCTGGGATCCAATATTCTGGTGGTAAGTCTTCATTTATTCTATGTAATACCAGTCGTTCAAACAATTTCGAGGGAATAGGAAGTAAACTTATTGGCCGATAAGAAGAAACTTCTGTTGGTTCTTTACCCAGTTTATGATTATAATTTATGCAACTTTGAGACACTTTGGCTAGTATCCAGTTCTTAGAATAGCATTATAGATGTAAATTAATAGTACTCATCCTTTTCTTGAAAGCAGCCTAATTTTCAATCGATTTCAACGAACAAAAAGCCCACCGAGTTTTTTAAAAAATCAGATATTTTGACGCGAGAATTTTCGATTGAAAATTAGGGTGCTTTTTCGATATTAAGTCAAAATAAGGTGAAAAAATAAAAACTTTAAAGCAAAAAAATTACAGTGTGTTTAGAACATAAAAAGGTAAGTTTTCACCAAATTTCGTGAAAAAAAATTATTTTGTAAAAGATAAAAATAAAAACCAAAAACTTGGTTATTTGAATTTTTCACATAAATTTTGTGGTTATTTGAAAAAAGTGTAAATACAAAAGTTGTAGAATCTTTTTATTACCTACAACTTTACAATTTAACTTTTTTCCGTATATATAAATAAGCAAGGCATTTAACAAATCATCAGAAGTTATCACATCAGTGCAGGGAAGAAGGTTAATTTGCTTTATTTTTGAAAAATAGTGCATAATAATTTTCTGTAAAAAACATTAACTGTTAGTATTGCATATTATTAATCGAAAACATATTAGTATTAATTAAATATTACAGGGTGGTCCTTAAGTAATTGTACATAGAAGTGAAGTAGAATCCTCACTTTAAAATATTCCAGTTTGAACTAACTTGTTTTAATTTAATGTTAATAATACGAGAGATACAATGTGTTAAAAGTGAAATTTATATTTTTGTTTTTCACAATAACTTTAACGTATCTTGACATATACACATAAATATTTAGTAGTGGTGGTTTTTTGCTGTTTAAAATGTAGTAGCGTATACGCTAAAATTTTGTTTATAGTAATATGATGAATATTATTAAATATGTTATTTATTAAACAAATTAAGTAAAACTAAGCTAAATTACATTATAACTTTAATCCACCATTTTCTTCGATGCATTTATCTTTATTCGTTCCCTAAAAGATCGTCTCATATTAAATACTATCAATGGGTGAGAAGAAACTGCTGCTTTGTTTATTTCTTCTCGAAGTTAGTCGCGGGTATTTATGATGTCTTTATAAACAAGTTGTTTCATTGTATCCCATATACTGAAATCGTGAATATTAAATTCTGGGCTACGTGGTGGCCAAAGGAACGGGCTACCGCGACCAATCCGGCGTTCAGGAAAGTTAGTATTTAAATGGGTTCTGACTTCTCTCGAATAATGTGGCGGGGCACCATCTTGCATAATACACATATTTTGCCTTAAACTCAGTGGCAATTCTTCGAACAAATCAATGAAGTCATTTTGCTAAAAATCACCATTCAAATTATAGGGTAACTCGTATGGCCCTAATAAATAGTTTCCAATGATCCCACACCAAACATTTATTTGGAAATTCAAGTCTCTTTTAACATGGGGATTTTCAATTGCCGAGACATATTTTTTTCTTAAATTAAAAATTCCCTCGGCATGTAAAAGTAGCTTAATCGGTAAATAATATTCAATCGACGAAAGTGTGGTTAAGATTTTGTCTATTTCGGAGCTTAATAGTAGATCTGCTGGCAATAAATTTTGCACCGGAGTAAAATGGTATGGGTGATACTTCTACTTACTAATTCCTAAATTACAGGATAAACTTAGTGCTAAATAATTAAATAAGAATCATGCAGCTGATCACTTAAATTAGATTACCTCTAAAACAGTTAAGTTTTGGGGTTTTTAAAAAGTGTATTTTTATTTTGTTAAATGGATGTGGTTTTAATATCCTTTTATAAAAGGAGTGCTAACTTAAACAGCCAAAAAGTTTGGCGCACATTTATGCCAGAAGTGGTGCCCTCTACAAAATACATTAAAATAAGTACAATAATATAATTTATCATACCCAAAAACCCCCATTACCCAATATTTATATATACATGTCAAGAAACGTTAAAGTTATTGTGAAAAATAAAAATAAAAATTTCACTTTTAACTCTATGCATCTCTCTTATTATTAACATTTTATAAAAGCAAGTTAGTTCAAATTGAAATATTTTAAACTGAGGATTCTATTGTACTTATATGTACCATTACTTAAGGACCCTGTAAAGTTCTTGTGACTTTGATATATTAAAAATTAAAACTTATAATCAAAGTAATTCTAGAGTGAAAGAAAGCATATTAGAATTTAAAATTTATTTAAAAATGAATCATAAATTCCATTAAAATATAAAATATTTTTTACTCATAGAATCTTTTTAATAATAATAATAAAAATATTGTGAGAAGTAGTTTATATTTATAAAAAATACTTACCTTTTAAATTTTAAAACAATTATATGTAGAAAGTGTACTCATACTAACTAAAAGATACTTACTATGCCGTATTATATATTAAAACTTTCGTTATCGCATGTTCAGAACTATCAAATTATATTATTCTTTTAATACATATACCTAATATGGCGGTATAAGCTAAATTGATAATATCTAGATAATTCATGTCGGATATAAAATTTACAAACGAATGAAGATGTATCGTAAATTTTTGAAAATTAGGTTAAAAAAATATATACACTTATTTAATAACAAGTATTTAAAATATCATAACACATTTTCTTTTTTTAATATATAGAAATGTCACCAACAGATTTACAAGAAATGCAAAGTTGCATTTCTCAGGAATAGGAGACGACAGCCGAGTTATTAAATAGGAGGATCAACACTTTACGAGGCTTTTTGACTTTCAATCTTAATTAGAGTTAGTTACCTCTGTTTTTGTATCCAAAAATCATTTTTTGTAAATTCATTGTTTTTGAAAATAAAATAATGTTTTTTTTTGGAAGAATTAAAAGTGAGTTTACATTTCTGGTGCTGCGAACAGGATTCTTCGTACAGAAACTCGTGATCCTTGTCAACTTCAGTTGTTTGACGAAAAATCCAACCGAAATTGAGAGAAGAAAGAATAGTATACAGAGGACATCTCAAATGATCATTCACCTGTAAGTCTAATTTCCTTTTTCTCATATGAGCAATATTGATAATATTTCAGAAGAAAATTTACATTTAGCCAATATTAGTTTGGCCGTTATTGAGAATATATGCCTCATTTTCAATTAAATTCTCTTGATGAAGGAACCTCTTCAAAAATGATAATGATAATCATAAAAGTCAACAGCAATATATGAACTTTCTAAAAGCTCAACAAAATCCGAAACAAAGGTCTAACCAATTATATCGGGCCAACCTTAAACCAAAAAACAATTCAAATTCTCCGCAAAACAATTTTCAGTCAAACTCAGCTATTCCACCACAACGTAATTTTCAAGCTAGTCCCAATAACTTTATAAACAATACAATTTTTAATAATACGCCTCAATCGAACAATTTTGTAAATAATTTAAATTTTAATCGACAACCTTCATTTCCCAACAAAAACAACGATTTTCAAAACAATAATAAAACTACCCAATATAAAAAACCCCAAAATCAATCTACCAACCCTACTCCTATGAGTGGCGTACAGACAATATCTTCAAGAAATCAACCCATGAGCATTTCAACGAGACGAACTCATCATTTTAACGTGCAAACGTCTAATGAAGAAAACTCTAATTTTTCAAACGACTCGTATGAAATAAACGAACAAGAAAATTTTCAAGAACAAAATTTTCAGGAGGTTCTCCTACCAGAACAACCACCCCCACTATAAATTTAAACAATATTCGTAGCCATCCTCAATTACCTTATTTTATTTTACCCAAATTGGGATTAAACGTTTTAATAGATTCTGGAGGATCAGATACGATAATTTCATCTAATGCCGCAAAACATTTTAACCCATCTCATATCTATAAAAAACCCTTCAAATTAAATTCTATGAAAATAACACAACATTTTTCTTCCAACATTTATACACCTTTATTTAAAGAAATTAACATTTTTGAACCCATAGACGCGAGAATTGCTGACTGGAGTAAATATTTTGATATCTTGCTAGGGAACTTTGACCTAGAACGACTACATGCGTTAATAGACTACGAAAGTAAAACGCTGACATTAAAACTTTTTAATATTACAATTCAATTTAAAACACTTTATAATAAAATTCCTGTAAATGTATCAAATGGAGATGTACTTTTACCAGAAATTGAAATAAGTAACATAAAAATACCAGACTCCATTTACACCGCTACAGATGGTTATATTGACCATATCATATTTAATAGTCCGGTACAAATAGACCCAATATGTGTGGAAAATTTTAACAATTACGAAATTTCGAAAGGACCAACAAATTTTGATTAGTCAATTATTCGAACGCAACATTTGAATGACGAAGAAAAAGATGAAATTTTAAAACTATGTAAAAAGTATAAAGACATATTTTACGACGAAAAATTACCCTTGATCTTTACTTCTGCAATAAAACACGAAATTAGAACACTAGACGAAAACCCTGTTTATGTTAGAGGATTTGGACATCCAAAAGCTATGCAGGAATAAATTACTAGACAAATCAATAAACTTGTCGACAACAAAATTATTAGACTTTCTATATACCCCTACGCCGCCCCTATTTAGATAGTACCCAAAAAAGCAGACGCATCCAGTAAGAAAAAATTTCGTATGGTAATAGACTATCGTAACTTAAATGAAAATACAGTAGAAGACAAATATCCTATACCAAAAATTGATGAAATATTAGATAATTTAGGTAAAGCTACTTATTTTACAACCCTCGATTTGGCTCAAGGATTTCACCAAATCAAACTTCATCCTAATTCAATTGAGAAAACTGCCTTTACAGTTCCTCACGGTCATTTTGAATTCTTGAAACTTCCTTTTTCACTAAAAATGCCCCGGCCACTTTCGAAAGATTAATGGACAATGTTCTTCGTCCTTTTCTACACAAATTTTGTTTTGTCCATATAGACGACGTAATTATCTTTTCAAAATCCCCACATGAACATCGTGTTCACATTGCCACTATATTTTACACTTTCAGACAAAATAACCTTAAAGTCCAGTTAAATAAATCGGAATTTCTAACAAAAGAAGTTGCTTTTCTTGGTCACATCGTCACCCCACGAGGTATAAAACCTAATCCTAATAAATTACAAGCTATCCAAAAATATCCTCTCCCAAAAACCGTGAAAGAAATAAAATTATTTTTAGGACTTATCGGTTACTATAGGAGATGTATTCCGAATTTTGCAAACATCACATCTCCATTTTCTCGATGTACTCGCAAAGGAGCAATTATTGATCCTACTAATCCTCAATACTTCGAATGTTTCGAAAAATGTAAGCAACTATTATCTAATTCTCCAGTTCTTCAGTACCCAGATTTTACAAAACCCTTTGTATTAACTACCGATGCTTGAAACGTAGCCATTGGTTCACTTCTAACACAAAATAATCATCCGATCGCATATTATTCTCGTACTCTTAAATTCAGCAGAACAAAATTATTCTACTACGGAGAAAGAACTCCTAGCTATTATAGACTCTTGTAAACATTTTCGCCCCTATCTGTATGGACCGAAAAAATTTATTGTCGAATCCGATCATAATTACTCGTATGGATTTATAAAATTGAAGAACCTACCTCTAGATTAGCTCGTTGGAGACTGAAACTCGAGGTAAAATACAAAAAAGGAAAGGAAAACCAAGTCGCAGTTGCTCTTTCTAGAGTCCAAATAAAATCATTAACCGGTAGCTCAAAATGTGCCGAACCTACAAACCCCGACGGTTTTGACTTTCTTGAGGAATTTCTTGAGGAATTCGATTTCATACAAGTAAATAACGATAATAGCGATAGTACGGATAATACACAGTATACTGTAATTGAAAATCCTATTTCAGGTATTAAATTTCTGAAGAACCTATTAACATGTCAAAAAATCAGATTATAATTTTACCTCAATCCGCAAATTACGACATGACCTATAAAAATGTCAACAACAAATGGTTCAATACATGTACCGGCCAAGCACGAATACATCATATGCACGAAACCCGTGAAATCCAGATGCAGCATCCCTAATGTCTAAAATTTTACTAAATCATTGGTTACAGAAAATTTCCTACAAGAAACCAGCAAAATTATATTATTAGAAGTAGTCAAATGCCAACCACAATTCAACAGGAAGAAGTCCGAACAAGCAGCATTTTAATATCTGACGAAACAATAGTTATAGAGGGAATTCAATTCCTTCGGATCTGTTCACTGGCTATTCTTTTGGGCATCTTTATTTCACAATCCACACGAAAACAACATGCACTTATCACACTAAAATGCATAATGAGGGACTTTGGTGTGGCGATGGCCTATGAGGGTGTTTCTTCTCTTTCAACTAGTGCACGTATCACATAAAATATGCTACTACCAAGTGTTCTATAAGGACCTGACTGCGAAATATAATATAGAAATAAAGGAAGAAGCTTTTAATCTAATTATTCTTTTGGAGGCAAAATAATCAACACATTAACTTAGAAATTAAAAAACTGTGCGCATTTTCAGAGTCTACTAGTCTATAGAATAAAACTTAAACTAAATTAAAGATCTTGTATCTTGGTTGCTAAAGAGTCGTTAACTTTAACATTAAAATTGGGAGACAATTTTTTTACTTTTGCGGGTTGGGATGACTTAATGAACAACAACTTTATTTGACAACTTAGTTTCAACTAAATATTTTAGTGATTGGCGATTCACTGCTACAACGTTTTGAAAGTTGACTAAGAAGCGCTGGGGATGATCACGTCTTATTGGTCAATTACGTGGTAAATTTGAAGTTTGTTTATTTGCGAACTTTTTTGACGTCTATTAGCAAGTTGTTGATTGGTTGAAGTTAAAATATAGCGTCATGTGAATGTATCTTAGAACATACATAAATTCTGGACCGAGTGTGTGCTAGAGAGAATGGTCAAGAACATAACTACAGAGAGAGTGATAGAAGGAGAGGGCAATAGAAGGGAAAATAATCAATAGTGTTTATATTGTGGTTACCAGGGTTTTATAAAGTGTATACAGCTGTATGCTTTGCTTCCCCTTCTGTTTTCATCTTTCTCTTAGACTATATATTTTCTAAAATCTCTCTAATATCCTCTTACACTATGAATGTTCATTATTACGACGATAGCAATCTAAGAGTGACGTCACACTTGGTCCAGATTATATATGGTACAAGATATGTATAAAATTATTACGAGAATGTACAGAGAACAATAAGTTGAATTGGATTTTATTGTAACTTGTTTAAAACGAGTGAATTTTAAGAATTATCAGATTTAGTGTGAATAAGTCCTGAAAATGCCTTATAAGCGACCCAGAGTATAAAAGTGTATATATATTGTTGTTTCATGTGATGATAACTTTAATTTTGAAGAATGTCATTATTTGGCTGGAAAGTTTGCATCCTATTTATATGATAGATGGATAGGAATATCGGGGTGAGGCAATAAATAAAACACCAAATATTATTTTCAAATGGCCTACATTTCGTAGCCTATTCACTTCTTTCTCAAGGCTCTAAAAACACATTTATTATTTTTATATTTATTTTTTTTAACTTATACAAAATATTCATCTCGCCTATTTTAATGAAATTTGGGCCGTATCAAAATGTTTTTTCTTCAAAATTATATGGATAATCTTTATAAAAACGGTCTAACATTAATGTGTTTTATAAAATATTTGAACAAAGAATAAGGAATAGAAGATGAATTTCTGTAGGTAAAATTAGTTTTAACGTCTGTCAAGTGACAACCCAATCTGCTTTCACAAGAAATTTGACGTTTTTATTTAAATTTATCCCTCATTCTATAGAGATGGGCGTTTACCGTAATTAAATTTTGAATGTCCGTTCCTAAAATTAACATCTACTCGATTATTCAAGTGAAACATATCTTATATCTTAATAAATAAGTGAAATGAGAGTGGTCATTAATTCAGTGAAGTTTATGTTCCATATGGTATCAAAAGAAAAGAGTGAAATCATGAAAAATTATGCTCACAAAGATATGTGGCTCAGATGTTACAAACGAATCAATCAGCATTTTCACCGATTGTGGCTTAGATTTAGGCAAGTAGGTATTGTTAGAGGAAAACCTTATCTACAGCGACAGAGAATAACTACCCCTCGAGAGGACTGCAATTTAGTCAATTTGTCTCTGCAAGAGAGAACGCGAACGGCTTGTCTACTAGGAAATGGCCATTTTGAAGCTAATTGCAAGCGAATATAGACAGAAGCAGCGTGAAATAGATCCAATGAATGACAGTTGAAGTCACGAAGTACAGCTGTAGGTCCCCGTTCACCGCGAGCACATCGAAGGGTTTCGATAACTTTTGAACATCGGCATATCAACTAAAACATGAAAGAAAAGAGTCACGTGATATTCTACACTAATGATGCTCGTGTATGAGAATAAAGGCGTTAAGGAGAACGTTGAGACAACTAAATCTTTTGGATTTTGGATGAGATAACTTTAAAGGCGCGCATCGCTTTGCTTTGAAAATGGAACAGTAATGGGTAGACGATACATTTACGAAATATATCAACTAATTGTTATCCCATTTTTGCGATTCACGTCAGTCCCTATTTTATCCTATAACAACAAGTTATGAAATCGTCTTCCAACAGTCCGAATTGAGGATTTTTGTATAATTATAAAACAAAGATTGTTACTGGTTTCGCAACTTCAAAAATTAAATAATGTTCTTCAGGATTTGAAAGGTTTCTTGATAGAATGAAGGCCAAGCCAGTGTGCTCAAGTAATAATTAGTTTTTCTGTTTGACTTATGTTTTGTGAAATGTACAGTTACGTTGTTGACTATGATTTTGATTTTTTTCTATTATTAGAAAATTTTTCATTGAATATATTATATTATTTTTAATTTCAATATTTCAAAATTATTTCACAAGATCATTTCATTTCATTAAAAAGTTATCATCATTTAAGTAAATGATACCTCTTTCATCGTAATAAGTTTATACAATGCGCATCACAAATTTGACATGAAAAAGTTTGAGTAAGTTCACGTCTTTCTATTCAGCAAAACCTGTCAAGTTGATATAAAATAAATAATAGATACAATAAATTGGGCAAGGGCCCAGCTCTATAGTGGATATGCCTGTGATACGATAACTATAGTTAAGCGGTGTCCAGCGCGGATGGTTGACCACCATCGAACACCGTCGTAATATGCCCGTTCAGCCTGCAGCGACTAGTAGCATATCACAGCTCGCAGACACTATACCAATGAGCACGAGGTATAGTGGAGATATGCCGTCTTTCGGAGGAGACTGTCGGTCCCGAGTCCATAGATGTTGGGCTCCTTAAAGATACCTACCTCGGGTTGGAATACCTGAGGATTCGACAAAATTTCCGGTTAGGGTTAGCATGCTCCCGGCGTCGATGATCAGCCCTGGTCGCAGAACTAGATCGATGTTAAATAAACCAAATAAATAAAAGAATATATAATAAATTTATATTTAAATACATAAATCTAAAAGTGGGTCAGATATTTCTCCTCCAATTAACTATTTTGTTTTCAACAATTATCCGATTCAGAACGTTTTAGTTAATTATTTAAATTACAATTTCTCGCACAATAGTAATCAGTAAAGCTTTTAACTAATATATTCCCTGAATATTCCGAGAAAAGCAAATTAATATCAATTAACATATAAGAGAATATTTATATTAAAAAAAATGTTATTATCCTTTTGACAAATATGACATTCTACTCACAATTTGATTAATGTTATAAAATTAACATATTATAGTTATAAAAAAAGTTTGTAAATAATAATATTAATTGTTTTTATTTGTATATATTTATAACAGTTTGTAAAAATAATTAAAAATCTGTTTCAATCCGTAAGAACTATTTTAAACTTTTAAATACTTTTGATTTAATATATAATATTTAATAAACTTACATTTGTTATAAATTTAAACGGCTTTTTTGTAATAGATAATAATAAAAAAAATTACAATATAAAGTAGAGAAACAAAATGGCTCATAGAACAAATAAAAAACATAGAGAGAAGTTATACCAAAAGCTAAAAGAGCCAGGACTTTCCATTATAACATCAAATGGTCAGAAAAAAAGGTTAGCTGTAACACAAACTTTCAAAAAATTGATTTCAAATAAAAGAAATATGTTCTACAGGAAATTGAGGATAAAATGAATGAAGAGTCCAATTGTCTAGTCAAAATCTCGAATACGAAATAAATGCACCTTCTATAGTTTTTCTATAGTTTTGATTCCAAGATTTTCGTGAGTTCCTATTGTTAATGATACAATTACTTTATATCCTTGGTTTTAACAACATAGGCCATAATAACGATCCGAGATAATAGATAGCGTCAAAATTAAAACATAGTAAGGAATTTGACATATACAAAGCATGTAATGTAAATTTTAGATTTGTAATCTAAACTAAGCCAAAACGCCTCACCTAATTATTTATTCCATTGAAGTTGTATAGAGAGATTGATCGGAATTTACCATTCATATTCAATCTCGCATAAATCTCCGTAATCCAATTGCAAATTTCGGTATGTGAATATTGAATTTAAAATCCTTTTATAAATAATGAATATGAATTATTTGAAATTTTTTCTGTTATATCACTTCAATGCTTTCTCAGTATTTAATTATATCCCTATTGTGTATATTTATTGACAATATATAAGTACAGGTTGTCTAATTTTATTCCGGACATATCCATGTTAAAAATTCAGATGTAATACTGACCAAAGTACCATTTGACAATGTTGCAACAACCGTACTTCGAGATCTCAGACTCTAACTTCGTACCAGAGGTAATTGCTATATTTAGCAACGGAGTACGTTGCCGTATCGTGTATTCACCTTTTTAGCAATTGAATCCTATATATGTACGGATTAAAATTAAATACAGCTCTATGTTGATGCTAGCAGATATAGTTTTCTGTCGAATTTTTATGGTCTTATTATAATTATTATGATTTCGGCCTTTATACTATGAAAAATAAATTAAGACAGTTTATAACAAATTCTATCAATATATTCATTACGTTTTGCAAATATACATAACTGTAATTAACAAACATTAATTCAATTAGAGGAATAATTAGAGTATGATTGGTAAACTAGTATGTCTTGTTTATCTGGTTGAGAGTAATTACGTTGTAATTCATATCTAATTATCATTTTATGTTAAAATCACGTCGAAATTAATATTAATATTAGACTAAAATTATATCGATTAGGTATTTTATTCAGTTTAGTAGAATAACTAAAGGAATGAATAAATATCTTACTATTTACTGAACTGAAAATGAAATTTATTCATGAAAGATTCAATTGTATTCTTTTTGTTTTATTGAGGAAGTCTTCTTTCATTTCACATTATAAATATAGGAAAATATTGATTTTTTTACATTTTGTAACGTAAAGGAAGAATCTAGAAAATATATAAATAACGTATATTTGAGATTTTAGAAAATACCATGTTTGTTAACATCGTGGTATTGTTATGCATCATATAGGATTCTACATGCTTAACTAAATTACTAGACTAGAAATATTTTTTAGAAATTCATTAGTTGTTTTTTATGTAATATTTAAATAATGAAAAATTAATACATATTGTCTACTAGAGTAAATTTAACCTTAAAAACACAACACAATTACAGTAATAAAAAAAATGAATATTACATTTTATAAATACGATAAAGAATTAAAACACCAGTTTAAAATCCATTGAAAGGGAGTGTACGAGTAAATAAAGACTCCCTTGATAATTCATGCTTAAGTTTAACCAAACAGAACTGTCCCATTCTTAAAATCAAAGAAACCAAATCCATTTACAAAATTCCCTTGAATACATTCTTTCTTTCGGTAAATAACATTACCTTATACCTTAAAACTTCAACTCCTTATGTAGCCGAATTTAATTCCACTCTGCGAAAATTTTAAATTGATATTCAGTGGTGGATACGCGAAGAGCTATATTAATAAGCCAAACGGGAGAAGTTCTAGTTTTTGTTGTTGTTATTTCGAAACATCTTTCGCTGCCTTAGGAGAGATTAACTTTATCGAATCACGATTCTAAAAACGTTTTTAGCTATAGAGAAGCAGGTAAAAAGGCTATCGCTGGTATTTGTCTGCTACTCTCAGAATGAGTTTTCAAAGTTGTACGTTAATTAAAAATGTTTTTTTATATCTAATTTTGGTTATATATTAATATTATTTAATGCATCGAATCAGTACGTTTTGAGAAGTGCAATAAAATATCACTCTGGAGTAAGATACTACCATAGTAAGATGATACCATATTTTCAAAGGAATAGAAATATAGTGTTAAAAGTATCATATCATCTTCTGACTCAGCCAAATAATCAAATAAGCAGTTGGTTTTGTTCACATAGCTTCGCGCAATTAATTAGTGAACCGTACCGATAACTGCTACATCTACAATCTTGCTTGATCCAGTTTTTGTTAACTGTCCTGATTTAATTATTGATTCTGGTGTCATAAATATAGGTTTGATTTCAAATCGTATGTCTAATTGTCTTATAAGAGTTCCATTATTAAAACGCTATGTTAAATTTGTTACTTATCGAAATTATAAATACTTTAATTCTGATTAGCATTGCGTTACATGGAATAATATGCAATATATTACAAATATAGATGATTTATGACAAAGCATCTGATAAAACTATTCGATATTCATGCACCTATTGTCACGACTCACCAGACCGCATTAGACGTGGATAACTGACGTTATCTGAATCAATTTAATATCCAGAGAAAAAATGGATTTGTTATCCCTGATCATCTAAATAAAGTTGTGTCTATTAATGATTATTTCTCGTCTGTATACAATAAAACTGTCGATACTCGAGCTAGTATAAATTCCTATAGTTATCGAAATCGATTGGTTTCTCATTCAGACAGGCTACAACTGATGAAATTGTTAACGCGTTATCGTCCATTAAGTTTTAGGCTTGTGGATGTGACAACATAGCATCCCCAATGCTTAAGTTACACTATCCATTTCTTGTACCAAATATTACTTTTATCATCAATTCTTGCCTAGAAAGGCAATATTTTCCCAATAACTGGAGAGAAGCTGTCATCTGCCCTGTACCTAAAGTGTCATCACTGACGGAACTAAAAGATTTAAGACCAATCAGTTTATTACCTGTTCTCGGCAAATTGTTAGAGATAATAGTTTACAAACAAATAACTATTGTTTTATTCAAAATAATATAATGGAAAAACATCAGTTTTTGTGCTTCACATAGCACAGCAACGTCACTATTAAATCTTTGTGATAACTTAATTCGCGCTTATAATAAGGGCATGGCAAGGTCATTGTGGATTTGGATTTGACACTATCGATCATGAACTAATACGTGCAAAAATTTATTACTATGGTTTTGATAAAATATTTTACATATAATGCAAAAGTGTTAGTCAAAATTAAAACTATTATTTATACTATATTATATATTATATATTATTTATACTATAATTATATTAGACAACACATGTAGTTTCAGCACGATGGGGCATCTGTTCATTTTGCTGCAAGTGCTAGAAATTTCCTAAACAGACGATTTAGAGAAAAATGGATTGGTCGGGGTGGACCCCAATGTTGGCCTCCAAGGTCACCCGACTTAAACCCTATCGATTTTTTTATCTGGGGCTACATGAAGTCCTTAGTGTACCATAGTGAAACCATCGTTGAAACTGAAGAAGATCTAATAGCGAGAATTCAAGCTGCGACAGAACCTAATGCAGTCCAATCCGGAGTTATTCTCAAAAACACGTTTTTCAATGAGAAAACGGTGTAGAACGTGCTTACAAGTAAACGGCCGACAGTTTGAACAACTATTGAAATTTCGTCAATTTTGTTATTGTTGTATCTAATACATTTGTTTGAATTTAATTTTCATAGCTTTTGCGTTATTGTGGTTTTTACTTTTATCAAGTTCTCAGAAAATCTCAGAAATAGCATGTATTCTTTTTTCAACTAACGCCTAACGCTTAGTTATTATTCGAAATCGAATTAATAGTATGGATTAAAAGCAAATACTTACTTGTTTAGCAAAACGCCGACGGGCAAATTACACAACAAATCATAATTTGTGAATTATCTAAGTACTTGCAGACTTTTGTTCAGAATCAAATATCTACAACACCGTTCATTTTAGCTCCATAAAAGTTTATTACTTTTTTACCTAAAAATGAACAGAGAATTTAAAAAAATTAAAAAAAAAAAAAATTTGTTCCAGTGGCGTAAAAGATAGGGGGATAAAAGTTGCCACAAACCCTGATAGCGCGCCACTGGTTAAATTTTTCAAAAGTCAGTTTATGTCAAAATATTGCTTTCTTAAAGAGCATATTGGTCACCAAATTTGAAAAAAATATTTGGAGGCGTTTCTGATTTATGACAAATTTTTAATTTTGATTTCAAACTTTTAACACCCTGTACCTCGGAAACTAAGCCCTTTAAGGGTTTATGTTCCCATATCAAAATTCATCAATTAACGAGAGCTCTCTGGGGTAAAGCGTTGTCGGTCGAATATAGTAACACCCTGTATAATGCAGTAGTCTTATATGATGAAATTGAAAATACGGTTAAATCTCCAGTTTTTATGTCACAATCTTTTAGATTTGTTGAAATACAATAATTAGTAATAAAGCGAGTTTGACAGGATTTAAAATTATTAAAAATTATATTAATTAACTAAAAAAATGTTGTAAATTGTTACTTTTTTTAATTAGGAAACATGACCTTTAATTTTATTATTAACTAGTCCTACATGTAAGATAAATTTCCATAAAAAGCGCGAAATTTTCAGAAGTCTTCAGCTTGTTGAGAGGTACCTACTCTGAAGATATCAAAGCACAGTATATTAGATTTTGCCAGTGTATATCTTAAAATTTCTCTCTTACAAACAAGAAAAAATATCATATTGAAATATTATCTGAAAACACAAAGGATAAGCAAAGCGATCTTCTAAAGAGGAAAATCAAAAGATTTCTCGGTTGATTTATTTTCGACAAGCTTTTACAAGAGCAGAAAAGGGGAGAGAACATCAGCCTTATCAATAAAATATCAGTACACCAGTAAAATGTAAAATTTACTTGAATCATTAATATCGGCGAAATCTCAACGAACAAGTTGAAAGAAGTTTCGAGTTTAAGTGAAACAAACTTTATTCGAGACATAAAGAAACGTCGCATTTTTAAGATTCCCTGAATTTTGTAAACTTCTGAAAGATTGTAAATGAACGTCAAATAATTTGTGCCATACAATTAGAATCTATTATAATTTCCATGGATAATTAAAGAAGCAAAAAATTTTTTATACACCAATAGAGACTTTATCATTTTTACACATACAAATAGAGGAAAATATTATAATCATAAATATGCTCATCCTTTAATTAATTCCCTAGAATGAACCTCAGAAGCTTTGCAGTTTTTTGCGAGAAGGAATGGTTTATTATGATTACTATTTTCCATGACACATTGCATACATTTAAAAAAAAATTTGGATCGGAAAACATAAGCCAACAACTAAAATGGAGAGGACTTGAAGAATGTTTACAAAAAATATTACAAGATTCTAATAAATATAATAAATAAAATGGTTATTATTAGTAAGAGCAGGAGACTATGAATGATTATTTAGTTGTTTATAATATTAATAAAGATATTGAAAAAAATAATGCTTACATCAAAAGAGTTTAAAAGAATAAATAGTGGCAAATGATAAATATATTTAGGCTGTTACTCTTTACCGTCGTCCTCAATAAAGCTGTAAAAGAGACAAAAAAGAAAAGAATTTTTTTTTTGAATTGTGGTATGTCAGTAAAAGTCGAAGTCACCATTTATTTACTCTGCAATTAACAGTAAAATGGAATAAGATTACCTAACGAAAAAAATAAGTAAGTTAATAAGTAAATTAAAACAATAAAGGAAACTCTAATGATTTATTCACCACCATATAAAAATTTACATTAAGCTAAATTTATTTCTGTGTGATGTAGTTGAACAAAGAAAAACAGTTTATTATTTGCTTCTTTTTTTTAGTTGACCGCAAAATGTCATAAAATATTAATATTTTAACTCGAACACAAACTGAAATTTTGACATACCTAACTCAAGCTGAAAATATATAGAATTATCAGTTTTAATGTTTTACAGTGTATGTACCTACTTACCAAGTATAGGACATGATAATACTTACAAATATTTAGATCAGGCATCGAAAATCATATTTCATTATAATGACCTTATTATCGAACATATCCAATTATTTCTGATTTTATGGAAGTCAAATATTATGGAAATGTTTTGAAATCCCTGTTGATATTATTAGGAATAGGAAATGAACTATTGGAAATTAGTTTGAATGTATAAAATTACCGTAACAAAGAAGAATAAATTCAATTTAAATATAAATATTCTTTCAATATATTTAAGGTTCTCTGATCAGCGACTCTTCAAATTCGTCTTTCATAAAATAAAGAAAAAAGAATTAATCCTCATAAATCTGAAATACAAAACAATTTCCAACGTATAGGGGTGATCTCATTCTTTGAATGACATTAAACTAATTTGAAAAGAGAGTACAGCTAAAAAGTAAAAAAAAAGCAAAATGGATAATTCAGGAAGAAAAAATAAAAAAAACAGATAAACCGATATCGATTGTTAATGTGGCATATAAAATTTTAATTACGTATCTTTTAATTATTAATATGAAATTATAGTAGGTATGCTAAGATTAACACATGTCAAATATGAGAATAAGCGAATCGATTAAAAGTACGTTATAATACAATTCCAAGCGAAAAAAGAGAGTACATTCAATTACTTCAAATACGCTATAAATTAAATTGTTCAGAGATAGGGATAATTTTATTTGTAACATAATATATATTTAATATTACATTTTAAATAAATTTATGAAATAAACAGTCAGAAAATGGTCATAAAAGGTCAATAGATTTGATTAATTGATCAGAGATATAAAATGTTTCAAAAAGGTTAAATTTTTTTAAGGTCATTAAAAATGTTGGCATCTCTTCTTTGATAAAATAGAAAATGAAAAACCATGCTTCATAGAAAATCTTCTACTGATAATTTTTTAGTTAAAATAAATAGTGGTAAAAATAGTTTTTATTTCAAAAAATGATTTAAGACACGTAGACAGTAATGCACATTCACAGAGCTCATTGAGTAATATCAGGGTAGAAAATATTGTGCGGATTCTTAGTTATTTAAAATATATAATTTTTAGATACATTTTTGGGGAAAAATATTTGCATACTGCATACATGATATCTAAGAAGCAGCATTATAATAAAAATAAATGTAACTTAATGTTTACATAACTTAATTAAGACATTATTGAATTTTATTTAATTAATTTGGCCTACCGAAACTAGTAGCCACCTTTATATTAAACATAAAATAAATAGTGTTAAAAATAGTTTTTATTTCAAAAAATGATTTAAGACACGTAGACAGTAATGCACATTCACAGGGCTCATTGAGTAAAATATTGTGCTGATACCTAGTCAGTTAAAATATATAATTATTATTTTTTAAATAAAAGAGATATTTATTTGGAAATTAATAGCACGGATTCTTATTTGTGAGCACAGGTAAATTGTAATCCTTTTTTTTTCAGAAGGCGTCATTGTAGGTTGTTCAGTAACTAGACTCAGTTTAACTCGGACGCCTGATTATTAAAGTCGTTTGTTCCACTTCCTTTTGATTCTGTGTTAAAAGAGTCTTAGTAGAAACAGTTGGATGTTAAAATGTAGAAAGAATTTTTAATAGTGAAGGCAGGCATTAATTGACATCACTGACTAGGGGTTGCTGGTTTTCTCAAAATTTTACAGTTATATTGGATCTAAAGCAGCTCAAGCGAAAGAGAAGCACTCGGACTTATATATATGCATTAACAGTAAACTACTTAAAAAGCCAAAAAAAAATAGTTACTGCAAAGTAAAATTACCAAAAGGAACCCTTAAATGACGCAAACGGATGGCTGGGCAGGACATAAGCAGGTGCGGGGCATACTTTTTAGCACTCTATTTACGAAACTGCTTTATAAATGAAACGGATTTGTCTACTATTCAATTCTGTGTCTAAAGAAAACTTATAGTGGAGCATTCGGTATATTATAGCACGGTATGGGGGATAATCGGTATACTATAAAGGGTATTTTCACCGACAGAGCTAAGCCCAAATCTAGTGAAAAAATCTTAGGTAATCCGAAAATATCCAAAGAAATTCGAAAACATTGTTTCTTCTTGTGCATCTTGGCATATTTTACTTAAAAACAAATAAATATCTAAAAATGTTTCACTTTATTAACGTATTTAGGAAACAAATTCACATGAAGCAATAAGAAATACTGGCTTGAACTAAAATATTCCTGTAACTCTTTGACACTATAAAACTCATAACCGGAGTAAAGTTCAAAAGTCGAACGATCCTTTTTCGCATGATTGATTGTTTAGAAGTTGAACGTAACCTAAAATCCAGTTAATTAAATCTTTGTAAATAAAGATACGCTTGAGAGTGTTCCATATACCCATATACACAATTTTCAGGATTCGCCCTTTCTGACATCACTTTTAACCAATAAGAAACTGATTACCTTACTTATGCAATTCGCGATCAACTCCATTTTAAGGGCGCTAAATCAGTTAAGCCCAATACACCGAAGAGTACACACATACCCTCGCTGAGTTAGTAGTTCCTAAACACCCAAAGAGAGTAGAGAAATTAGCCGCCCACACAATACACACAATTTTTGTAAAAAGTTATTTGATGTTTCATATAAAACAAAATAGAAATTTTTAATTTGAAGGTAAAAAATCATGTAATAACTCTTTAGAAACAAAGGTACATTTGTTAATAATTTAAGTATTGAAGTGAGTGGAAGTTTTGTGCCCATTGTGACAAAAAAAAACTAACAGGAAGTTAGTATTTGTACTTATACAGTATAGTCAAAATGAAAGAAATACATTAATTATTTCGTAAATTGGCAATTTTAGGGGAAAATCCTGAAACCCGTCGATTTTTATTTTTAAATGGGCGCTTCGTTAGATCCCCTTTTTATTATTGACGTCACCTCTGTGAGCGTGATCACGTCATCAAAAAAAAAATTAAATAGAAAAGTTGGTCTTGCAATACATCAACTGAAAGGTCTTTTAAATATCTATTCACCCATCAATATGTCTAAGTAATTAATTTTTGTATGGTGTCAAAAAAATTATTTATTAAATTTTTAATATTTCAATAAATATTATAATTAAGTACAACCAAATTTAAAGCAAGTACTCAAATTGTTTACCGTCAGCTAAAATACAATGCGAACGGGGAGCGGGGAACTCTTCTCGAACTTTCGCTAAAACTTCCGGAGTTATTTTTGCAATCTTAATGCGTATCCGTTCTTTGAGTTCATTAATAGTTTGTGGTCTATTTATGTCCACTTTATTTTTCCAGTATCCCCATAAAAAGAAATCGAGAGGAGTTAAATCAGGAAACATCGGTGGCCACTCAATTGCTCCTCTTCGACCTATCTACCGATTGGGGAAGACGTTGCCCAAATAGTTTCTCACCAAGACATAATGGGGTGGTACGCCATCTTGCTGCGGCCATTTCTGTTTGGGAACAACCGGTTTAATTCTGGGAGCAAGAAGTTCTGCAGAAATTGTAAAGATCTCTAAATTTTTTCCCAATGTTGCTTACTTTGGACTGTGTAGTGGGTTCTGGGTTCTGATATTTATTATTGAATAACGTATGTGCTTCTTTCTGTGTACGTGTTTTATGTTGACACCCAATTAATATTATATTTACCGTTTGAGCCAGCTTCATGTTGATTAAAGAGTCAAAAAGTTTTTGATTTCATCTACTACAATATCATTAAACACTTGACAATAACAATTGTGTTGAATATAAATAAAGGAATTTTGATAAGGTAACTAGTTTTTTTTTTAAAAAGGTAAAAAGTAGTTTAGACACATTTTCATTGTCAGTGACGGCCTTTACCAGATTTATTTTTAAGTATCAATAAATACATCATAACAATACTTAATAAATCTGTTCGAATATCTTTAATACTATTTTTGATAATAACATTTAGACATAATTGATATGGGTGAATAGATATTTAAAAGACCTTTCAATTGATGTATTGCAAGACCATCTTTTCTATTCAAAATTTTTATTGATGACGTCATCACGCTCATAAAGATGACGTCAAAAATAAAAAGGTGATCGGACGAAGCGCCCATTTAAAAAAAAATTGACGGGTTTCAGGATTTTCCTCTAAAATCGCCGATTTGCGAAATAATTAATTTATTCCTCTCATTTGGACCATACTGTATAATATAAATATTAGGATTAGCGTTATAGTCGATTCAAACTAATTATGAAATTATTTTAATTGCAGGTGAACGAATTTAATAGAATAAAAATATTTAATGAAAATAAGGTCTTTTATCGACAGTGCTTTATATCCAAAATAGTAATTAGTAATTAAATTTAAAGAAATTTATAACCAAAAAGCAGAACAATGAAATAAATCAATTTTAATTAAGTGTATACAGTGCAGCAACTACTTATTTAAAAAATTTGCGAAAAATGCTGAAACACGTCAACTTTTGTACAATTGTTTGTTCTCTGGACAAAAATCGAAAAATACAGAGTGATGTAAGACAGCCGGTACCTTGTTTTCTCAATGGAACTTTCGTATATATTCTTAAAAGCTTCAATAAGCTAACTTCAACGATCGCTAATATATAAATAAGTACTGAGTGAAATTTTGTATTCTCCCTATCACACAATTCTAGAAATGAATTTAATTGTAATTCTTAGCATGTTCACTTAATTAAATTAGAATATATATTTACTATATCGTTATGCATAAGTAGGTCACAAAATAGATAGTTAAATAATATAAATATAAGGTTTAAATAATCACTCTAGATTAATCTCTGACACAAGTTAAACTTCAGAAAACTAATTTTCCACACAATTACGAGACAACATGTTCTCTCCCATATATTATATAAAGTGAACTAATATCGTATCCGTCAAAAGTTTCTCTTGATTTTAATCTAATTTTCGATATTAACACTTTGTTGGTCAAAAATTTATTTTAATTAAACCAAATAGAAATAATGTTTTAGAATAATTTACTTCTAGAAATCAAAATAGAATAACATTTTTCTAAAGCCATGAAAAGCAAATGAAGGGTGTCATTTGAAATCACTACACTGGATGTCTCCGATTTTTTCACTCAGCGATGAAATATTATTTAGTAACCAAAAAATCAACTAGTGTATTCGTTAAAGCCGTTAAAGGTGCACAACTTTTAAGTATTGTTTTTTCAAATGCTACCCTGTTTTTTCTTTATGCACATTTATGCCTACCTGTTTATTAATTAATATATAATAATAATAATAATAATAATAATAATAATAATAATAATAATAATAATAATAATAATAATATATCGTTCTGTTTTAATAAATTATTAAAATTATATTATATTAACTGATGCTTAAATTATTGTAAGTGTCTACAATTGCTTGCTAAATATACTTCAGTGCTTTCAAGTGAAGGATTATACTAAGTAGAACAATCGGAAAGGGGCATAGAAAACACTATATGTTTTTTTTTCAAAAATCTATCTTCTTCCTCCATGTACGAAACTATGTGATTAAAGCAATCTTAGAATATAAGTTATCTTCTACCACATTAAATATAGAAGTGATGAAATGTCTCCATCCTTTTAGCCTAACTCCAATCGTCCTCTTTCAACTTTCTTATCGTTATGGATTCTGCAAATGTTTCCGAACCATCTAAATTGTTAAGTTTTTATTGTTTCTAACACGGATTTTCATTCTCAGCCGGTTTCTAATGTCTTCGCCTTTTATTCTCTGAATTTTTACTACTCTTTCATTTATTCTAAGTATTTTTATTTCACATACTTGCATTTTTCTTTAAAATCTATCAACAAAAGTTGGGACAAAGATTGCCTCGTAAACTATATCTGACTTCCTACCTTCCCAAAAAATCAGAAAAAAGCTTAAAATTTGAAGTTAAATATCATCCGAATGGGATATTTACAGATTAAAATTTTATTATTTATTTACTTATCCATACGGAATAGTATATTCCGTAACAAAGTTAGAATGAAAGAAATTCGATGCGAGTGTAACATTCCGAACGCAAACGGTAGCGAACATGAAGGACCACGAGTATCGAATTTTGTTATTCTAACCGAGTAACAAACTGTTTTCTCCACGACCAAAAATTCACACGATTTTTCACTCATTTTATTTAAATTAAAATTTGTTATTACGCGCCGCCATTTACATTTGACATTGACAGTTTTGACATCCATGGCTGTCGATATTGTTTAAAACAATTACGGAAAGTTATTCCATCACTTGTTATGGAATGAAAATATACACAAAACACATAAGAGGCAAGTGTTAGGGATTGAATATTCTCTCTCTCTCTCTCTCTCTCTCTCTCCAGAGTGAGTTTGCATTTTATTATTAAAAATGATTGTGGAATTAGCACATTCCAGTAATGGTCGTGGAGTAAATAAATTTCTAATTCCAGATTAGTTTGAAAATTCTTAAATATTCAGAAATATTTAGTTTTTCCGGATTAGTTTGACAATTGAAGTTAGTTTCAATTAGCAAACCTGTTCGTTATTAGATTTATTGCATACTTTAATCGACCTTGTACTCTTACACCACTTTTCCTACTTTCCTTAAGGACACACATATATTTATTTTGCCATATTACTTATTTATTCGCTTTGCATGATATCTAATTATCTTAAAGATGAACTTATCTTCAGTTGAAAAAGAAACTTAATTTTTAACGGAAATAATTTTATTGATCCCAAATGATGTTGAGTTTCATTAAAACCTGACCCATATACACACCATACGTCAACTTAATTTTTAACTCAATATAAAAGGGTTAACTTCATGAAAATATAATTATTTGACTGCAAATTGTATATATACGCAGAGGGAATATCTAACTGTGGTTTTAACGTAATCTTTCAAAATAACTCGAATTTCTGGTAGAGACATAAATTCTGGCTTTGATTAGTGAGTCAAATATAATTAATGCTACTCATTTTACTCTTCTCAAACATTTAGCAAAATAAGGCAGTTTTATTTAGGCTATTGTAATTCTCCGGAATTTCGACAATTTTACGGTTCAAATATGTAATCACTTTTACATAAAATAACCAGGAATAAAGTTAAAAGTCAGTATTAACCTTTTTGAAATTTACTTTTTATGATACATAAAATTGAAAATCAAACAAACTTAGTAGTGGAGCAAAGCCGATTCTACCCCAAAGTTCCAAAAACTGCCACTAGATGACGTTGGTGGCGCTGCTGTAGCGCTCGCGGACCCGCCGTTATTATTGGTCCAATTGAATTGCGAAAAAGACAGGTATTATCTAGAAGTGACGTAGATGTCAAATTTAAAGAAAAACATGCGCAATGAACGTTGCCGTAAGGGCATTAGCGCTTAACTTCGTTATTATTGGTTCAATCGAATTGCGGAAAAGACAGGTATGATCTAGAAGTGACGTAGATGCCAAATTTAAACAAAAACATGCGCAAAGGACATTGTCGTAAGGGCATTAGCGTTTAACTACGTTATTATTGGTTCAATTTAATTGCGAAAAAGACAGGTATGATCTAGATGTGGCGTAGATGAAAAAGACATATTTTTTTATGTGCTGTAGCGCTCGCGGACCCGCCGCACAGTGGCGCGGAGCGCCACTGTGCCACCCAAATTACTCTACGACTCACAGGATTGATCCGTTTTAGACGCGCGTCAGCTTAAAATGTTCGTCTTGAGTTTGCCTATCGACCCTTGTTCCGGGATTTTTTATTTCGAATTTTATTTTTCCGTAATTTGTGTCCAAAAATTAACTTTCATGGAAAAATGTCGATTTTGGGTGCAAATGTCATCCTAGCGATCGCAAAATTGAGTTTTTACAAAACTTTTTTGAAGGAAACTCTTCCTCTTGACAACCCCTACAACCCTGTGTACGTCAAATTGCGAGAGAAATTGGCCGCCATGCCTAAAAACGACCATATTGATCCAAAACTATTGATGCGAAAGGAAATTGTTCCTCAAAAATCTGTTGGAACAAAAATCTAAATGTGTTTCAATAAAAAGTGTTTGTAATCAATCCAGCAATACGTACAAATTTTCTCAGAATGTTTGAGGATATTTTTGGCCATTTAATTTGGCCAGGAAATCGCCAAATTCCGGAATGTGCAATTTTCGCCGTTTTTTGGAATAGTGAACAAAAATGGTCTTCTATCCCCTTGGGAAATCTAAAGCAGTTTCTGTTCCATGACTCTCTTTGAAAAGTTAAAGATTTTTCAGAAAAAATTGATTAATGATTTATTGATAATAAACTATAATGTTGGAAATTACGACCTATATGAGAAACTTGTATTGAACGAAAAGTGTTCAGTATCACCTAAGGAATATGTCCGACTTTTTACAGAATTTTTGGAAAATTTCCGAGATTCTGGAATTTGGCGATTTCCTGGCCAAATTAAATGGGCAAAAATATCCTCAAAACATTCTGAGAAAATTTGTACGTATTGCTGGATTGATTACAAACACTTTTTATTGAAACAAATTTAGATTTTAGTTCCAACAGATTTTTGAGGAACAATTTCCTTTCGCATCAATAGTTTTGGATCAATATGGTCGTTTTTAGGCATGGCGGCCAATTTCTATCGCAATTTGACGTACACAGGGTTGTAGGGGTTGTCAAGAGGAAGAGTTTCCTTCAAAAAAGTTTTGTAAAAACTCAATTTTGCGATCGCTAGGATGACATTTGCACCCAAAATCGACATTTTTCCATGAAAGTTAATTTTTGGACACAAATTACGGAAAAATAAAATTCGAAATCAAAAATCCCGGAACAAGGGTCGATAGGCAAACTCAAGACGAACATTTTAAGCTGACGCGCGTCTAAAACGGATCAATCCTGTGAGTCGTAGAGTAATTTGGGTGGCACAGAGGGGCTCCGTGCCACAGTGCGCCGGCGCTGTGATTTTTTCATATTTGAATTTGAATAAATTATAGATAATATTCATATGCAACATTGTAACTTAGTTTTATGAAGAATGCAAATTTGTTATTTTGCGTTTCATTTAAACGACTAATTAAAATTCAATATATGTAATTTGCAAGTTAATTATTATAAAAAATGCAAGCAAGTAATTTTATGCTTCATTTAAACGACTAATTAAAATTCAATATATGTAATTTTTGCGTTCCATGTAAACAAATTAAATATATACAATTTGCAAGTTAATTACAATAAAAAATGCATATCCTTGATAAAACCACATTTGCATGAAAGGAATTTTGCTATAAAAGTCGAAGTACATCAACCAACAATCGAGTCGTAAAAGTCGCTTCACCAGTGCCAGTTAGTATTCAGCGAGCAGTTTCCAGTTGTTTTTTTATTGTGCTACCAGTTAGTGTTCAGTGAACAGTTTCCAGTTTGTTTTTATTGTAAGTACCTTTAATGATAATTTTTTTTTTCAAAAATTTTTTTTTCAAATTTTTCTTTTCAAAATGTTTTTCCAAAATTTTTTTCAAAATTTTTTTCCAAAAATTTTTTTTCATAATTTTTTTCAAAATTTTGTTCCAAAACTTTTTTTCAAATTTTTTTTCAAATTTTTTTCCAAAATTTTTTTTCCAAAATATTTTTTCAAAATTTTTTTTTCAAAATATTTTACAAATACTGAAATCAACCCGATAATTAAGCTAAAGGACCTGCAATTCTACGTTCCAAATTTGGGGAATCCATTCTAGTGGAATTGGAGGAGAACGTCACCTTTCTGCCCAAAAGGTCTACTACAATATACAAGAATCACATTGACCCGATGTCTACCTCGTAGAAAAGGTGCTTAGAAGAAAGGGGAAGAAGGTGTACGTGAAATGGTTGGGTCTTGATAACAAGCATAACAGTTGGATTGAAAACACTGATTTTGTATAGAATCTTATGGAAAATACGAACAAATTTAGCAATTCAAGGGGCCTTTTTTGAATAACCTTCAAACTTATCGTTTCCCCTCATAGTGGGGGTATATAAATACAAGTGTGTGAACCTACATTTTATTCAGTCGTGTGCACCTGCAATTTAATCAATCGACATGAGTAGTCAAGATAGTGGTTATAGTTCTTGTGAAATTGTTTTTGAAAGTGACTCGTCATCGTTATCATCGTCGCCAATACCTTCTTCACCTTCTGCAGTGTCGCTTAATGATTGTGTTGAGGAAATCGACCAAGCTTTAATTTCATACGAGTATGCTGCTAAATTGGAGCGATACTATCTACTAGAAACGAACTTTTCCCTAAGAAGTTATGCACTTTTGTGTGGAATAAGTCCAACCAGAACCTTTAATCCTGTAATAACACTAACATCTTTACTTCGACCTGGAAGAATTTCGTTTGGTACATTTGAGTGGAGTACTTTTATTGAATTGTTACGTCAGAGATATGATAACTTTTTCCACGAGAATCTACCGTCACCTCCTGACGAATACGATCCTGTAG
Source organism: Hermaeophaga mercurialis (assembly GCA_951812935.1). Lineage (NCBI taxonomy): Eukaryota > Metazoa > Arthropoda > Insecta > Coleoptera > Chrysomelidae > Hermaeophaga > Hermaeophaga mercurialis. The sequence goes on along the minus strand of OX638360.1, from coordinate 6,331,407 downwards.
ATTTCCCTTGCGGAGACTTTTGTAAAGTTACTCAATTAGTGTATGATGATACCAAGTTTCTACTTGTAAACAAACATGGAGTCGAGTTCTACCTGGACGAGAATGATGTTTCCGACATCCTTGAAGCAAATTGCAATTTGGTGAAGAACTACATTTCGTTGCTAGAAGACTTGAACTTTAATGCATTCTACTGTAATTTAATACATTCTACACGAGTTTATTTTGCTGTTAATTTCAATAGTATTTGTGACGACACTAGTAGATTTAATACTTTAATTTTAATTTGTGCTGTGATGCCAAATTGTTTAGAAAAAAATGCTCTACAAGAGTACATGTATTACTATAAAGATGATGTTATTAATGATATATATAATCACTGCTCAAATTAAAAAATGTATCAAGTTTTTTTAATAAAAATAAAACACTTCTTTCTTATATTTATTTTTTTATTGTCCCTCAAATAATACAGTAAGTAAACATACATAAAAACTATAAAATAATACAGTAAGCAAACATACATAAATAATTCATTAGGAACACATATTTCAGTCTGAAAATCACACTAGTTTATTTTCATGTAAATCTTTACAACAATCATATTTATCTTTCAATTTGAATTTTGACACCATGTTACCTTGTTACTTTGGTACAATAAATTTTGCAAACAAAAACCCAGCACAATATTTCTGCATATTCAGTAATCACCTTAGAAAATGCTCTGTAATTTCACGGTAAGACAAAAAAGAAAAATTAACTTTTATACCCCCACGGAAGGGTATCATGTGACTGAGGCAGTAATTGACGCTTATCATCATAGGGGCTAAGTCCAATTTTAGTCTGACTGATGCTGTAAACATCGTGTAAATAAGACCGAATTGTATGTTGAGTAATATATTTTTTAGTATAATTTTGTAAACAATTTAGATAATCGTCAAATGTAATTTTATTTTTGACCACATTGAATTTAACCCCCTTTGATTTCTTTACAACTTTACCGTCTTGAACTTTATAGCTGTACATTTTCGAGCGCAAGCCTACAAAATGTGTCATGATTTTACCGTTACATTCATCCTTCATTAAGCCTGGTATTTTTTTGTTAACTAAAAATCATATATGCGTTATTGGAGGGGTAATCTGAAGTGTCAAATTTTTCTAAATGATCTCCAATAAGACTTTTGTAAACGTCATCGCAATTTAATTCATAAATAAAACTATCGGTGTCTGTGTACATTAATTTTAAATTTTCCACCCCCATAGTTGGTAACATGAAATTATAGTGAAAGTCATACATACAAGTTTTAGAAATGTCCAGAATAGCCATGCCGATATACAGGGGTTTGTTGAAGAGTAGTTCAGCCTTTTTTAATTCGATAGCCATCAGTTTGTCATCAAAAACTCTTCGACTATGAAATCGGGGGCTGGCTATCAAATTTTTTGCACCATAACGACCCTCGTAAGAAGTAAGTAATTTCACTACCCTATGAAGCCTAATGTTTTCCATAGTCTTACCGAAGACAGCATTATTGGCAAGTTTAAATTGATTTTTCTTAAAATTACTTGTGGCCACAGTCCTTAAACGAGTATTCAGCTCGTTATAGGACTTTACCATGCCGATTGTTTAAATTTTAATATTTTGTGGATTTTGGTTAATTTTAAGCCATGTTCGAGAGCTTGTTTCAAATTGCGATAATGCAGAGTATATTCTTTTTTTGAACCTGGAGGTTTGCGGTGTTCGGGACAAAATGGGAAAACGCTTACGTATTGAAAGCATTGATCCGAGTTTTAACCTCTACCAACAACCTCGCTATTAGAAGGATGGAATATCGAACGTGCTCACCGTTCATCAAATCCTTCAACAACAATGATGTTGTGGAATTTGTTGTCAATCAAGTGGATTCATTTTTTGCCATGAACGAGTCATTGCTCGAAATCAAGGGTAAATTGGAGGTAACAGGAGGAGGAGATGTTTCTCTGGTACCCAACTTTTGTGCCTTTCTCTTTGACTCATGCACGTACAGCGAGAGCGCAAGAGAGATTGAAACGGTTCGTGATCCCGGAGTAGTGAGCGCTGTACGAGCTCTTCTCAACTACAGCGCATTAGATACAAATCACATGGCTATCGCTGGTTGGAATGGTACTTCCAACCCTCCTATGGACACTTCCACAAAATCGTTTAGTTTTTTGATGCCGCTCAAGCATATTTTCAACATATTCAACGATTACCCAATGATCACTTGTGGAAGGCAAACAATTCGATTGGTTCGCGCTCGCGATGATAGTGATTGTCTTATGATTAAAGAAAAAACTACTTCTACTGGTACAACAAACACTTCTGCAACAATTAAGATCGAAACCATTGATTTGAAAATCAAACATATATATCCCAATGATGAAATTAAAATAAAATTGATGGAGGCCATTAGAAGCGATACACCTATACTGATACCGTTCCGAAAATGGGAACTTAATGAGTTGCCTGCAGTTACGAGCGGTTCGCGAAGAGAAATTTGGGCTGTTAAAACTACTATGGCCGTTGAACGCCCAAGATTTGTTATTGTATGCTTCCGAACCAATAAACGAAACAATACTGCACAAGATCCAATGGCTTTCGACAATGTCAATGTAACCAACATTAGACTGTCACTGAACGGAGAGTATTGGCCTAACGAAAGAAACATGTTGGAATTTGTCAAAAACGACTACGCCATGGCTTACCATAACTATGCTGAATTTTACCCCAGCTATATGCATGGCTCAGCCGAAAAACATCCTATACTGACCTACAAGGAGTTCAAGAACAGAGCCCTATTTATCATAGATTGCTCGAAACAGGAAGAAACCATGAAGTCCTCCACTGTGGACGTGAGACTCGAACTCGAAACGGATATTGGATTTCCAGCAGACAGCAAAGCCTACTGCATCATAATTCACGACTGTCTAATGGAGCACCGTCCACTAAGTGAAGTGGTTAAAAGTTTAAATTAAAAAATATGATTTGTTTATTTTTTTTTATGTTAATAAATGAAATGAAATGAAAAATTTTTGAGTTTTAATAAAACACCTTTTGTATATTTTTAGTTGTTTATTGCAACATGACACGACGATCGAAATCTTCTTTGAATACATTTATAAAGAAATTTTAGTAATAAAATACATATAGCAGATAATGAGATGCACGATATTCTAAATGTCTTGTTAATTTGGCCATTTAATTGTCCATCCTTGTCGTTGGAACTGATGTTGGTTGTATTCGTCTTAAGGGGTAACATGTTTTTTTCGGTATTCTTATATTGTCCAAATTTAAATTTCCCAACTGTTTTATAACGTTTTCTTTGTCTTCATACAGTTTAATATCTTTACGAAGTTGCTTAAGTCTTTCTTCAAATTTAATGACTTTTTCCCAAATATGTTTGTCTTGACGCATGCCTTAAAGCACTAAACCTCAAGTGTTATATCTGAATATGTTGAAAATATTGTGTCGAGTTTTAAGAATTACTTCAATTTTTCTCCATTTTAAAAAGGGTCCTTGGAGCGCAACTCTTGGATATCTCGTGCAGGCCAATAAAAATTAAACTGAAGCCCCCTTTGTTTAGATCGTCAATGTGATTCTTGTATATTGTAGTAGACCTTTTGGGCAGAAAGGTGACGTTCTCCTCCAATTCCACTAGAATGGATTCCCAAATTTGGATTTGACAAGCTGAACACGATGAATTTTATTTGGAACGTTGGGTTGCAGGTCCTTTAGCTTAATTATCAGTTTGATTTCAGTATCTGTAGATGAGGTAAATTCGTTTAATTTTTCCAGAAAACTCATCTAAAATAATAATAAAAAAATTTTGAAAAAAAATTTTGAAAAAAATTTTGAGAAAAAATTTGAAAAAAAATTTTGAGAAAAAATTTGAAAAAAAATTTTGAGAAAAAAATTTGAAAAAAAATTTTTGAAAAAAATTTTGAAAAAAAAATTTTGAAAACAAATTTTGAGAAAAAATTTGAAAAAAAATTTTGAGAAAAAAATTTGAAAAAATAAAAAAATTATTAAAGGTACTTACAATAAAAAACAACTGGAAACTGTTCGCTGAATACTAACTGGCACTGGTGAAGCGACTTTTACGACTGGATTGTTGGTTGATGTGCTTCGACTTTTATAGCTAAGTTCGTTTCATGCAAATGTGGTTTTATCAAGGATATGCATTTTTTATTATAATTAACTTGCAAATTGTATATATTTAATTTGTTTACATGGAACGCAAAAATTACATTTATTGAATTTTAATTAGTCGTTTAAATGAAGCATAAAATTACTTGCTTCCATTTTTTATAATAATTAACTTGCAAATTACATATATTGAATTTTAATTAGTCGTTTAAATGAAACGCAAAATAACAAATTTGCATTCTTCATAAAACTAAGTTACAATGTTGCATATGAATATTATCTATAATTTATTCAAATTCAAATATGAAAAAATAACAGCGCCGGCGGGTCCGCGAGCGCTACAGCACATAAAAAAATATGTCTTTTTCATCTACGCCACATCTAGATCATACCTGTCTTTTTCGCAATTAAATTGAACCAATAATAACGTAGTTAAACGCTAATGCCCTTACGACAATGTCCTTTGCGCATGTTTTTGTTTAAATTTGGCATCTACGTCACTTCTAGATCATACCTGTCTTTTCCGCAATTCGATTGAACCAATAATAACGAAGTTAAGCGCTAATGCCCTTACGGCAACGTTCATTGCGCATGTTTTTCTTTAAATTTGACATCTACGTCACTTCTAGATAATACCTGTCTTTTTCGCTATTCAATTGGACCAATAATAACGGCGGGTCCGCGAGCGCTACAGCAGCGCCACCAACGTCATCTAGTGGCAGTTTTTGGAACTTTGGGGTAGAATCGGCTTTGTTCCACTACTAAACTTACCTGTAAGTGATGTTCGATTGTAATTATATGAGAGTCTCGTTCGAGATGATTACATCCCTCCCTTCAATCTAAGAGTTATCCCAACCTTAAGTAATATTTACAGAAATATTCTTTTTCCTTGACTTCGATTTTTTCTTTTAATTTTATTCTTCAAATTAGTAATAATAGCTTTAAACTATATGAAGAAAGTATACACTAGGGAGCGCGGGAGTAGTACCCGCGGCAAGTTTGAAATTTTTACTCTGAAATTTGTGGCTGAAACTAGTAGAAGTAGCGGTATTACAATGTAATCTCGAAGAACGAGACTCGAAATATAATAAATAATTAAAACCTGTAAAATAAATCGTTGTGGTGAGTTATAATAAATTAAAAAGGGATTGGAATTTATGATTAAAATTAATTGGTAAATCTTTGTGGGATGACTAAGGAACATGGCATATATACTAAAACTGTAGTCCGAAAATTATTGGTTTTGGGTTAGCCTGCTCTCCGATGGTAGCAGATATAAAAAGCCCCCTCTTTGCACTATACATATGCTGATATACCCTGTCCCTACTCCTATACCGTTACTTGAGGACCAATACGATTTTACCCTATTCCTCCCCAATCCAAAACGTTTGTTTTTTGGCTTTATTTTTCTACTTAGTAATTTTTTTAAATTGTTTGCTTTTTTCTTTTCAATTTTAGTCTGCTTCTTGTACTTTACACATAACTAATTCTCTACGTTTCTCCCTTTTTTTCTACGTGTTGAGTATGTTGGACTATGCGTATTGTAAATACTTATTAAATCTTTTCTATTAAAAACTAGGTTTTTAAAAACGATTTTTAGGAAAGTTATAGAATTCTTTTAGTTTCAAAATTTTCGAGAATTGCATCGCCTGTAGACCAGTTTTCTAATAAGCGTACATATTATCAGACGACCTAATTTATTTGTATTTACAACTTTATTTGATCGAGTTTAACGGATGTTTATCTATTAATAAATAATGTAGGTCGTGCATTAATCCATAGTGCTCAGTCGATGTTTATTTTGAGAAAAGGCAAAATAAATTTGTAAACTCGTTTGAATAAGTATAATAATTAATTCGGAGGCTTATCTATATCCCTTGATATTCATAAATAAAATATTCATTTGTAATATTAAATTTTACGTACTAATCTTACAACTATTATTTGACTATTTAACAAAAATTTCACTACCGTGCCAATAAAGACTTTTTCTGTTACATTGAATTATCGTCATTAAATATTTCTAAACATAATTCTGACAAATGACTTTCTTGTATCTTCCTGTATTTAGTCGTTCTAACTCCTGTTTCATTATTTAGCATGACTTTAATAATACCTCTACTAAAAATAATTATTTTTCCATGTGCCGTTTTAAAATTATTAAATTTAATTAAATTTTTACGGTATTGGTAACATAATGAGTTCTTTCAAGCACTGAAAATATTGACGAAAGTTATAGTTTGATATTAAAATCGATTTATGTTACAAAAACGGAAAATATTAACAAGGGCACATTAAAGCCTAACTAGAACAGGATCGTATTATCTCAAATAACAACAATACGTATGTTGTGCAGTAAAACTGATGTTTGTTCTCCAAATCCCAGAATCACACAAAAGTTAACACTAAAACGTATTTACAATAAATTATCAAAACTGTATGCTGCCAACTAACAAATACCATCCCGGTATCACATTTTGTGTTATGGTCGCTCGTCGAAGAACGGTGCGATAATTTCTAATTTACGAGACTAGTATGCCCTTAATACGCGCTGATCACCGTTTACATCGGACGTATTTGAAATTGAAGTCACAAGTTTGACATAGACGATTATAACTGCTTGAATTTTTACGTTAATCTGTAACTAAAATTGCAAATTTTCTTACACACAAAAACGAAACCCCCACGCGTATTATACTACTATTATTATTATTATTATTATTTATTTTCTTCTTTAATGGTTAAAACTACAATAATAATTTATAATTCATTAATACAATTATGTTATGTATTTTGAGTTTTATTGAAGTTTCTGTTCAAAATTGTATACATCATATGATGAGTTATAAAACATACATTAATAAAATAAGATTTTATATCAAAAGAATAAAGTAATTGTAATATTTTCTAATAAATTCCCAACCCCATTTTAAAATAAATAATAAATAAAAATATCTTTAATTTCTTATTTACAACGATTATTTACCATTCATTTTAAATATAAATATAAAAACTGTGGCAAAATAGGCCATCTGCGGATTTAACGGCGTAAATTAATCAAAAGTAAACATTAAAATTTTAATTAAAATCTTTGTTGCAAGGAAAATGGAAACTGAAGGGATGCTATAGATATTACCGCCTGCGTGACATAAGTTTAGTGAATATTAACAGTTTAATGGATTACAAAATATTAAATTTTCCACCATATCCTAACATTAATTTCACCCTGAGAAAGGAGACTATTCATAACACCTCTACATTCATTTTGTTATTGTTCAAAAAAATATTTTTTAAGAACGCTTTTTTATTATATATATTTTTGAAAATATAAATATATAAATCCATAGCAAATTTGTTTATTATTTAATAGAAATCAAAAGCTCAAGCATTTTATTGTTACATCAAAGCTATATATTGAAATAATTTCTTATTTCTTATATCTTTATTTTTGCTATTATTCTAAAATATGGAAGACTCTTAAAATATTTGTGATTGTGATGTGGATATATGCATAAATTTTGCAGTACCTTTGTGTTAAGTATGCAGATAAACATCTAACAACCGAGAGCGTCATCTCCCCAAAAAAAATCCTTCTAAATTCGCGGAGTTACGCCCTGGAAGCTACAAAAAATCCATCGTATTAAAGAAACTACAAAAAAAAAACTATCTATTCTAGATATAAAGAGAACAAAATACTAGATCATGAACATTTACCTGTAGAGTTCCTAACAAAGAATTTTCTTATACTTAAGCTACTTAATCCAATTCTATATGTATTAGCATAACATGAGCAATCATCCAACATGGAAATGAGCTAAAACATGATGACAATGATGAATCAATTTTCTGAAACAATAGAAAACTGAAATAGCAACTTACATGTATAATTAAATACATAATCTTTGAAACATATTTAACAATTTTATTTAATAATTAAGACCTATCAGGTATAGCAAACAATACTTCCAGAAAATATAACCATAGGAGGAAGTGTTATTATAATAGAAACATCAATATTATAAGAATGTCGTAGAAGTATAACTAGCATTAGTTGAGATTAAATCTACCAAATAAAAAATTTAGGTGCAATGTAGTGTCCATCAAAATATAATTTAAAAAAGTTAGATAATACCCGAGATGAAAGGTTTAACTTCCATTTTTCACAGAAGCTCACAAACCCAAAGAAACTTCCCTATATTAGATTTTTCCATAAAAAAGAAAGTTTCATCAAAGTTTGTAGATGTTAAACAAAATTTTAATCTTGATCACTCTGCAGCAATATTAAGTGAAACATTAATAAAAAAATAAACCAGCTTTAGTAAATAGAATTACTGAACTTCTAAAATGGATTTAGAGAAAAAGATTAATTTAAATATATAATTAAAAGAAAAGGCCAAATTTTGTACTTCAAGTGTGTAAAAATTCTTTAATAGGAAGATTAGTGTTAAAATAAATATATATATATATATATATATATATATATATATATATTTCTCAAGTCAAACAGGTCGAGCGCTTTCGGCAATACAATGCCATCATCAGGACGACTAAAATAATTGTTAAAACATAAATAAATAGTACATAATGAGACTTATGATACTTACAATATTATACAAACTTGAGGGCAAAAGGTTAATTATAAAATTCTTTTTTAAAACATTCCTAGTAGGAACAAAACCACATTAAGTATCCTAAACGACATAAATGAAATGTATGAGTGTAACATTTTAATAGTTTTTAGAGGCCCAGGCCTGAATGTTGTCTTTATCAAAGACAACCGGTGCTTCAAAAGCATGAAAAGTAGTTAAAATTAAAATTTTTTTTGAAAATGTGACCATGCGGTTTTTACAATAATTTGAACAAAGTGAGGTTAAAAATTTGAAAAATGGAAAAAGGACGAGGCGGGGATAGTAGAAAAGAAGAAATTACATATGAGACTACCAAAGGATGAAGGTGGAACAGGAAAGAAGAATAGGTTGACAGGTGACTAAGATGACGAGACCTTGGTATTGCAGATGTTGCAAGCGAAATTAGAAAATTTGCATCTAAGCACGAAGCTGACCTTCATCATCATTTCAACTTCTGAATAACCAGAATCAAATGAGGCTATAAAAGGACAAAATCCATCAAGTAAGTTTAGTATTCTATGGGGAAAAGCTGAACATTGTACGATAATGAAATTATTTATTACTACAGTTAAGCGTTAGGACCCTAATGACTAAACTTTAGTTTTGTAATCGTTTTTTCTTTTAGTTTTAAAAATTTAGGGAAACTTTGTTAGTTATTCTATGTAGACAAAAATGCTCAAAAACGTTGCTTATATAAACTTGGATTATATCGTTTAATAAAAAAAAGAATCATTACGCAAATAGTAATTTTTTAATTTTCAGTGATGATATTTTCCTTATTACAGTAAATATTTTAAGCTCCAACTGAAGAAACTTATTTGTTACTCATTAAATTTTAGTTTCGTAAAAGTACTACATTTTTGGTTTGGATTAAAAAATACCACAAAGCTCTGTTTTCGTTTTAGCTTTGTTAAAAATGTAAAAATATTTTCATCTAAAAATAAGGGTATGCTGGTATTATTCTGCCCTGTTAAGCATAAAAGTCGTATGTGACAAAATCAACATTCTGAGTAAATGAGCAATTAGTAAAATTACAAATGCCGCAAGTTTACAATTTCTTTAAAATATTGTTTTTTCCAAAAGCCACTTTAGTTTTCTTTTTAAAATATAGGAAATTTGTTACTGAAACTTAAATTTAATTACAAATGTGACTTTTGAAAGATACGACATTTTAGCCTAACATTCACATTAAGAAAATTATTATGAAAAGACGCATCTACACAAAATCATTTTAATTCTTTATTTTAAACATATTAGCAGGTACAAAAATATACGAAAATATTATTTCTCCAGGCATTTCAATCTTGCTAGGCTTCATCACTGGAATATCCATTTGACTGTGTAGCAGTTTCGGAACATGTAGGTAAATTTTCCCAAAACTCTTTTCTATTTTCAGGCATGATTGGGCAAAGTTTTTCCAAAATTAGGGTTTTTCTCTCTCTAGTTACCCCTCTAGGGTGCTGCTTTGAACATGGTTTTGAAATCCCCTGTTTTGTTAGTTTTGCATTCAAAAAATTCAACTCAATGGCTTTGTCGGTGAAAGAAGATTTGTAAATTAAGGTTTTTTTTTCTCTGTAAAAACTTACCTCGACCATATTTTTTAAATATGGTCGCGGGGAAATTTTATTTAATTTGTACTGAGAAGTACCATCTTTCCACTCAAAGAAATCGTTTGTTTTCATTTCAATGATATTTACATTTTTTGTTGCGTTTCTGACAGCCAATACGAAATCCTGGAAGTCATAAACCTTTCCAGATCGTTTTAAAGATTTTTCAACATTGTGGTGAAAAGAATCAGCAGCCATGAATGTGTGGCCCGGCTCGAAGTATTTTACTACGAGTGATTCCAGCAACACCTCGTTAGAATTCACAATGTAAATAAAAAATGTGAATAAACTCCAATTTTTGTTCTGTGAGGAGCAGTTATCGAGCCACAATACGATGTTCTTTTTGTCTCGTACGGATAGGAAAAAGGCATAAAAGGTACTTATCACATCTTCCTTGGAACGTCCAGTTACTGCTTCATGCCAGAGAACTGCTGTTGGACCTGACTGTTTTTTCCCAACTGGTACAAAACTCTCATTAAAAGCTATGATTCGCGGTGTAAAAATCGCTTCTTTATACATTTCAATTCTCGGGAGCATGATGACCTGAAAGTTAACAATTGTTAAAAAGGCATAATTTTTAATGCAGTCATAAAAAGCTTACCTTTTGAAGGTCAGCGGAGACGACAAAATCTGAACTTCCAGGAGTAGTTGCGTCTCTTTCATACTCTTTTCGAGCTTCTGTGTATTTCAGTAGGTGACCTTTGAATTTGATACATTCCGCACAATTCTCTTCTAAGTTTTCTTTCGAATGGTTGCTTGTTGTTTTATGTACATTAAAAAGTTCGCAGGTCCAACATTCTTCATGGCCTAGCTTCACAAAAGCAATGTTAAGGCTACTTACTATTTCTCTGTAAAGATAGTATGAAAACTGGATGTGTGGATATTTAGTCTTAAAATTGTCATACATTAGCTGAATGTTAATATCACTGGGTAAGTATCTCCTTTTTGGAGCATGCTCTCTTCTATAATGTGCAATAGTTGGCTTGAATGATTCGATATGATTTATAATTATATCCCTGTCAATTTTTATCTTGCTGTGTTTACCTCGTTTGTTTGGTTTCGGAGTAAGGCCAGCATTTTTTGACTTATTCAATACATCCCTAACAAATCGATCGTTTTTTGCTTCGTATCCAAGTGTTCCTAGGAAAAATACTTTACAAACATTTTGTTTTTCACCATCTTCATCTTTCAGAAAGTATAGAACAGTCTTAGATCTTCTAGAGCCGGATGGATGACCAGTCGTCCTTCTTTTTACAACCGTTTGAGATAGATTATTTATCACGAAATGTCTTTGTTCCACAGGCTGCATTTTCCAGAATTCCTTATTTATATCAATTCTTCTTCTTTCACTGATTTTGTTAACACACTTTATTTTACATATTTTGGTGCACTTTTGCTTCAAACCGTGATCTTTTACTTTCTTTTCCAGTTTAATACGCTTCCTTTCTGACACACTTTTATCATATTTCTTCCTCTTTCTTACTTCGCCTTTTTTAGTGTATGTTTTTGAATTAGATATTTGCAATACATTTGTTAAAATACCAGTTAAAATATCATCTATGTACCTTGCAACATCTCCTTCATCATCATCAGCTATATTTTCTATATTGTCATCAGACGGAAAACTTTCTGTGTTTTTTATAATAATATCGGAAATTATGTTTATTTTATTCACAACCTGGTTTGTTGAATTTTCGACATCAAGATTTTTAGTTATATTCATATCTTGGGGTAAATTAGTTGGAGATACTTTAATATCTGTTAAATTAATAGAACCTTCCGTATTATGCATTGTTGTATCTGAACTATCTTCATCAGAGGGTATGTAATCTGCATCGTCTTCTGTTTGAAAGCGGTTCTTATAAATTTTATAATTTTCTTTGAAATTTGTTATTTTCTTTCTTTGTTGGTTATTCAAAGTTACCAACATTTTAAAACTTCTCTTATTTCTGTCCATCCTGGCTGTAAATATAATAATAATTAATGTCTAAATTTACAAAAAAATTAAAGGCTGTACATACCAGTTAATTGAAATAACTCACGCTTTAATTAGCAGCAAAAAAGCGCAAACGTTACACCAAAAAACAACACACAACAATGAAAATGTGAGGTTAAGTTTTTAAAAATTGAGGTTATGTTCTCTACGTGTTAAGTAAAAAAGTCGTATCTGCAATTTATTTCGTCAGTTACGACGTTTGATACTAACAAGTGTAGATTCGACATTTATACTTAACAATTCTTCCTATTTTGCAGATACGACTTTTCTATTTTATACACAGTTAACAATATTAAAAGCAGATTCGACTTCTGGCTCTAATAAAATAAGAAAAACAGTTCCTATGGTTGTGATGAGCCAAAAACCTGAAAATCGTAAAAAATGTAGATACGACTTTTATGCTTAACAGGGCAGTATTGTTCTCAAAGGATCTTATCACAAAGAACTTATAGGATAATATTTCTTAAAATAAAAAAGAAAAATTATTTTCCATAAAAAGTAAAAATGTGAATTTTAACTGAAATATAAGGGACATGTTAAATAATTTTTAAGAAATATTAAATTTATTTCAATAAAAGAAAATTGTGTCGCTTATAACAGATGACATATCATATACCATTACATAATTAATAGCATATAATTATTTAAACAGAAAGAACATCATTTCCACATTTAAGTAACATCAATTCACAAGATCGCTTATAATTATTGCATTTAGTACAAATAAACTTAAATAATTAGCTGTATATTACGAATTTCAAATTATACTAAATAATGTTTCGCAGATGTCCAGCAATCTGAAAATAGGATTTCCACGGCAAATATTTAATAATAAGACACATTTCACAGGATGTAAAAGAGCAGTGAATCAACATATGGTAATGACAACGTATTTCTAAAACTTTATTCGAAGTCCATGTTGTATACATTATATTTATCGGTTTTGAAGTTTCTTGTGGCTCTATCAACAAGCATGATGGTCAGGACAAAGTTTTGAATTGAATTTTGTGGGTTTCAACAATACTCCCGAGTGTTCGACGCTAGTTGTCGTTACAAATAAAGTACAAACTATAACAATTTCATTTAATGTTTTGCTTTGTTTCTTGTTGTTGTTTTCAAATCTGGCCTGTTTGAACACTTGGGATGTTTTATTGGAAATTACAGTTGCTGTTTTTATTGAAATTAAACTGATTTTATTCAATTAGTAGAGCAGATAAATTTCCTGTTTCTTAAAAAATCAATATGCATGTGTACGACATAGAGATACTAACAGATTTATAAAAATGAAATTGAATATTATAAAAGCACCCAATGCAATCTATGTAAGCGAAAGCTGGATATCACAGAAAAAATGTAAGATTAAAATAATTAAAGTAAAAATGAAATGTTTAAGAAAAATAACGACAAATATAAACAAGACAAGGAAACAAATGAAATGGTATAATGGCTATCCAACCAGGGATCAATAACAAAGATCTGCAAGAAACAATGGCTTTAGTAAGGATGAAATCTAACAAAATATTAGAAATACTAGCTGATAGTAGAAAATAATAGAAGAATTTTTTAAAAGGATCGCAAATTAAAATCTGTTGCTTCAATAAAGTAGAAGGATACGAAAAAGGAAAAATAAAGAATTTAGTTTCTGAATCTCCTAAAATGTATTAAAATATTAGGCAATTTACAGATATGTTCGACTCAGAATGCAACCTCGTAGTTTAATAAGTTAGAAAAGGATTACACTGAACGGTGTGAAAAGACAGTAATAAATTTAGGACTAAACCCACATCCATCATTGGTTTTCTCGGTCTTCGCTCTTTACACTTCCTGTCCTGATATAACTTACTAACTTATTAACTGATTTCTCATTAGCTTACAATATACTGTTATTTTTGACATTCTTCTTCTAAGTTAAATGGGATATATTAAACTGGATTCCCTTATAAGGGGCATAATTATTACTATATGTTTTGTATTCAATTGCATTAATCTCAGTTTTCAATTTAATTTAATTTTTCTTTCATTTTCATTTTTCACCATGTATAAAGTCTTACCCTTTATTGGATTTCTTACCATCTTTCTCAAATGTCACGCCGACCTTCAAGTCTAGAGAGTGGTGATAGGTAATTTACCCGAAACTAACATCCAAAAAGATTTTAATTATTAAACTGACTTATTTAATGTATTGCGTTTCATTTCACAATCGAAATTTTTACGTACGTCATTTCAGCAAATGCAAATGTGATCGACGGAATAATAAGTGGGAAAAAGAAAGGTGAAATTTATTGCTGTTTTTATTCACTTCACTTCATTCTCTTTACTTCTTTTATACCTTATTTAACTAAAATATAGTAGTGTGAATCAACCATATCTGTATAGTAAATAGACACTATTAAAGAAATGGCAATTGGAGAATAGAAATGATCATACACAGTATTACTCAAGGTATTATACAGGGTATTACGTATAAAAACCGACACAGAGCAGGGTGATTGATTTAAAGGAACCTAAAATATGGAGATTTAACGCAACTTACTTCTGTAGTAAGTTGCAATCCTGAGAAGCTGTAGGCCTTGAAACTGGAGTTTCAAGTTTCGAAAATAATATCTCAGTTCTACTTGAACTGTGAAAAACCTTATTTGGTACACGTTGTGAGTGTATCAAGAGCATTAATCGACATTAGCATTCTAAAAAGTGGATAAGTAATTAAAATGTGACAAAATTTTTTAACCCGGCGGACCTAAAAAGTTATTAATTCATTTTACGGGAAATATAATTCAAAAATCTGTGTTATTTAAAATGATGGAAAATTCAAAAGTTGGTTATGAAATTATGAAATTAAACTTCAAACTTGACGATCAGTAAGAAGAAATTTAATTTTAGTAGTTGCTGGTTGAGTGTTTTTAAAATGGCTGGGAGGTTTTCATTTAGCGAACAACTTGACGTTTTATCAGTGTTAAATTTCTTTGAAGGAAACTGCAGAAGAGATGTTGAAAAATATAGGAAAACTCCACAGAAAGAAATTCTACCCCGCGTCTATTTCTAAGAGTTACTTTTAGAGTTCACTTTTTTTAAAAGTCAACATATTGGGATCTAATTATATCCTGAATTGTTTTAATTGGTAGAAATCGATCTATTGCATTTGGAAATAACTGCAATAATAGGAATAACTTTATCTCAAAGTAAATTGTATTGATTTATTTTCCCATTAAACATTAGATTTGTTACCAAACACATTTCTACACAGCTTCTCTATTATTTCTTGACGGAACTACAGTTTATGACCTTGATCGTTTTCTGTTGATTTCTTTGTACCTAAACAACATTATATAAATATTTATTTATTTGACTATAAAAGTTTTGGTTTCATAAAATTAAAAAGTAAATACCTAAATCACTACATACATTTTAGATTAAAAGTATCCACATTGTATGATAGTGACTTGTCTTCTGACTGAAATGGACTGACAAGAAACGTTATATCTAATCAGATTTAGGTCCTTTGTTAAAAAAATACAATAGAATAGAGAAGATTTACGTGAGCTGCTAAATTACTTTCGTGATTAAGGAATGAAAATATGGCAAAATAAAAATTGTATTATTATAATACAGAAAAGAGGTAAATTACTTCAGGTAAGGGAGAGTAGGACATAAGCAAAAAATGAGGCACATGACGCGCTGCCTTTTTTCCTTGATTAACGTCCCTTACGTTAATTAATTGTTTGAGTTTTAATCGAAATTTGGCTAATATTATGTCTCTTCCTATGTCCCTCTAATTCTTGTGTCAGTTTCTACTATAAAAAATTGTTGTAAATATTTTCAGATAATGTATCTGTTAACTACGACAAATAGATTAGATACGTGAAATATTTTTATCAAAGTTGGTGGGCGTAAGAAACACATCTTTTAAGCGAAAAACAAATTTTTAAATTTGAACATTGGCGCCCTCAAGACCATGACCCTGATTATTCTTTGTGGTAAATATATTATGCCGCTACTTTTTCAAAAAATGTTTTTCAATTTTTTTGCATGAAAACGCTTACGAAAAAAAATCAAGGGACCATTTTTTTAACAAAGAGAATTAGAATCAAGAAAAAGCAGCGGTGTAACATATTTTTCACAAAAAATAATCTGGGTCATGGCTTGGGGGCACGTCTGTGTAAATTTAAAAATTCGTTTTCATTTTAAAGATGTGTTTCTACACCTAACTTACGCCCACCAAGTTTGATAAAAATATTTCATGCAGGTACGGACATATAGATAAAAAAATATAGCAAACTATAACACCCTGTATTTCAGAAAGCATGCGAAAATGGACCTAGGTTCATATAAACTTTTTTCTCAAAATCACTCATAGAATTACTCCTTAAATTTATAACATACTATTCTGAAACACCCTATATATTTATATTTATTTTCAGCGGTTTATGTCAACTGTTTTCAAATGAAATGTATGGACATACAGGGTGGCTAAACAAAAACGAAACAGAGACGTTATCAGGAACTGCGTCAACATTTTAGAAAAACTAGAAAAAGACTACTACAGTTTTGTGAGATTATAACTGACGAAATAAATACTAAAGCAACTTTTTATTGAATATTTGTTTTTCGGGTGAATGTTCCTTTTTTGTAAATGGTACCGTAAATCGACACAATTGCCGTTACTGGGCTGACGAAAATCCTAAAGTATTCCACGAAACACATACCCTTTATTCTCTTATAAATTAAATTAAAAAACCGAACCCGCATCCTAGGAAGAAGAACATTACAATCCCCATTTTGGAAGTATTCAAAAAATACCTAAATTGATTAAATAACAGCAATGTTAAACAAACTGTCTTAGTATCAAATTACTAATTTTTTGCAAAATTTGTTTTAATTTACTTTTGATGTGAAAGAAACAATTACAACATTAGCAAAACATAGGCGTTGCGTTTCATTTTTAAGAGGTTGCACTTTAAAATATTTAAGATTTTTTTTGCAAAAACGATGTAAATATCGAAAAACAATTAGGGATGATCATATGCCTAAATACTCCATGTTAATGCCTTTCTAATGATATGCCACAGATGGTATATCCCCTATTTAAAATTGAAGACCTTTAATTATATATATATGTATATGTTTTTTTAACTCGATAAAAATCAATTTTTATTATAAAAATTATACAAGATAGTTGCCGCGAGACAATAGGAACAAGATAATCCTCAATCTTGTCTCAATGTTAATAAGAAGAAGTAATGTATAGAGACAAGACGAGATACAGCATTCAGCAAACATTCATCGAAAGTAATGAAAGCGACGAAGTAGAAACAGAAAACAGCTCTATATTTAAAGAATATTGCATAGAAAATAACAATACTGGAGAAAAAACAGAGAATAGTTCTACAACTGAAGAAAATAACACTACTCCTGAAGAAAATTATATAGAAATTAACAATACTAAAACAAAAACAATTTCTACAAACAATAATAGAGAAAAAATGAAGGATAAGGAAAATTCAAATTAAAGTAAATCATAAAAATGTCTATGAAGTTAGTATATATGTTCCAGTTGACATAATGGTAATAATCATCGTAATTATTAAAATATTGTTTGTTATTATTATTATTATTATTATTATTATTATTTTAGAATTCTGATCATAAAATAGAAGTAAGTCGCCGAAAAGCACGTATTTGGGATAAAATAGATCGTTGTCCATATAGCAATTTAGATGTGACAAACTTCTCGAAGCATTTATTTCGGAAGCACCGCTATGAAGAAAGTGTGACTAAAATATGAGGAATTTCTAAACGCAATCCAAAAACAAAACAGGTGATCGAATTATTAAGAAAACAAAGGAATTTTTCCCTATACTCTGAAAATATAATACGATCCGTCCAAAGACTATCATCATTGGATTTGACATTTTTGCCATGTACATATTGAAAGGGATTATATAAAGAAACCTCTCTTTCCACACTCTATAAAAAATGTGGTCTTAATAATAAAAATAAAAATACTTACACACGATATTCAAGTGAATCATCGCAGACAATGTTAGCATTTACTCAATCAAAAAAATCAGTTTTAGAACGGTTACGTTTGAAAAATGAAGTATTTCAAACAATGCACGCGGATCGAATTTCTCTAATTAGCAAATATGATCACATTATATGCCAATATGGTAATAATTATTTGAAGAAACATAAACGGCATCATATTAAAAATTTAGTTAGCAACAAGTTGAGAGAAATGGGAATGTTTTTAATACATTTAAAGGATGTGTATAACAATACAATCAATATTGGAGGAGCTACAATTACAGCAGGTTTGCATACGAAATAACAAAACAATTTAGGGCACCATCTTTAGTTTCACATTAACGTAAGGTAAAGGAAGTAAACCTGTTCCAATACTTTTCTCGATAAAAATACAAGGTTATATTGAGATAATGTTAAAATGCAGAAATAGCACAACTTTTCTTCCAAAAGAAAATATTTTTTTTTGGTTTGGTGAGTAGTATTCTTAAAAAAATATGCAAATTCTTCCGGAGCAAAAAATCTTCAAACAATTACTTCCTCCCGTTTAAGAAAGTAAATAGCTACTTTTCTGCAAATTTTAGCCTTAGTGAAATGGAAATGGAACAAATGGCTACTTTCATGGGCCAGACTCATCAAACCTATGCTTAAAATCATATCAATGAACAAATAAAATGACAAAATGGATCTTGTGTGTTTATTTGTTGTTTTTGTTCTAAATAATATACATATAATATACAATGTTTTAAGACTTTATCTTTATCTTTTATCTAGATGTTAAATATCAAAATTAACCAACAAATAATTTTTAATATATTGCCGTTTGAAGATGTATAAACAAGAACCATTAAAAAATAACATTCTAATATTAAGTATATATCCACATTATATAACATTTACGTAGAATAATATAGATTTCTGAAAAAAATAACTTTTAAAATGTAATTTTGAATTACATCCAACGGCCTGATCGCATTCGCGTATAATTCACCCCAAATAACAATACCGTATTTAAGAATAGATTCAACTTTGTAAATCATTAGTATAATTTTTAAATTTTTCTAATTTTTACACACTTGATAATTCCATTTTAAATTTTTATCGATTATAAACCCCAGATATTTCGTTGACATACTTTCCCTAATCTCAAATGTACTATTTCGAATTTTTAAAGAAGGAAACTCTGGTCTACTCACGTCTGTTAGTGAAAAAGTCGTTTTGTTTTTGTTTAATGATAGCATATTATTATCAAATCAATTTTTCACTTTACTTAGACTAATTTCAGCTCTTATTTTAACTTTCTCTCAGGTTTTATCACTGAAGACCAACACAATGTCATCAGCATATGATATTATGGTTCCACCAACATCACAATCGAGTAAAGAGTTTAGTAAATTATGAATAACAAATGCCCAAGTACCAATCCCTGAGTTACACCAATTTTAATACCATCAAGCTCACTATACATACATATACGTCTCTTATTTTTACTTGTTTTTTCTTTCAAATAAGTAATTTTCAATAAGTTGTAAGGCGACGCCCCTTACGCCGTAGTTAGAAAAAACTCTGTAAGTCTCTGATGTGGAATCGTGTTGAAGGCCTTTGCTAAATCAATAAAAAGACCAATGCATTTATTTCTATTGTCTAAACTAATTTTAAAATTATTTATTAATTCAAACATAGCGATTTTTATTAAATATTTTATTAAAATTAAAATAGTCATATATAATTATAATTAATACAATTATAATATAATTAATTCAGAACTTCTTACTTATTTCCAAAAAATAGAATTGATCAAATTGCCATATCTGTTACAAAAGTTTGCCATTTCAATATATTCAGATATGAAGGAAATTTCCATCTGTAACATACACGGTGGCCAAACGAAAACGAAACAGCGCCATTATCAGGAATTGCGTCAACGTTTTAAAAAACGCAGAGACCCGTCGATTTTTGATCAAAGGGGGGCACTTTTTTCCGGTATTTTTGACTTCGCTGCTTACACCGTCAAGCGAGGGTAACAATCACCCCAAAATATTTAAATAGTATTAGGGGTCAAGTAAGGCATCATTTTAAAGCCCTTTCAATTCTCTTTGTAACAGTCTTTAAATTTTAAAATTCCGCCAGATACTTTTTAAACAATTACATTTTAAAATTTAAATTATGTGCTTGTTTAGTTTTTAAAGAGTTTTTAAAAATTGGAATTTTTTTCATTTTTATCAAAAAAGTGAAAATGACACATTGGTCGTTGAGTACGCCAATAGTTTAAATGTTGATTTTCTTGCTTTGCAATATTTTTGTAATTTTTTTATCACATTTGTAAAAGACAAATGGATACGATAAGGGCACACAAAGAACGTGAAATTAGTGGATTCGTATATAGAAGGGAAGGTTTGTTTCATTGTGTTTTTGAAAATTAAATACCATGGTTTATTCCATTGCGGAAAGGGTAGCAATTATTTCGCTTTATTTTATGAACAATAAATGTGCAAATGTAACGGCTCAGTTATTTAATGAAAAATATCTAAATAAACAGGTCAGTAGGAAGTATGTTCTAGAGTTAGTGAAAAAATTTCAAGAGACTGGAAATGTAGCTAATAAAAAACGAGAAAATAGACAGCCTGTAGTTAATACAGCTAGTGAAGTTGCAGGGACATGTTCATCTAGATCCTACGTAACGTACAAGGCAATTAGCATATTTGTCTGGGATCAATCGAACTAGCATTCAAACCATTTTGAAGAAGAACAAATTCAATCCGTATAAAATACATTTAGTGCAGGAGCTTAATGAGGATGATTATGACCGCCGTTTGCAATTTTGCTAAATAATGAGTGAGCGAGTAGGGAACGATTGACAGTTTCTTTTTAATATCTGTTTCTCCGATGAATGCAGCTTTTTTATGAACGATACCGTAAATCGTCATAATTGCCGCTACTGGTCTGATTCAAACTCAAAAATTTTCCAGGCGGTACTTGTTTTAACATCTTTTGCAAATTACATTTGTTTTCCCTATCAGTACCGATAATAAGTACAATTCGAAGAAAAGCTGCTATATTTTATTATAATTTTAATAAAATGAAATTTGTACATTTTATTAAAAATATATAAGCTTCACAAATACGTTTTAAAAGACAGATTCTAAATACTTATATATTAAAGAGATTTAAAGCATAATTTGGAAAAATCGGTTTAAGATTAGACCAGGCTGTAATTTTTCTGCATTTGATTTTTTTAATGAATCCGGAATGTTCTTAAATTTGCACGTTCTTCTGCATAAAATAAATAATGTCTTTACTATATGAAGCTTAAACATTCACGTTCATTTAATCCCTGAAAATTGCTTACTATGGTACTCGGCTTGCAAATAAAAATAAATTAACTTTATTTGCAGATTAAATACCGGAGTCCCGTTCTTTAAATGTGGTTAGTTTGGTGTATTTTTATTTAAGATTTCGCAAAATGTCCCGCAGATTGCAACTAATATTGGATTGTTTAAACAGTAAAAGTAAATAGAGAAGATAAGTAAAATGTTTGTTCTTAAATAAGTTTAACTAAAATTCATAACCCATCCACCATATAAAAAACGTTTTCTTAAAACGTTGAGTAGTTCGTAATAATGGCTCTGTTTCGTTTGGCCACCCTGTATATCTTATCACTGATTCTAGTACTACTACAGTTTTTAACGTCATTAACAATGTCTTATCTTATTTTATTTATTTATCATTTATTAGTTGGGAATCATAATTATTCTTTGCCTCCTTTATTACTTTATGTAGTTGATTACGATATGATTTGTAATTATCAAAAAGAATGGGTTTTTCTTTGTATCTGATGGCAAATTTTTTCATATTATTATAACATAATTAGTGGCTAACGTGGCGTCGACGTACAATAACAATTAACCAAATATTCAACTTTTATACGGTCTTCCTCTGTCTGCGTTCGAGTCTGTAGGCTTACATTTCCAATTTCGCATCCACGTGGACAAAATCTATTACCGCAGCCAAAAATTCGGCCCCTTATTCATAATGGTTGTTATCTCGTTTAAAAATGCCAATCCATCTGTGAGGCTTCCTTCCAGTTGTTACTTGGGGTAAAACCTCTTCCAATGTGTAACCAGGTGGAGCCGTTTCTCTCATAATATCCTGGGTATTATTGAAATCATCTTCATTTCTCGTATTAGTGCAGGGTAAATGAGCCATAATAATTTTCTGTAAAAAAAAGAAACTGTTAGTATTGCATATATATTAATAGAAAAAATATTAGTATTCATTAAATATTACAGGGCGGTCCTTAAGTAATTGTATATAGAAGTAAAGTAGAATCCTCACTTTAAAATATTACGATTTGAACTAACTTGCTTTAATAAAATGTTGACAATAAGAGAGATACAGGATGTTAAAAGTGAAATTTAAATGTTTGTTTTTCACAATAACTTTACACACATACATAACATAAATATTTGGTTGTGGGGGTTTTTGGGTATGAGAAATTTTGTACCTATTTTAAAGTATTTTGTAGAGGGCGCAACATAGGCCACAATATTTTTACTATTAGCGCTTCTTTTGTAAAAGAATATTAAAGCCACATCATTTTACCAAAAAAAAAATATACTTATTAATTACTACAAAACTTCACCATTTTAGAAATAATCGCATTTTAGTGACCAGCTACATGATTCTTATTTACATTAATTTGGAAAAATGTAGTAGCGTATACGTAAAAATTTTTTTTACAATAATATGATGAATATTATTAAAGTATAGTAGGAGTTAACATAAAATATGTGTATGACACTTTAAACTGAAGTCCAATTAGGAATTAAATAAATGTTATTTGTTAAACAAAGTAAAAAAAAACTAAGCTAAATAATATTATAACTTTAATCGGAATTAAAGTAAATGTTCGATGTGTACACCATTTTCTTCGATGCATTTATCTATACGTTCCATAAAAGATCATCTCATATTAAATATTATCATTGGGGGAAAGAAACTACTGCTCTATTTATTTATTCCCGAAGTTGGTCGCGTGTATTTATGATATCCTTAAAAACAAGTTATTTCATTATACCCTACACACCGAAATTGATAGAATTCTGGGCTACGTGGTGGCCAAAGGAAATAGCTACCGCGACCAATCCGGCGTTCAGGAAAGTTATTATTTAAATGGGTTCTGATTTCTCTCGTATAATGTGGCGGTGCACGATCTTGAATAATCCACATATTTTGCCTTAAACTCAGTGGCAATTCTTCCAACAAATCAATAAAGTCAGTTTGCAAAAAATGTAATTATCACAATTCAAATTATAGGATAAGTCGTATGGAACTAATAAATAGTTTCCAATGATCCCACACCATACATTTATTTCAAATTCAATATGGAAATGCCTTTCTCTTTTAACATGGGGATTTTGAATTGCCTAGACATGATTTTTTCTTAAATTAAAAATAACACGGCATGGAAAGGTAGCTTCGATGGTAAATAATATTCTATAGACAAAGGTATGATTAAAATTTTGCCTATTTCGGTTCTTAACAGTAGATCTGCTGACAATAAATTTAGCATCGGAGTAAAATGGTATGGATGACACTTCTCAAGGTGCAGTCTTTTTAAAATTGAAGTTTTACTAATTCCTAAATCATAAGATAAACGTCGTGCACTAATCTGAGGATCATAATCAACGCGAGTATTAGAATAATTGTTATGTCTCGGCTACCACGTTAACATTTTTCTAAATAATTAGTTAATTAAATAAGAATCATGCAGCTGATCACTTAAATTAGATTATCTCTAGAACCGTTAATTTTTGGGGTTATTAACAACTATACTTTTTTTTGTTACAGGATGTAGTTTAATATCCTTTTACAAAAGGAGCGCTATTTTAAACAGCAAAAAAGTTTGGCCAACATTTATGCCCCAAGTGGCGCCGTCTACAAAATACATTGAAATAAGTAAAAAATTATGATTTATTATACCCAAAAACACCTACTACCCAATATTTATGTATTTATGTCAAAAAACGTTAAAGTTACTGTGAAAAATAAAAATAAAAATTTCACTTTTAACACCCTGTATCTCTCTTATTATCAACAATTTATTAAAGAAAGTTAGATCAAATTGAATTATTTTAAAGTGAGGATTCTACTGTACTGCTATGTACAATTACTTTAGGACCCTGTAAAGTTCTTGTGAAAGTAGAAAAATGTTACTTTGATAAATTATAGAGTGAAAGAAAATATATTAGAATTTAATTTTTTTTTCATAAATTCCGTTATAATATAAAATGTTTTTAGAGCACACACTTTTTTCATTAATAATACTAAAAAAATTCTGAGAAATAGTTTAGATTTATAAAAAATACTTACCTCTTAAAACAAATATACCTAGAAACAGTATTCATACTAACTAAAAGATACTTACTATGCCGTATTATATAGTAAAACTTTCGTTATCGTATATTCAGAACTATCAAATGATATCATTCTTTTAATACCTATACAATATGGCGGTATAAGCAAAATTGATATAATCTAGATAATTCATGTGTAGTTAGTTCATATCGGATATAAAATTTACAAACGAATGAAAATGTATCGAAAAATTTTTGAAAATTGGGTTAAAAAAATAAAAGCACCCCCGATGTACACAATATTTAAAATATCATAACACATTTTCTTTTTCTTTATATATATGTAGCATTTACGTTGAGACATGGAATCTTTGGTTTGTCGTAACTGCTTGAATATTGAAACGCTTTAACACCAAATCAAAAAACTCCATTCAACTATTCAAAACCATTAACTAATTTTAAAACAATATTTGGAAATGTTAATGACAAAAGAGTGAAATATATGCAGTTAGTTACTCCACTTACGAAAAGATTGCTCATACGAAAAGATTAATACATACTAGATTTGAAGAACATTTAGCTCATTTAAGATATCTTAGAACAGAAAAACCATGAATTTAGTTAGGATCAATTTTTTTCTTTTTAATTTTAAAGCTAATAATGATCTTTATTATGGCTGTTAGTATTTGATATTGATAATTTTGTTTTTGTTTATTATTATTAATTAATTAAAATTTTTTACTTGAAGATCATATTAAGGTAATTTAATATTATTTATATTTTTATATGCAAAAAATAGAAAATTGTTACATAAAGAACAAGCTTCATATGAATCTTTGGAAGAATTTAATAACTTAAATGATTCAAACATTACCATTCTAAAAGCTTGTTAAAGTGCTTTTATTAAAAATTTGCGACTTTAATCCTACCTATTGACGTAATGTATGATTATTCATTATCGCTCTGGTATAATCCGCTGTATTTATTTAACGTTAATCTAAATTGTTCCAATTAATAACTATGCTTCCCAACTTGGATCACGCAGGAACATGTCAAAAATGTATTATCACTGATGAAAAAATCAATCCAACCAGTTAAAAATATTATCTTTCCAGGAAACTCATCTTACTCATAATGAATGGTTCATTCTCGGAAAGGTACAACGATCAATTAATTTATTATAGTCACTTTCCTCTTTTAGTTCGGTCATACAAGTGCTAAATAATTTGTTTTATATGCCTCTTGAATATTGTAAATTAACATTTTGCATATATTCTGTTGTACTATAAAAGTTTTATATTCTATAAATTATCGTTTAATTATTACTGCTGCTATAAACAGTTATTAACTATGTTTTTATTTTCATTATTTTTACTTATGTCAGGTATATTTTTATTGCAAGGGTCTTCAAATTATATTACATTTACCGATGTAATTTGTTTCGTAAAAAAATCTCATAAGTCATTATGGACCGTTGGTTTTTCGTACTTTTTGGCAACAGTAAAAACTACCCTACCGCTTTTTCGGATTAAAAAGTTACTTTAGAGTATTCAGTTGGAGCCAGACATAGAACTTTGCTGGTGACATGCCTTTTGGCCCCTGAAATAACTAATGGAAAGTTATTTCAGCCTTTTGCTCTGTTCTGTTTTTACGTTTCGGCAATCGCAAGCCTATATTTCGTTCTTTATTCAAGAGCCGAAGCTGTTTTCTAATATCCTAACGCAGTATAAATGTTTAGGATTTGATAGATCCTTATTGGTTCTTATTCGGGTTTACTAGTGAACCTGAATGAAAGGAAAGTTCCTGTCAATCACCACTTTAAACGCGAATTCAATTGTGGTTGAACATGTAAAGTAACACTAAGAAAAACATTATAAAAAGAAAGACCGATCTAGAAAAACTAAAAAAATAGGAAAAAATTATAAAAGAAAACAAAGAAGGAACATTAAAAGAAACGAACAGTTTGATGATAAATGAAAAAGGCAAAAATTGTATAAAAATTAGAAAAAAGGGTAAAAATAAGAAAACTAAAACGGCAGAAATTGAAAAAGGATTAGCAGTAATGGCAAATAAATACCAAAAAAAACACTTTATAGAACTTTATAAGAAACAAGAAAAACAAAAAACACAAAATATGTCTAAAACATAAATAAACAATTCATTTCTAGTCAATGTTTATTCCTATTTATATGATTCTTAGAAAAAGCTATGAGTATAATATAGACTTTGAAATACTATTTATAGATTTTATTCAGGTATTTGATAGTGTTGAATAAACCTAATGAAATGTAATCTCAAACATATAGGAGCGCCAAAGTGTATAAGATTAATAAACATAAAACTACACCATTCGAAAACTAGAAAAAGGTAGATCCGAATATTTTAGTTTAATAATAGTATTTGACAAGGGAATTCTATGCCAACAACCCTAATTGATATCACATTTGAAGGAATCATAAAATAATTATGCGAATGATATTGATATTATAGTTAGGGAAGGGAAAACAGTGAATAAAACGTTTATAAAAATGACAAATAAGAATAGGAGAAATGAAAATAAAACAAAATAATAGAAAAACGATGATTTATTCAAAACACAGACTAACACAACATAATACTTGAAGGCATAAATATCTGGAAGTAATGTTTACAAGTGACAACAACAGAACTGAAGAAATTGAACAGAGAGTAAAATTAGGAAATATGCCTTTTTGGGTAAGTAAACAAATATAAGTGTGAAGACAAGTCGGAATAGAAGTAAAGTGGAAAATGAAATTGAGAAAAAGACAAGCCTGGTGAAAAATAGTGCAAGATACAAAGACGCGCAAAAAAATAAATAAAAATATATATAGATTATGCATATAGGATTTTTAATACAAATCCCGTTGCACGTCATATATCAATTATGAGATCACTACCCTGCAGTGTTGTCGGCTTGTCTAAATTTTTTGGCATTTTGAAGAAATAAACGTCAATAATCAGCTTATTCACACTATGTTTGTTTTGAAAAAAACAGTTTTTTTTATAAGTTAACTATCTAGCAAAGCAAAAAAATAAAGACAATATTATAAAATTACCGAAAAAGTGGTGAAAACACACACCTGGTTGACGGCCGCCTTGATGCGACGTTGTCGAGTATTTAGCTTGAAATATTTCAACGATTTCTGACGTCCGGCCGTCAACCAGTTGTGTGTTTTCACCACGTTTTCGGTAATTTTATAATATTGTCTTTATTTTTTTGCTTTGCTAGATAGTTAACTTATAAAAAAAACTGTTTTTTTCAAAACAAACATAGTGTGAATAAGCTGATTATTGACGTTTATTTCTACAAAATGCCAAAAAATTTAGACATAAAAAACCGCAAGTAAAATATATTATTTTTCAGATACAAGCCACCAAAAGTATATCTGGTGGACAATTTAGCAGAACAATATGGACATAAAGTGTTACGTCTTCCTCCCTATCATTGTGTTTTCAACCCCATCGAACTTATTTGGGGCCTTTCTAAGCAATATTATAATAATCATATTGGCAGAGACGGTAATAAAGAACAAGATTCTTTAAATATGTGGTCTGAAGCTCTTAGAACAATTACTCCTGAAGTATGGAAAAATTCTATTAAACATACAGAAAAAGAAATACAAAAATGGTATGAAAGAGAGAGAGTTTTTGATAGACTACAAATTAATCCCATTATTATTAATCCTAACAGCGATGACAGTGATTCAAGTGATTCAGATTTGAATTAGGAGAAAGGATTTACCTTTTGTAGGAATTCGAATATTGTAGTTGAATTGTTTCTTATAAGAAAAATATATATTTTTTTAAACAAAACATTGTCTTATTTTAATAACAATAAATAGTTTGCTATATTTTTTATATGTCTCTATTTTATTTATTTAATAAAAATATAGTACAAATAAACAACATAATATAACTATTTTTATAACAGATTATTGAATATTAAAAGTAGATAATACAGCAAGAAGAAGAAGAATATCACAGTTGTATTGTTGTATTGTTGTATTGCTAATGAATCAACTGAGAAAAACATTTTTCAAATGTACTTTAAAACTGGCAGGATGAAGTGTCTTGAGTGTGAGGATCATATATTGTTCATATACGCTTCAATAAATTAATTTTTCATAATAATAAAGCTAAACAACATAACCTAACCTTACATTTTTGAAACTTCCTACATTCCTCGACAATTTAGACAAGCCGACAACACTGCAGGGTCGTGATCTCATAATTGATATATGACGTGCAATGGGATTTGTATTAAAAATCCTATATATTGTAGCCATATGAAATAGAATAAAACAAGGCATTGATACACGTACATAACCATTTTGAGACATACACCTATATAAGATATGATGAAATTGGGAATTATCCGTTCTTTAATTTTTTTAAATTAATTTAGAAGACTTTGACTAGCATCAAAGTATAAAACAGATAATTACAGATTCTAGATTAGTTATGTATACAATGTAATAAAATTACATCAATAATTATGAAATTATAAAGAAATACTGTGGACAGATTGTGTAAATTGTAATTATAGATATTATTTTAAGTTCTAAAATTGTTGAACCGAAAATATGATTTTTTTTGAATGGAATAGTATTTGTTTTCATACAAAAGAAAATAGGAATTTAAAGAAATAATATTAGGTTTTAAGAAAAATATAATGAAATTAGATGTTATCAGGTAAAAAACGTAACAACAGAATTTGCTATCTTAAAAACATCATATAGTAGTAAACATAGTAGAAAGGACATCATTTTTAATGTATTTTGTAAAAATTGTAAAATTACGTAGTATTATGAACATTCAAAAATTGTGAAAGAAACCTTTAATTAGCCCTGTATATAGTCTATGCCCAAGAAACATTTATATCTAAGTTAAAAACTTTTAAGGTTACATATTACTATCAAATTAAAATAATGTAAATAACAAATTTTATGAAAAGATGCGTTTTTTAAAGAATACTAAGCCAACAGTGCCGCAATAAATATAAAATTTTCATGTTTAAAAAAAAACCGTCATTTTAATAATTGAGTTTATGTCAGTCAAAATTGAATATTCTATTAAAACTATGTTAATTGGTATGGACAAATAAAAAAATAAAATACATTTATTAGATTACGAGAAATTTCAAGAGGATAATTATAATTACCTTTTCCTTAAATATTTGGGAGATTTTGGTTTTTCAACACTTTCCTTCAACATTATCATGCATTGCATATCAACGAATCGATTTGAAATATGAAGTAGACACACTCAGTCACAGATTGGTATAGGAGATGGTTCATAAAACACAAAAATGAAAGAGCTATTGAATGTCTATCTAAATAATATATGAAATATAGGGTCTTCCATTTAAATAATTTGGTAAAATTTGTGTTCCGAGTTTTGATTTACTATCAAAAAATTATAGAACAGATCAAACTACAGAGCATACCTGAACTACGAACTACACAAAAAATGGACAAACAATTGTTATTATTTAGATATAGGGTGGCCAACATACATCGATATTGATATAAAAGTGTCATAATTTTTGAAACATCCTTTATATATCTGACGAACCGTATATTCGGAAATTTAAAAAAGTCAGCAGAATTCAAATTACTAATAAAAAATATACCATTGTGTTTAAAAAAATGTGTTTTAGGTTGGCCTACCGTTACGGAACACTCTGTTTAAGTGAAAATCATTTTAGGTTGTAAAGCTTAATGTCCCCGATCATTTTGCTATACAAAATCTTTTTATTCTAATTTAAGAAAGGAACTGTTGGATTTTTACATACTATTTGGACACCCTGTATATATATATATATATATATATATATATATATATATATATAATATATAAATATATATGTATAACACACCATCTAGAACGAATATGAATGGAAGTGACTACTTTTCTATGAAGAATGTATAGTCATTATATATAAATAACCATTCTTTGTATACTATTAATTTTTTAAATATTTGTCTAAAATTTAATTTCAATAAGGAAATCTGCAGACGAGTCTATGTCTATTGCTTAGACCATAAATATAATATCTGGACCGAGTGTATGCGAGAGAGAATGATCATGAACATAACTAGGGAGAGAGAGAGGGCAATTAAAGGGGAAATAATTATTAGTAGTGTTAATCATAAATAAACAAATTTTTGTAAAACCATATTTTATTTGCAAACCATATAAAAAAATGTGAATTGTATTTTATTTTTTGTACCAATGTCTGCTTTGTTTCCCCTTCTGTTTCCATCACTTTCTTATATCATACATTTTCTAAGATCTCTCTAGTAACCTCTCACTCTATGAATGTTCATTACAATGATGGCAATGTAAGAGTGACGTCACAATCCGTCCAGTAATTATATACGGTCTAATGAAAAATGTCAACAATTGCCTTTGTCGTGTCTATTTTACTTTCAACATATATCAGGTGTTAAATAGAGGTACGGGTATCTCGAGCCAATTAAAAAATATTGTGGAAATCGACTTTTTGCTTATTAGGAGAATTTATATTTATGATTCAAAAATAAAAAAGACAAATTATGGCTACCTTTGCATTCATTTTCAGAAATAAAAGTTATGACTGACTTAAACTCCAGATAACTATTTTTGAGTACGAGAAAATCAAAAAAAAAATACCAACTGAGGTTCGCATTATTGGCAAGGCATATGAACTAATTACGTTGCAAAAATGAAAGACGTCTTAATGAAAGATTATTCTAAATAAAAGAGATTTACATTAAATGAAGACAGTAATAATTGCTGTGAATGGGTAATTTTTGGACCAAATAATTATCACTTATTCTTTGTGAGAATTTTTTCACTCTTTTCAGCATCATAAAATTGTATTCAATCAATAGATGGGTCGTGAATTTTTTTGATTCGTAGAAATTTCGTTCTCGACAACGATACGATAATAAAAGTTTATTGGTCTTTTAGGGCTTTTCTAAATTTTTTTCTTTTTTATTAGTGTACATAAAATTTACGCCTAAATGAAATACATTATACGAAATAAGTCATAAATTGGTCAGAAAACAAAGGTAAAATCGTTTTAGCAAAACAGATTATTAACGTAGTTTTTATGTTTTTCTAAATACAACAATATTATTCTGTAATCACGTCCAATCAAGTAATTTAGAATTTTAAATGAATCATTTCTTAGAGGGTTTTTTAAGCTAAAGAATTACATTTTTTTGAAGGAATAACTCATGTTGGATATATAATAAATAAATTCTATCAGCGTTAAACTCATTTATTGGCCAGACTCAAACAATATACCTGATTAATTGGAATCCTTCATCTTTTAGAATATAATTTAAGATTAAACGACTTACCTGTACGGAAGTTGAATCGTAATTATACAGCAATCCGGCCCGCATAGAACACTTGGTAGTAGCATTTTTTATGTGATACGTGCACTATTTGAAAGAGAAGTAACACCCTCATAGGCCATCGCCACAACCAATTCCCTCATTATACGTTTTAGTCCAGAGATTGCGACCTTTGGGTTGGGCAAAAATATCAAAAGTACTCACCTTTCCAAGGGATGGAAAATTCTATGCGGACCGGACTGTTCCTATAATTACGATTGAACTTGCTTATAGGTAAGTCGATTAATCTTAAATTATACTTCGCAGTCCGGTCCTTATAGAACATGGTAGTTGTTTAAAGCATGTAGCGATCTATATTAGAAGAAAGCATATATAGAGTGTTTAATAAAACAATAGGTTTATTTAACGTCTTTTATCCTACACAAACATGTTAAAGGTCAAAATTATTCAAAATACATATTTAATTAAATCTAAATACTTCACAATAAGTGTGTTTAACGTTAATATCTTATTACCTAGGTATCTTATAATATAATTATTAAAGTTCGTATTTTCCCATATTACTATGAACCCTGATCATTTGCTTTTCACTAATAAAAATCATTAGAAATAGGCCTGTTTTAGAATTTTGAAAATATTTCCGAGCTGTTAGACCAACCTGCCGTCGTTTTCAAAGTTTCAATATTCATTCCTACTCTATAAGCTGCTGAGAAAGCCGCGTGTCGGGTACTATATATTTACTATATTAGATATATATATATACCTCCACGCCCTCTTTACTTAAGATATTTTGCTTTTACGCTGTATGGTTATATCAAAATGTTACCTCTAATTGTGCGTGTTCTTTCAATGTACCCTAGTAACACTGACGCAACGCACAACTCAGGCTTTTCTATGAGAAATGAAATTATCAATTTAGGCTATACTCTATTCGGGCTTGATGACTTTAATAGTTCTGGAATTAATATCTCTATTTTATCGTCTAACTTATGAAAATTATTTATTTTAATTTTTGCAAGTGATTGATTCTTTGTGCTATTAAAGTTACTACTTTATAAGATAAATCTTCCAAACTTATTGAATTCAATGGAAATAAAGATGATACGTAATTAAAAACAGGCTGTTGGTCCCACGTATAAGAATATTTCGGGAAAACCGATCGAAGTTTAAAAACACTATTGAGAAAACGATTAACCAAGGATTGATCTTCGATAATATATGTAATGCCAAACGGAAGGTATTTAAGGTAGAATAACTAGAGCCTTTAGTAAACTGATCGTTTACAAATGCAATATTATTTACTGATGGAGACATTGCTAAATCTACAAAAATTCCACTATTTTTAATACGCGACGTTATCCTGAGTAAAAGTACTCTTACTTACTTACTGATTCTGGTAGACCCCTGGTTGCATAAAGCCTTCCTTATACAGCCAGGATAATGGTCTGTCATGAGGGGTGACTGTTCCTGAAAGGATCCGTTAAAATGTCTGTAATTCCCATAGTGGAACTACAACAACACCCACCCCTTCTTCTAATATAATTTTATTAAGCACCCTAGCAATCAATGAAATTGGTGGGAAAGCATAAAAGAATATTTTTGACCGACTAGCTTAAAGGTGTCTATTGCAATAGATTCTAGAATTCTTTTCCACGACACTTATTAATTATACTATGCTTTATATTAGGGGCAAATAAATCAATCTGAGGCTCACCAAAATAAGATTTAATTTGGTTAAAAAATCTATTATCTAAACATCTAAACTATATTCGGTTTCAATAATTTTCAGTCTCGATTCTCTATCAGCGTCTGTATTGTTTATTGACTCGGTATAAGATGCAAAAATATAAATTCTTTTACGCTCACACCAATCAGTTTTGCAAAACTCCCTATCTTACGTTTGTCTCTTTTAATTAATAATTGTATTAATTGTAATGGTTTTTAATTTTAAATAAATTAAACAGGACTTATCTTGATTAATTAAATAAATTAGATAGAATTTTGTAAGTTTTTCTGTCATTTTCAATAAGTACTGCCAAGAAGAAGAAAATCGTCTATATAGTTTACAGATATATTACCGCCCGCTCTAAGATACTGCGTAACGAACTTCAAAAATTTTGTGAACACAAAGGTGCTGTACAAAAATCAAATGATAAACAGCGAAACTCAAATAAATCTCCTTGAAAAACTAATCGGAGATATTTCCTATGTTATTTACATATGGGGATTAGAAAATAAGCATCCATAAGATCAAGAGTGGCCATATAAGCAAATCTGGTTAGCATATTTTTAACTGTTCCGTATCATCGGCAACGTGACCCTCTGTATCTATTATTATCAAATTATTTTGTATTTAAGTTATCTAAAGCTGTAACCCATAGAATAAAAAATTCGAATGTAGTAACCTTGTTATATTCCAATATCGGTCTCGAAGAGGGCTTATAAATTCGTCACCGACCGATATTTTATGAAATGTTTAATCTCGGACAAAAAAAACAGAGACTATTTGTACTCGTATTTCTGTATTGTAATCAAATTATTTAATATTATAAATGCGAGTGAGGCCAATCTATTCGGAAACTCTCAATTCTATTTACAGAGGCGAGTGAGACCACTGTATTTCCGAATCATTTTATTACTATTAGTATTATTATTATTATAATTTTATTATTATCATTATTATACTACAACATTTTGAAAGTTGACTAAGAAGCAGTAGGGATAATCATGTCTTATTGGTCAATTACGTGGTAAATTTGTTTTTTTTTATTTTCCCAGTTTTGTGACATCTATTAGCAAGTTGTTGATTGGTTGAAGTTAAAATACACCCGCTTTGGTTACGTGATAGTGTTATGTGAATGTATCTTAGACCATACATCATTTATGGATTGAGTGTGTGTGG
Organism: Hermaeophaga mercurialis; assembly: GCA_951812935.1. Taxonomy (NCBI): domain Eukaryota; kingdom Metazoa; phylum Arthropoda; class Insecta; order Coleoptera; family Chrysomelidae; genus Hermaeophaga; species Hermaeophaga mercurialis. The sequence continues at coordinate 6,296,374 of OX638360.1, read as the reverse complement.
GAGAGAATGGTCATGAACATAACTACAGAGAGAGTGATAGAGAACGAGGGGAATAGAAGGGAAAATAATCAATAGTTTTTATATTGTGGTTACCACGGTTTTATAAAGTGTATACAGCTGTATGCTTTGCTTCCCCTTCTGTTTTCATCTCTCTCTTAGACTATGTATTTTCTAAAATCTCTCTAATATCCTCTCACTCTATGAATGTTCATTACAACGATAGTAATGTAAGAGTCACACTTATCTCTTTGTCTAATGGAGGTTACGAGTCCCCTTGTTATCCATGGTTTTATACCCCTTAATCTGGATGTTATCTTTGTTGTGCTGGTAGCATTTTTAATTTGATTTTATATTTTATTTATGATAGTCTGAGCTATATCATTAGAATCACCACACTGATAAACATTCTCCCACTCCTCATTGTTTAAGTTATTTCTTAACAGTTCTCTGTTTATTTTATCTATAAATCTTAATTTTCCCGGGTTATTTTGAACTTTATTTTGAATGTGTACGTTTAATAAAATAGGATAGTGATCAGATAAGCTGCTTTTTAGAATAACACTATTAGTATTTTTTATAATAGTTTTTTGATTACTTACTTTTAAGGCTATATGATCTATACAACTTCCACTGTCTCCGTTTTTTCTTGTCACTTTATCTATTACATGTTTGTATCCATATGACGCTAGTGTGTTAATATATTTGTTAACATTTACTGATTTTTTATCTAGAATGTCTAGGTTAGCATCGCCCACAAATAGTTCCAGGGAATGATTATTTAATGGTTTTTGTAGCAATTCATTTGTATTTATTAAGTAAGATTCTTGTGAGGTGGAAGGAAGTCTATAATGTGCGATGACGCCAATTGACAGGGAATTCTTGATGAGTGACACTCTTAGGAAATTTGATTCATTAATTTTTATTATTTCAGAATTAAGTACCAGCTCGCTTTTTACATAAATTATTGTACCATCACACCAATTCAATTTACTTTTGTTGTAAAAGATGTCATATCCCTTCATTTTAAATTGATCCAAGTTGCTAAAAACATGGGTTTCTGACAATACAATCAGATCAAAATCAGTCTCTAAAGACTGTAAAAATACTAAAAAATTATTAAAATTTGTTATTAGCCCACAAATATTTACATGTAGCATATTAAAATCCCTATTTACATTAGCAAAATATTTAGTCTCTTTTATATCCTCACACACTACCGCTTCACTGCCCCCTAGCAAGAACGAAGTTGGATCGGTGAATGTTCCAAAATATGTCCATTGTTATTGTCTACCTGTAGATTTTATTTTATTGTAATTTTAATTTCTGAACATCGCTTTCACTGGACACTCTAATAACGTCAGAGCTTTCAGATTTTTTAACATACACTGTACCCAACTTAACCCATACAAACTTAAAACCACTATTTTTCAAACTGCTGGCTGATCTAAACAATTCACGCTGTTCTTTGGTAAGGTCTTCATTTAGAAATATGTGAGTAGATCCTGGGAGACCACAGTTATTGCTTAGTATTTTGCCTTTTTCTCTTCTCTTTGTGAGCATTATATTTTTTTGCTCTGTTGTACTGAAAGAATCCAAGACAGGGGAATCCGGCTTATTTCTATTTAAAATAGATACCTTAAAGTCTGGTTGCTTCAAATTTGGATCGATATAGCTAAGAACTTTCCCTATTTTTGTTTTTAATTCAGTTGAATTACTTTTTGCTTCTTCTAGGCTGCAAGGTACTCCCATTATTACTAAGTTGTTTGTTCTAGATTCTTTATCTTTCCTATCAGTTTGGTTTTTTAGTCTTTTAAGCTCTTGGTGTATTAATTCGTTTTCTTTCTTTAAGTCGCTGATTTCCTGCATGATTACTAAATTGTTATTTTTTTGCTCTTCATACTTCTCAGAGTAGAAGTTAAGGGTTTCTTTCAGACTTCTAATTTCGGCGCCTAACTCTTTTTTCAAGCTATTTATAAATTCTATAATCCTTTCCTCACTGCCAAGTGAAAGGGTCCATTGATTTTCTTATGTCCTGTGCTACCTTTTGCTTGCAGTTTATGCAGAGCCATTTATTTTTTAATTTCTGCATTACTTTAATCTCCATCTCATCCATATTAGAGCAATTTAGGTGAACCCAGTTTTTACATTGTTCACATTGCACCGACCCTTGGGTCTTTGTTATCTTGGATTTGCATTCACTACAGTTAGGATTATTACTTTTACTTCCTGTCATTTTATTAAGCCTTGCAAAGTATGGCAACGCTGTGCGTGAAAATAAAGGACTTGTTGAAATTTCTTCCGTTAATCGGACCAATGTTAACTGAAGGTCACTGAGATAATCAAGAAGGCATTTTTGGTTTTAACTAGGAAAACAATAATTTTATCACTTTTACCTGATTTTTAGGTTTATTATCAGTTCTTAATCGCAGATGCACTAGATTTGCTGAGATTTGACCATTAAAGCCAACTAATAACTTATTGTTTGCGATAATTTCACCAGAGCAAAATTCATAATTTTGTTTAGGTTAATAATTATAAACTTGTCTATTACCCATAAGTAAAGTACGTGAATAATATTTTAGATAATAAAACCGATAAGATAGGGAAAAAAATGAAAAAAAAACGGAAGAGAAAAAAAATTTAGATAAAAAAAATATATATGAATTTGTTGAACAGGAAGATTCGTGGTACGAGTATGACTATAAAAAATAAAAAAAAAAAGATAAATCGGAGGCTGAAAAATCGATAGTGAGCCGTCAATTTTATTCATTAAATGAGACAACTAAATTTAAATCGCCAATTTTTAATAGAAATAATTAAAAAATATATTCTCGATAGAAAAACCTATATTTCGGATAAAACATATTAAAAACGGGTAATAAGGCACTATTGTCATTATACAGTGAGTAGATAAAGTATGGAATCAATTCATTTTAAACTATACAAACAATTTTGAGGAAAAATTCTGATACAAGTCGGGTTCTGATTTTAATTTAATATATTTTTACATTACAACTAAATATACAGGCTAGACCATTAAGCTCAGACCATGTTAGTATTTACTCAATCCAGAAAATCATTTTTAGAACGGTTACGTTTGAAAAATGAAGTATTTCAAACAATGCACGCGGATCGAATTTCTCTAGTTAGCAAATGTGATCCCATCATATGCCAATATGGAGACAGAATGTAATTAATAATAAAGGCGGCTTTCATCGAATTTTTCTTGATTTATTTTTTTGTAAAAAAATATAAGGGGTAATTCAAAAAGGATTTACCCCTCAATAATAATCAATTTGTAGGTACTGTAATGAGTGTGAGTGCAGAAAGAGAAAACGACAATCCTGTACCCAGTAAGAAAAAAAGAACTCGAGGGACATGGACGTCTAAATAACAACAAATTGTATTAAAATACTTTAAAAATCAATTCAACAATAATATCACGCCCAGAAAAAGTTATTATTGGAAATTTAAAGAAAAAAATATTAAACTTGTTGAAAAAAAGAATTGTATCCAACAGCTTCAAAAACGAGAAATAATTCAATAATTGCAAAGAAACATACCTATGCTTAAACTAATTCTTCCAAGCTATTGTTCAAAAAGGTAATTAGTAATTAATAATCTTTTGTATTTAAAATATTAATGTAGGGAATATTTACGCTCTATTGGTTGCCCTAAAGGCACACGTGACTTCTCTCGGTGACGTCACCAATATTTTTTTTAAATGAGATTTGATGAGAGCACATCATGGAAAGAACATTTAACGGAGAATTCAACACTACGTCTGATTTTTTAATCCTCCTCGAAATTAATGGGGAGAAAATAATTTCGAAAACATAACTTTTAATAAATTCAAATTAATTACCATTGAAGTTAATGTACGTGGTGCTTAAAATGTTCCCCTTGCAAGTCCTAGCAATATTCCAATCTAAAATAAAAGTAGTGTCTCACATCTAATGGTGTCTAATGAGTATTTTCACGTCATCAGAAACATGTATTTTAGTTTGTAAATACTCTAATTTAATATTGGGGTGTTGCCAAGACGTACAAGTGGAATATTTCGAGAACCTCTTACATTAGTTGTTATTGTAATTGATTTTTATTTTTGAAATGACGATATTTTCCAAATTATTTTTTTCCTCGTTAATTTCTAACACATCTTTGAATTCTACATTGAATTCCCTTTCTAATAATGTGCCACTTGGCATATCATCTCTGGACCTTAGATTATATTAATATATATAATAAATTTTATTTGTTTATATTTTATTGTTATAAGGAACTGATACAAGTTTTAGTTCTGTGAAGCGTTTACCGTCCTTTAAACTTCAAATACCTATATAAGAAACAGTAAGAGAAAATTACAAAGTGGTCAATAGGAATAAATTGTTTACCTGAAACTACCATATCCATGTACTTCATCTTTTGCACATCCTCGTATGTAAGGCCATTTTTACAGTTTTCTAATGTTTTAATAATTTCTCGTCTTAATTTGTCTTGAACTTCAGGATTCACTGTTAATTCATAAACCAAAAAACTCATAAAAATAGCTAGCGTGTCCAATCCTCCAAGAATAAAAATCAGAGCTTGTGCTGTTATTGTATCATTAGTAATTTCTATTGCAGGAGCTTTTGATGTAGATAGAAGAATTTCGTTTTCTCTAATATAATAGATCTTTAATATACCATAAATTTTACAATCAAAACAAGTTTCAGACTTATTTAAATAAGAAGGCGAATCCCGTACCAATATTTGCTAACTCAGTTTCATCATATTCATAAAGGCCTTTTTTAGCTCTCATCATTAGATGGATCATATCTGGACGAATTATTCCTTTCTTTTCTCTAGCTTTAATCGTTTCCTGAACTAGACCACCAAAAAAGTTCGTAACTTTTTCAGTAAAGAATCTAATATTAAACAGCTAAAAAAAGCGAAATAAAAATTTAGAAATAAATTTTACAAATGGACAATAATGCGTCATCTAGTTTGTTATTTTCTAAAGCAGCTGCTTTTTGATGCACATATCGCATTTCTGTAGCTATTAAACGAATATCTACCTATATGTAAAGAATTACTTTAATAACCGAATCAGAAAGAAAAAAGGATAAAAAGAACAACCATTTCCTAAATCCAGTAAAATTTCCAACTTTCAAGGCATAATAATAAAAATCATTATTACGATTGCTTAAACTAATTCTTCCAAAATGAATTGTTTCAACACATGTTTGTTAGGGTCTCTGCATTTAAAAAGAAACAATCAATAAAAATTTAATATAATTAGTAATTAATAATCTTTTATATTTAAAATATGAATATTTGTTTTATAATATGTTAATATAAAATAATTTAGAAAGATTGTAACTCTTTATAAACTTTGCCAAAAGTTAATTTAGGACCAAGCAGGTTTGTATTATCTTTGCTTTTAATATTTTAATTGACAGGATATATTTTTAAAAATCATCTCATTAAATAGTTCGAAAATAAACAAACAAAAATCATTATTGTTAAACTTATGAATCGCAACAAGTAATCTTAGGCCATATAAACTATTTTTGAGCAATACAATTAGTCATCGTTTTGGCGATATGCATCTGGTAATCAGTCATAAGATATATCCTTAAAATACATGATTTATGAAATTCAAAAAAATACAGCATCAATATATCTTAACTCCTAGGTCCATAGTAATTTGTCTATGGATTTTAAAAAAATCTGTTCCTATGTAATAACTAATGTGCTTTTAAAATCCCCAAATCGTTTTTTTATTCTCAATTCTTCATCTTTATTTAATATAAACAGGTCTATAATTAATGTTATAACATATAATTTTTTAATTTACAATTAGAAAATTTGCTTTAGATTTTGTGAGTCTTAGTACTCGTATTTTCCAAAATAATTTAACCATTGAATTTCTTGTGTATATTCTTTATAATTTTGATGAAACAATTTTTTGTATTGCTTTTAGTTTACTTTTTAAACAAAAATAAAACGTGTTTGTGAATTTTAAAGTATTTTATGAAATATCTGATTTCTGGCAAATTAATAATAATGTTATTTTTTCGTTTAATATTAATAAACGTACATATTAAATTATCAAATACTTTAATAATGTACCCATTCTTAAAATCTAATCACGGAACAAATAAAACGACAAAATGGATCTTGTGTGTTTATTTCTTGTTTTTGTTCTAAATAACATACCTATACAATGTTTTAAGTAATACGTTTTTTATCTTTTATCTAAATGTTAAATATCAAAATGTTTTAAAGAGGAAAATTACTACAAAGAATTATTTTATTTAATAAAAATATAAATTATTTTTTTAAAGAATTAATGGTAAAATTTAAGAAATACTTTTATCATATATAAGTATATGACACATATTCAGTTCAATTCAATTTATTCAATGCAATTAAGTTACAATGTGAGGTACAATGTTATATAATATTTATGTTACAAAAGTTTGAGAAATGCACCTAGGTATATGTACCTGTATGTGCAACGTCATCCTTATTATAAAATCAATATTCAATATTTTAGTAAAAGTTGAAATTTCAACACAATAAGGGAAAATAAAACAATAACAACAACTGAACCAACTAATAATTTTTAAGATATTGCCTTTTAAAAATGTATAAACAAGAACCATGAAAATATAACATTCTAATATTAAGTATATCTAAATTATGCAGATTTTTGTTTTAAGGGGGATACATTTTTACGATACAGACATCTGCCATTTGTCAACACCCTCCCTCCCACTTCCTCAACCCCTTAATTTTAAATAGGGAATATACCATGTGTGGCACAACATTAGAATTTAGGCATATGATCATCCACGATTTTTTTTCGATATTTACACCGTTACCATTCTAAAAGCTTGTTAAAGTGTTTTTATTAAGAATTTGCGACTTTAATCCTACTTATTGACGTAATGTATGATTATTCATTATCGCTCTGCTATAATCCGTTGTATTTATTTAATGTTAATTTAAATTACTCCAATTAATAACTTTGCTTCCCAACGTCGATTACGCAGGAATATGACAAAAATGTATTAACACTAATGAAAACATCAATCCTACCAGTTAAAAATATTATTTTTCCAGGAAATTCATGTTACTCTTAATGAATGGTTCATTCTCGGAAAGGTACAACGATCAATTCATTTATTATAGTCACTTTCCTCTTTTAGTTCGGTCATACAAATGCTAAATAGTTTGTTTTATATGCCTCTTGAATTTTGTATAACTAACATTTTGCATATATTCTGTTGTACTATAAAAGTTTTATATTCTATAAATTATCGTTTAATTATTACTGCTGCTATAAACAGTTATTAACTATATTTTTATTTTCATTATTTTTACTTATGTCAGGTATATTTTTATTTCAATGGTCTTCAAATTATATTACATTTACCATTGTAATTTGTTTCGTGAAAAAATCTCATAAATCATTATGGACCGTTGGTTTTTCGTACTTTTTGGCAACAGTAAAAACTACCCTACCGCTTTTATGGATTAAAAAATGACTTTAGAGTATTTAAAAGTTATTTCAGTCTTTTGATCTGTTTTGTTTTTACGTTTCGGCAATCGCAATCATATATTTCGATCTCCATTCAAGAGCCTAAGCTGTTTTCTAATATCCTAACGCAGTATAAATGTTTAGGATTTGATAGATCCTTTTTGGTTCTTATTCGGGTTTACTAGTGAACGTGAATGAAAGGAAAGTTTCTGCCAATCACCACTTTAAAAAAAATAGGAAAAAATTATGAAAGAAAACAAAGAAAAAACATTAAAAGAAATGAGCAGTTTGATGACAAATGAAAAAGCAAGTATTTAAGAATTAGAGAATAGGGTAAAAATAACGAATCTAAAAAGACAGGGATTGAAAAAGTGTTGGAAGTAATAGCAAAGGAATAACAAAGACACTTTATAAAACTTTATAAGAGACAAGAAAAACAAAAAACCCAAAATATGTCTATAAAAAAATCATTTCTAGTCAATATTTGTTCCAATTCATATGATTCTTAGAAAAAGCTATGAGTACAATTTAAACTTTGAAATACTTTTTATAGACTTTATGGAGGCATTTGATAGTGTTGAATAAATACATTGAAATGTAATCTCAGAAGGCCAAAGTGTATAAGATTAATAAACATAAAACTACCCCATTCAAAATTTAGAAAAAGGTAGATCCGAATATTTTAGTTTATTTGACAAGTGAATTCAATGCCAACAACCCTAATTTCTATCACATTTGAAGGAATCATAAAAGAATTATGCGAATGGTAATATTATTATATTTAGAGAAGGGAAAACAGTGAATAAAACGTTTATAAAAATGATAAATAAGAATACGAGAAATGAAAATAAATCAAAATAAAAGAAATACGATTATTTCTTTAAAAAACATACTAACAGAACATAATACTTGAAGGGATAAATGTTTTCAATATCTTGAAGTAAAGTTTACAAGTAACAACAACAGAACTGAAGAAATTGAACACAGAGTAAAATATGGAAATATGCCTTTTTTGGGTAAGCAAACAAATAAGTGTGAAGACAAGTCGGCATAGAAGTAAAGTGGAAAATGAAATAGAGAAAAATACAAGCCTGGTGAAAAATAGTGCAAGATACAAAGACGCGCAAAAAAATAAATAAAAATATATATAGATTATGCATATATATATATTGTAGCCATATGAAATAGAATAAAAGAAGGCATTAATACACTTACATAACAATTTTGAGACATACACTTATATATGATATGATGAAATTGGGAATTATCCGTTCATTACTTTTTTAAATTAATAGACTTTGACTAGCATTAATGTATAAACAGATAATTACAGATTCTAGATTAGTTATGTACACAATGTAATAAAATCACATCAATAATTATGAAATTATAAAGAAATACTATGGACAGATTGTGTAAATTTTAATTATGGATATTATTTTAAGTTTTAAAATTGTTGAACCGAAAATATGTTTTTTTTTAATGGAATAGTATTTGTTTTCATACAAAAGAATATAGGAATTTAAAGAAATAATAATAGGTTTTTAGAAAAATATAATGAAATTAGATAATAACAGGTAAGAAAAGTAACAACAAAATTTGCTATCTTAATAACATCATATAGTAGTAAAAATAGGAGAAAGGACATCATTTTTAATGTATTTTGTAAAAATTGTAAAATTATGTAGTATGATGAACATCCAAAAATTGAGAAAGCAACCTTTAATTAGCCCAAGAAATAAGTAGGTATATCTAAAAACTTTGAAGGTTACGTAATACTATCAAATTAAAATAACAATGCATATAACAAATTTTATGAATAGATGAACAGTGCCGTAATAAATATAAAATTTTCATGTTTAAAAAAAAACGACATTGTAATAATTGAGTTTATGTCAGTCAAAATTGAATATTCTATTAAAACTATGTTAATCGGTATGGACAATTAAAAAAATAAAAGACATTTATTAGATTACAAGAAATTTCTAGAGGATAATTATAATTACCTTTTCTTTAAATATCTGGGAGATTTTGGTTTTTCATCACTTTCGATCAACAAAATCATGGATTGCATATCAACGAATCGATTTGAAATATGAAGTAGACACACTCAGTCATAGATTGGTATAGGAGATGGTTCACAAAACACAAAAATGAAGGAGCTATTGAATGTCTCTCTAAATGTTATATGAAATATAGGGCCGTCCATTTAAACAATTTGAGAGAATTTATGTTCTGAGTTTTGACTTACCCTGTATGCAATTTAAAGGTTCTATAAAAAAACAGATCAAAATCCAGCGCATACCTAAACTACTTATTTAGATATGGGTTGGCAAACATATTGATATTGATAAAAGTGGTCATAATTTTTGAAACGTCCATTATGTATCTGACAAACCCCATATTCGGAGATTTAAAAAAGTCAGTACAATTCAAATGAGTAATAAAAAATTTGTGTATTTAATTTTTCATTTAATCAAATTGTAAGTATATTGGCCTATTATTTTATATAAATTTTAATTTTCTTTTTCATTAATTCTGCATTAGGACCTGGCGATGATTCTGTAATCTGCTAGATTTATACATTTAACATCAAATAAAAATATTTAATGTGGTAAGACTTGAAGCCATTTCCCTTGTATTTATAAACTACATAGTAGTCCTATATAATAATAGTCCCTATATTACTCATAATAGTAATTGTTGGCACTTCGGTGTATTAACAACACTGGACTTTGGGTAAAAGTTCACATAAGGGGACTCAAAGGGAACTGTTTAATTTCGATTTTTGCGCTCTTTTTGAATACACAAACAAGTGTTTACAATTTTGATATACAAGTTGTTATTTCAAGGACACAATCGCTTTCTAATTTTTAGTAATCTGGACCTGGATTTTTCTTGTGATTAGTGGTTCATTTGGGCCCTGTATGAGAATGAGAAACACGTATTCCAAATAGACAAAACTTTATAAATCATCCAGTATTTCGACTAAAAAGCCATAAAAGCCAAATATCCGGTAGATTTGATCCATGAAACACTCTCTATAGTTTATTAACAAAAATCTTCAATTCTCGCTCCCTTACACCCAGAAAATTTATCTATTAAGAAAAAATTTTTGTGTTGACGACATACATAGATAATTTTCACATTTTTAAGTCATTCCGCAATTATAAATAAACATTTTTAGTTATCATTTCACTTTTATTTTTTAGTGAAATGGATATTTTATTTAGTAAAATGTTATCATTGTTTAATATTTTATGGATATTAATTAAGAGGCACAAGAAAAATTAAATTATCAATTAGATATTATATACTAACCTTTATTTAATAGCGTTATTCTGTTATTTATTTTGGACTTAACTATTGTTTTGTATTATCACTGTGTCCAACTACTGAATTTGCACTGTAAATAAAAACTGCAAAAAAGTACCTGGTACGTTCTACATAGATAAAAATATCATTGTTAGTGTCTGGAAATAATGTTTTAGCCTTTTTTTTTCTCTTTAAAAAATTACCTATATTCTTGATGGTGTACTAAAGAAGCCTTAGAGGTACATTTGTATTTTACTGCGGTATTTTCTTGTTAAACATCCTCGAGATGAGTGCTCGCTTCCCTTTAGTTTCATTATATACAAAACAGGAATAAAAAGTAAATCTAGAGTGAATGAGTTCTTCATCGTGTTAAATTTTTAAAATATTAACATGTAAGGAAATTTTCCTTATAAAAAACATTTAAGAATAAAGACACAGTGAGAGAGAGAAAATTTTTAATATATACAAACAGACTAGTTTAATTCTACTACCCATTAGTATTAATCCAGATGAATTTATATGAGTATACGATTTTAGCTATTTTTTGTATTGTGTAACTCATATATGAAAATTTTACCAATAAAATAAATATATCACAGGAATAAAAGAACATAGTATAAAGATATATTTTGTCCTTGAAATAGACACCCTTCCTTTTTAAAACGGTAATACTTGTAGACACCTATATTTAGAGTATCGTGATTAAGAATGGAAGAGTCATAAGAATTTCCAAAACTACTGAAGTTGGAAGGTCGATCTAATGCTGAACAAAAGTTTTTATATTTAGAGAACGTTACAGATTTCGGAACAATCATATTAAGTATAAAATCAACATAATCTAAAAAACGTATTTTAAATTTGATGGAGTAATCCATTTTGATAAGTTCGTTGTTGGTTTATGACTTTTATCATAATTTTTATAGGCTTAAAAAAAGTTTTAATGAAATTAGCACTTATAACACCCAACCCTTGATCCTTGAACAAAGTTTTATTTTGTTATTTTTTAGAGCTTCTCATTTAAGCTGATCCAATGTGACGAGAGATATATATATATCCGGTATTTAACGAAGTTTTCTACCCCAAAAAAGTTTTTTACAGGCCTGCTAACATAATATTTATGTGGCGGAACCAAAAAAGTAATTTGAAACTTGGACGTTGATTGAAAGTAATAACGTTCTTAATTAGGTTTGGAATTTCTATTTTCCTTGACTAAACAAAAGGTGTTATCAACCCCTTATCAATTTTTTAATGAAATTAAAATTGTTTGCCATATCGCTGTTTAATATAAAACAACAAAAAGGAATTACCTTTATCGAAAACTTGAGTATTTGAAAGATAAAAAAACATTCTCTTAAAATGCAAAAATTATTCTTTTTCATAAAACTTAAAGAGTAATATGCGTACAGTTCGTCATTGTTGAGGAGACCTCGATGTGCTTTTGAAATCAATTTTACTTCTAGCAGCACTATGATAGACTTAACAAAAATCTAAATTTCAATATTAATACTATTTACAAACTTTTTAAATGATCTAGAGTAGATGAAAACTATAAGAAAAAATTTAACTATTCGGCTGTTCTCTATCCTCAAACCCCTTTTCTGCTTATTAATTTGAGTAGTGTAGCAAAGTCGGTTCTGGACAACTTGCAGAAACTGCCACCAGGGGCGTTGGTGGCGCTGGTGTCGCTGGTGCGCGGTAAATTCAAATTTCGGTAGCGGCCATGTTTAGTCCAATTATGTCAAAGTTCCGCAAAGTGTTAGTAGATGGCGTTGGTGGCGCCAAAGTTCCACAAAGTGTTAGTAGATGGCGTTGGAGAGCGGCGGCGGCGGCCATTTTTAGTCCAATTATGTTAAAGTTCCAGAAACTGCCACCACTACTAGATGGCGCAATGAACGTTACCGAAAGGGCATTAGTGCCTAACTTCGTTGTTATTGGTCCAATTGAATCGCGGAAAAAACAGGCATTATCTGTAAGTGGCGCAGATGTCAAATTTAAAGAAAAACATGCGCAATGAGCGTGGCCATAAGGGCACAAAACGCTTAACTTCGCTGTTATTAGTCCAATTGAATCGCGGAAAAAACAGGCATTATCTATGAGTGGCGTAGATGTCAAATTTAAAGAAAAAACATGCGCAATGAACAGTGCCATAAGGGCATTAGCGCTTAACTTCCTTGTTATTGGTCCAATTGAATAGCGGAAAAAACAGGCATTATCTACAAGCGACGTAGATGTCAAATTTAAAGAAAAAACATGCGCAGTGAACGTTGCCATAAAGGCATTAGCGCTTAACTTCGTAATTATTGGACCAATTGAATGGTGAAAAAGACAGATATCATGTAAAAGTGACGTAGATGATAAATTTAAAGAAAAAACATGCGCAATGATGGTTTCCATAAGGGCACAAAGCGCTTAACTTCCTCGTTATTGGTCCAATTGAATCGCGGAAAAAACAGGCATTATCTATAAGTGACGTAGATGTCAAATTTAAAGAAAAACATGCGCAATGATGGTTGCCATAAGGGCACAAAGCGCTTAACTTCGCTGTTATTGGTCCAATTGAATCGCAGAAAAAACAGGCATTATCTATAAGCGGTGTAGATGTCAAATTTACAGGAAAAATTGCTTGATCATGATTGGATAATTATATAATATTTTGCATTTTATATAATTTTTGTCAATAGTGATTTTTAAATGTTATAATATTCCTCCGAAAATTGAGCTTACTTAAGTTAAGTAAATTTCAAAATCTAAACTTCAAAGTGTTAAATAACTCATAGAAATAAAATGTATAATACTTTACAAAATAAAACTGTTATAATATTCCTCCGAAAATTGAGCTTACTTAAGTTAAGTAAATTTCAAAATCTAAACTTCAAAGTGTTAAATAACACACAAAATTCTATTACTCCAAATTCAAGATCATTTAAAATTGTTTTTTTGAACTAAAAATTTTTTAAATACGGCCCTGCAATCTACATTTTCTAAAAAAATTTAAAGACATACTTTAACGGTTATACCGGATGAAGCCTCCCGATAAAAATTAGATAAGCCTGATAACGCGAAAAAATAAAACCACATTTACAGAAAACAAATTCTAGTACAAACATCTACATCCGTTCCCACAGGATGTAGCTTCCTGGATAAAAATTTGATAAGACTGATAACGGTGAAAAATACAACCACATTTCCACGAAACGAATTTAGTTATCTTCCCACAGATAATGTTGTTGTTTTTCTCGAGTGCTATAAAAGCCGAAGCATATCAATCGACAATTCAGTCGCAAACGTCTCTTCACCAGTGCTGCTGCTGCCCGTTAATATTCAGCGAGCTGTTTCCAGTTGTTTTTTACATTGTGCTGTCAGTTAGTGTCCAGTGAACAGTTTCCAGTTGGAGTTATTGTACGTACATTTAATGTTAATTTTTTTTAAAACTTTTTTTGTACCAGTGCTGTAGTAAATTTCAAAATCTAAACTACAAAGTGTTAAATAAGTTCATTTTTTTAAAAAAACTTTTTTTGTAATTTTAACAGTACAAATTTTTGATTTTTTCAGTAATTTGTACCAGTGCTCTACATTTTTTTTGCTGTTAGCTTCAATCCGGCTAAGACTTTTTTTGTCATCCACATCTTTAAGCTTTTAAAGTAAGTGTTTTTTTTCGGTGGTTTTTTCATGCTAGTATTCCATTTTTTTATTATTATTTTAGATGAGTTTTCTCGAAAAATTAAACGAATTTACCTCATCTACAGATACCGAAAACAAGCCCATAATTAAGCTAAAGGAACTGCAACCCAACATCCCAAAGAAAATTCACCGCGTTCAGCTTGTTAAATCCAAATTTGGAGGGGAATCCATCCTAGTGGAATTGGAGGAGAACGTTGTCACCTTTCTGCCCAAAAGGTCTACCGAAATTTACAAGAACCACATCGACGATCTAAACAAAGGGGGCTTCAGTTTAATTTTTATTGGCCTGCACGAGATATCTAAGAGCTGTGCTCCTAGGACCTTATTTAAAATACAAAAAAATTAGGTGAGTTCAATCATGAATTTCGCACTCGTTTTTAAACAAATTGAACAAATTCTTAAAACGCAGCACAATATTTCTACATATTCTGATCAAAATAAATGGTTATCACTAATCAGTACTCACCTCCGAAAATGCAATTTAGCGATAAAAAAATGCAATTTCACGGTAGGGGAAAAAAGAAAAATTTACACCAAAATGGGGCAGTTGAAAAGGTTACGGTGTATCATTAAATTAGCGTCTTCCCATGTAGTAGGGGAGGGCATTAGACAGGGACGCGGTACTAAAGGGGGCGTTAAATGGGAAGACGTCAACGCGATTTTTAACAATCGGATTAGAACGGGGGTCATTATAAATTTAAAGTATAAAGAAATAAAAGATTTTTTGAAGGCAGCTTTTAATTTATTCAAGTCAAAAATTTCACAAATTTTAAAAAATGATACACCGTCGCTCAAAGTAAATGTTACATTTTGTGGCGATTTTTTAAAAAATGATAGTGATGGTGGGGAAGTAATTGACATTAAATACTTTGGATCCCCAAATTTCGTCGTTGATTTGGGGACGGATTTAGCACAAGAGTATAAAAGTATTGTAGATTTTATTTTAAATAAACTTTCGGAATTTCAAGAAAAAGACAGTGGGTGGGCGTTGTCAAAAATAAATTTATTAGAAGTAGCTATTAACAAATTTGAAATTGGGAACGGTTCATCCTTCATTCCACTGCCAAAAGAAATATTAACGAAAAAGGCGTGCATAAACGTCCAAAATACGGACCTGGCGTGTTTTTACTGGGCCGTAACGAGTTTTTTGTTTCCCGCTAAAAAACACTCTCAATATACATTTACTTACCCTCACTATAGTAAAGTTTTGAATACAGACGGTTTAGAATTGCCTATGAAACTAACACAAATTTCAAAATTTGAAAAGTTAAATGATATCTCTGTAAACGTTTACGCTTTAGAACTAAATCAAACTAATAAAAAGTCATTTTACGTAGTGGTACCTGCACGTTTAACTAAAAATAAACTGTCGCGTCATGTAAATTTACTTTTAATACAAGATGAATATTTTCCAAAATTAAACGACTACGAGGCTCCTCCCGGCAACAATGAGGACACTACTACCAACACCATTAAATATCATTATTGTTGGATTAAAAATATGTCTAGACTAGTTTCAAGTCAACTCAGCAAGAGTGAAAATAAAAAATTTATTTGCGATAGGTGCTTAAACTATTTCCAAAACGAAAAAAAACTAACGGACCACGAAATTTTATGCGTAAATAGTAACGATTGCAAAATTTCTTTCCCCCCATATGATAACGTAGAATTTAAAAATCATGTATACAAGCAGAAATGTCCTTTTGTCGTTTATGCCGATTTCGAGTCAATTTTAGAAAAGTGTGATAAAAAGATATCCCATACAACTATAAAGTATCAACACCATAAAACATTTAGTGCAGGTTTCTACTTAAAATGCAGCTATGATAATAAGATTTCATACTACAATAGTTATAGAGGGGAAGATTGCATGGACTGGTTTGCGAATCAAATATTAGAAGTCGCGAAATTTATTGAATCTAAATTATTAAATATTGTTCCTATTTGTATGCCTACTGTCGCAAACGGTGTCTGCTGTCACATTTGCGACAATAGGTTTAAAGAAAAAGACATCATCGTTAAAGACCACGATCATTTTACGGGATTATTTAGAGGGTTCGCACATCAATCGTGCAATCTGAACTTCAAAAAACTATTTGTAGTGCCCATAGTTTTCCATAATCTTAGCGGATACGACAGTCATTTTATTATTAGAGATCTTGCTAAACGTGGACCTTTGAGTGTACTACCCGTGAACATGGAAAAATACATTTCTTTTACGCAGTATGAACCAGAAACTAAAATTAAATTCAGATATATAGACTCCTTTAGATTTTTGGGTACCAGTCTCGATGAGTTGGTGTCTACACTAAAAATAGAGGAGTTGGTTACATTAAAAGGGGAATTTGGTAACTTGACTAATGAAACGTTCAAACTGTTGACGAGGAAAGGTGTTTTTCCATACGATTACATTGATAGTATTGATAAGCTAAATGATACCACTAGTCTTCCAGCAATTGAGAGTTTTTACAACAAATTAAATTATTGTCATATTTCCGCGAATGATTACACTCATGCGCAAAACGTTTGGCAAGCTTTCCGAATTCAAAATTTAGGCGAATATGCAGATTTGTATATGCGAACCGACATTCTCCTTCTTTGTGACGTTTTGAAAAACTTTCGAACAACTGCTCTGGAAACTTACCAGCTAGATCCGGCATGGTACTATACTATGCCCGGATATACTTGGGATTGCATGCTCAAGTACACGAAATGTAAATTGCAAATTTTAAAAGATGTCGACATGTTGTTGTTTGTTGAGGCATCAATACGTGGAGGAATATCTGTTTGTTCAAACAGATATTCCGGAGCTAACAATAAATACATGCCTGAATTTGATTCTTCTAAACCGTCCAAGTACCTTATGTACTTTGACGTAAACAATTTATATGGGTGGGCAATGTCACAGTTCCTCCCCTATGGGGGGTTTGAATGGGAGCCCAATACAAACATCGACATTACTCAGATTCCCGACGATTCACCCGTCGGATATATTTTTCAAGTTGATTTAGAGTATCCCGAAAGTTTACATGACGAGCACAAGGATTTCCCATTTTGTCCTGAACACCGTAAACCTCCCGGTTCCAAATTGTCCAAATTAATGACCACCCTTTACCCGAAAAAAGAATACACTCTGCATTATCGTAATTTAAAACAAGCCCTCGAACACGGGTTAAAATTGGCGA
Source organism: Hermaeophaga mercurialis (assembly GCA_951812935.1). Lineage (NCBI taxonomy): Eukaryota > Metazoa > Arthropoda > Insecta > Coleoptera > Chrysomelidae > Hermaeophaga > Hermaeophaga mercurialis. Next base: position 6,278,665 of record OX638360.1, on the reverse strand, counting down.
AAATTCACAAAGTTCTAAAATTCAAACAATCGGCTTGGCTGCAGTCCTATATCGAGCTGAATACTCGTTTAAGGACTGTGGCCACTAGTAATTTAAAAAAAAATCAATTCAAACTCGCCAATAATGCGGTATTTGGTAAGACTATGGAAAACATCAGGCTCCATAGGGTAGTGAAATTACTTACTTCTTACGAGGGCCGTTACGGTGCAAAAAATTTGATAGCCAGCCCACGATTCCATAATAGAAGAGTTTTTGACGACAAACTCATGGCTATCGAATTAAAGAAGGCTGAACTACTCTTCAACAAACCCCTGTATATCGGCATGGCTATCCTGGACATTTCTAAAACCTGTATGTATGACTTTCACTATAATTTCATGTTACCAACTATGGGGGTGGAAAATTTAAAATTAATGTACACTGACACCGATAGTTTTATTTACGAATTAAATTGCGACGACGTTTACAAAAGTCTTATTGGAGAGCACTTAGAAAAATTTGACACTTCAGATTACCCCTCAAATAACGCCTATAAGATTCCTTTAGTAAATAAAAAAATTCCAGGTTTAATGAAGGATGAAGCTAATGGTAAAATTATGACACATTTTGTGGGATTACGATCAAAAATGTATAGTTATAAAGTGCAAGGTGGCAAAGTAGTGAAAAAATCAAAGGGGGTTAAGTCCAATGTCGTAAAAAATAAAATCATATTCGAGGATTACCAATGTCGTAAAAAATAAAATCATATTCGAGGATTACCTAAATTGTTTGCAAAATAATAATAAAAAATATATCACTCAACACACCATTCGGTCTTATTTACACGATGTATATAGCATAAGTCAGACTAAAATTGGACTTAGCCCCTATGATGGTAAGCGTCAATTACTTCCCCACTCACATGACACCCTTCCGTGGGGATATAAAAGCTAATTTTTCTTTTTTGCCCTACCGTGGAGTTTAACGGGGAAATTTTTAATAAATACAAGTGGAAAAAAATTAAGATGTGATTACTGATTAGTGATAACGATGATGTGCTATTAGAAATATTTATTGAATAAGTAATATTGTGCTTGGTTTCGATATGATTTACATGAAAATAAACGAGTGCGATTTTCAGACTGAACTATGTGCCTAATGTATTAGTTATATATATATGTATATATATACTTGTTTACCATATTATTTGTAGTTTTTTTATTTATGTATGTTTAGTTACTGCATTATTTGTAGTTTTTTTATGTATGTTTGCTTGGGTAATAAAAAATAAAATATAAAAAAAAAGTGTTTTATTAAAAAAAAACTTGGTACATTTTTTTAATTTGAACAATGATTTAATATATCATTAATTACATCATCTTTATAGTAATACATGTACTCTTGTAGAGCATTTTTTTCTAAACAATTTGGCATAACAGCACAAATTAAAATTAAAGTATTAAATCTACTAGTGTCATCGTCACAAATACTATTGAAATTAACAGCAAAATAAGCTCGTGTAGAGTCTATTAAATTACAGTAGAATGTATTAAAGTTCAAGTCTTCTAGCAACGAAATGTAGTTCTTCACCAAATTGCAATTTGCTTCAAGGATGTCGGAAACATCATCCTCGTCCAGATAGAACTCGACTCCATGTTTGTTTGCAAGTAGAAACTTGGTATCGTCGTACACTAATTGAGTAACTTTACAAAAGTCTCCACAAGGGAAAACTACAGGATCGTATTCGTCAGGAGGTGACGGTAGATTCTCGTGAAAAAAGTCATCATATATCTGGCGCAGCAATTCAATAAAAGTAGTCCACTCAAATGTACCAAACGAAATTCTTCCGGGTCGAAGTAAAGGTGTTAGCGTTATTGCAGGATTAAAGGTTCTGGTTGGACTTATTCCGCACAAAAGTGCATAACTTCTTAGGGAAAAGTTCGTTTCCAGTAGATGGTATCGCTCCAATTTAGCAGCATACTCGTATGAAATTAAAGCTTGGTCGATTTCCTCAACACAATCATTAAGCGACACTGCATAAGGTGAAGGAGGTGTTGGCGACGGTGACGGCGACGGTGATGAGTCACTTTCAAAAACAATTTCACAAGAACTATAACCACTATCTTGACCACTCATGCTGCCGATTGATTAAATTGCAGGTGCACACGATTGAATAAAATGTAGGTTCGCACCCACTTGTATTTATATACCCCCACTATGAGGGACAACGATAAGTTTGAAGGTTATTAAAAAAAGGCCCATTGAATTGCTAAATTTGTTCGTATTTTCCATAAGATTCTATACAAAATCAGTCTTGGATAGACAAAAATTCTATTGTTTAAATGTTTTATTTTGTAAAGTATTATACATTTTATTTCTATAAGTTATATTTAAAACGGGATTAATAATTTTAGCAGCTTCTTCTATTCGGCGTTTAAAACGTAGTTGATTAAGATATCTTGATTCCAAATCACTTGTTTCAACATCTAATGATGCCCATATGTGAACGTGATTGTAATCTTCATTAAAAGTTACTTTCTTCATATCTTTTCTTTAAGAACATCGGGGTATTTGAATATAAGTTCTAGTAATAAACTATATGTAATCGGATGCGCTTGTTTTATAGGCTCCATTGTAGTAAGAGCTGTGTTGATGATATCTTCCTTGTTTTTAACCCTCATTTGTAAAATTTTTAGGGAACCTACAAACTGTTGGCTTTTTAATACTTCAATGTTGTGCGTAATTAAGGGCAAGCATCTCCAGAGCTCGGAAAGGGAAATTGATCCTAACCAGACAGTAGCATGTCCAGTTAATACGTTCAAAACAGTAATATTTTCAAAATTTTCAAACTGTAACAAAAACCGGTTAAAATCTAGTGATTCCTTCTTTCCCGCTACTATAAAATCTTCAATAGTTTCTTTGAAGGATAAAAACTCCTTCCACTCTTTTTCACTAAACACGATACAGTTTCCTTTATTTCCAGATATTTTCACACACGGAGCAAAATTTAAATCATGCGACAGACTCACTGCGACATATTTCGTATTCGATTTATTCAGGTAGAACCTTTGTTCACCCAAATAGATATTTTTCACTTTTGATTCTTCTGTAAACTGCATGATGACTGCCTGACTAACTTCACCGGAGAAAGTCTTAATATTTATTAGTAAGAAAAAAAATGGGTGGGGATTCTATATTTCTTAACTCCATAGCACATTCAGTGTGTTAGGCCTGAATGGTATTTAGCTTTCCCATTTTATGGTACAATCACATTTAACGGATTTTTCTATAAATAATCAACATTTTTCAATCCAGTTTATTTCAATTTTGACTATTTGTTTAATTTTCATTCAACAACCTTTTTTACTCATAAATTAAAAACCTTTTTTTGTTTTAATATGATTTATTAAGGATATCTAAACATTATTGAATAATTATTTTCACCGTAATTGGTACAGTTGCATTTTGTAAAGACTCCTTCTGACCACGGATTGCTGCAAAATGTTGTAAACTGATTCCCTGTTTTCATCAGATGTTGAACTATTTTGCATGCGTAACCTTTTCTTCTGTGTTTGTCAAATGTATATATATAATTTAATATTCTGGGAACATCATGTTGTCCTAATGGATCGAAATCACATCTTGATAATAAGGCGAACGCTGCAACTTCATCACCGATGTAGAGGATGTAACAAGATATTCTAGTTTCTTGACTCCATTGTTCAATTAAAAGATCTTTTACAGGTAAACGCAATATTTTATTTACAGCTCTTTTACCTATGAGAAATTCAATTTTTTCCATCTCGATTGTTTAGGACCGAACGACTTGTGTTAATTGTACTCTCTGTTTTATTTCGTTACCACATATACAAATGGAAAGATAAAAAAGTGAGTGGGGGTCTAATAATCACGGTATGTTCACGTGAAAAGGGGCTTTTTTACGATGTTATAATCACGGTATGTTCACGTGAAAAGGGGCTTTTTCATGACGTTTTAAGAAATACTCGTTCTCAATAAAATACGTGTTTCTAGGTTATCACTTCATTCGCGGTTTTGATAATTTCATATTGTTTTTAAGTTTTCAAAATTCAACATGGTTGCGCTCGTGGGCGAGTTCATTATTACAAGAGGGGGTGACGCGTGTAACAGCACGTCTGTGAAAAGTCTTATGCAATAATTTTATAAGTTGCACAAATTAGGTACCCATTTGCATAACTGTCGCGCTAGATAATCCGGTTTTACAAAGGAGCATCTCACATAAAATTTTATTTACACTTTATTTAACTATATTACATTGGTAATAATAACTTGTAGTGTATCTCTAAAAAATAGGTTAAAAATTTGACGTTCACGTAACGTAAAACGTGACGTGCGTGACGTAAAACGTGAGGTGCGTGACGTAAAACGTGAGGTGCGTGACGTAAAACGTGAGGTGCGTGACGTAAAACGTGAGGGGCGTGACGTAAAACGTGACGCGCGTGACGTAAAACGTGAGGTGCGTGACGTAAAACGTGACGTGCGCGACGTAAAACGTGACGGGCGTGACGTAAAACGTGAGGTGCGTGACGTAAAACGTGAGGTGCGTGACGTAAAACGTGAGGTGCGTGACGTAAAACGTGAGGTGCGTGACGTAAAACGTGACGCGCGTGACGTAAATCGTGACGCGCGTGTCGTAAAACGTGAGGTGCGTGACGTAAATCGTGACGTGTGTGACGTTTACGTGACGTGTGTGACGTTTACGTGACGTGTGTGACGTTTTTGATGTTTTACGTGGCGTTTACGTGACCTTTTTGACTTCATGCTGTATGGTAATTAAAAGTCTCTCTCTCTCTCTCTCTCTCTTTTTAAAAAATTTATAAGAATAAATGCAAAATATATATACGTACACATTTCTTACATTTTCATTTATATTCAACATGTGTGTTGGTAAAGTACTTGTACTGCTTCTCTTAACAGCCCACGCAAATTCTGCGAACGTTACTCTAGAATATTTTGTATCATTTTTGCAACGGTTTGGCTACATTAATCAAAATGAAATCGTAGGTGATAGCCTTAAAAATGTGTTAGCAAATTTTCAAGAAAAATATAATCTACCTGTGGATGGAACTCTGAACGCTGCCACTATTCAATTAATTAATAAACCTAGATGTACTGTTGGTGAAAATTCATTTACAACGATATCAAGATGGAAAAATAAAACGAGTTTGCGATGGTATTTTCCTCAAGCCCGTTCGGAACATCTTTTAACAGCTCAAAAGGCTTTTGCAATATGGGAACGTGATTCCAATTTCAATTTTCAACTAGTTCAATTTCCAACACCGAAACCCGATATTACTATAACCGTCGTACCCAAAAAACATGATTTTCGAGTAAGCTGTACAGGTCACCATCGATGTCCACAAAACTTTGATGGGCCTGGGAAAATATTGGCTCACGCACATTTTCCTAGTGCTAATAGATGTATTGAAATTCATATGAATGCTGGCGAGCAATGGTATTTTGGGGATGATGATGATAATGTTCCTGATGGTCAAGTAAGCTTTCTTATGGTGTTGGTACATGAAATCGGTCACACCCTTGGGTTAGGGCATAGTGAAGTAGAGTCTGCAATTATGTTTCCATGGTATCAGCAAAAGTTAACTCCTCTAGATGAAGATGATAAGAATGCATTAGAATTCTTGTATGGTCCACGACGACGACGAACGCCGACAACAACGACAACGACAACGACTACAATTTATCCTCCAACCACTCGAAAACACATTTCTTCTTCTTCTTCTTCTTCTTCTTCTTCTTCTTCTTCTTCTTCTTCTTCTTCTTCTTCTGTTAAGACGCCGATGACTGTTTCGCTTCAATACAAAAATTTATGTAATATCAAATCACCTGATTTCATGTTTCTTGCAACAGCTCCAACGTTTCCTAATTATCGATTGTACGTCGAATTTAATACATCTTTGTAGAAATTTAATTTAAATAGTATGCTCATACCTTCAAGTCCTGAGCCGTTAAGTAATTATCTACCCAATGAACTTAAGACTTCCTCGACCCCATTTTCTCACATTTTTCAAAATTCAGCGGGGGATTTAATAACGTTTGGTAATCGAAAATGTTATGTAGCCTCATTTCCAAATTTAAATATTCAAAATGATTATTATTTACCTGTACCCTCAGATGCTTATATTAATGCGTTATTTCAATCAAATAGTGGTAGAACTTTTGTTTTCTATAACAACGTTTCCTATGTAGAAAACAATAATGATCCTGGAGAAATAATTAGTCGTGGACGTATAACCGATCAATTTCCCGGTATACCGATGGACTTGACATCAGCGTTTAGATATATAGATGGTTTCATTTACTTTTTCAACAAAAACTTAAACGTATATTACAAATATAGTGAATATACGAAAAAAGTTGTTGAAGCTGGACAATTTAGTTGGAATCTATTTAACATACCCTGTCCCAGCGTAGTGTTATAAGAACAATTGAAAACCCTATTGACAATAATTATATCTTTTTATGAATAAAATGTACCTACCAAGTAAATTGAATATAATAAAAAAATAATTAAACGCTTCGTTCTTTATTATATACTCTTTCAGCACAATTTTTTTTTTGTTTTTCTTCGAAAAATATTACACATGGCGAAATGAAATTTTTTTGAGTTTTTTTAATAAACGAAAAATTTTTAGTTGTTTATTGCAACATTACATGAGGATTGAAACCTTCTTTGAATACATTTATAAAGAAATTTTAGTAACAAAATACATATAGCAGATAACGTGAGGCACGATATTGTAAATGTCTTGTTAATTTCACCATTTAATTGTCCATCCTTGACGCCGGCGTCATCGGAAGAACTGATATTGGTTGAATTCGTCTTAACGGGTAACAGCAACATAGTACTTTTTTCGGTATTCTTGTATTGTCCAAATTTAAATTTCCCAACTGCTTTATAACGTTTTCTTTGTCTTCGTACAGTTTAATATCTTTACGAAGTTGCTTGAGTCTTTCTTCAAATTTAAGGACTTTTCCCCAAATATGTTTGTCTTGACGTCGCATGTCTTAAAGCACTAATCCCTCCAAGCGTTATTAATAAATATTATATAATAACCCCCTCTAGATATAGATCACGTGACATAATTATCCAATCATGATCAAGCAATTTTTTTCGTAAAATTAGCATCTACGTTGCTTGTGGATAATGCCTGTTTTTTCCTCAATTCAATTGGATTAATAACAACGAAGATAAACGCTTTGTGTCCTTATGGCCACGTTCATTGCGCATGTTTTTCTTTAAATTTGACATCTACGGCACTTATAGATAATACCTACCTTTTTCATAATTAAATTGGACCAATAATAACGAAGTTAAACGCTAATGCTTTTATGACAAGGTTCATTGCGCATGCTTTTCTTTAAATTTAGCGTCTATGCCCCCTTTACATGATATCTGTCTTTTTCTTTAAATTTAACATCTACACCACTTCTAGATCATACTGGTCTTTTCCGCGATTCAATTGGACCAATAACAGCGAAGTTAAGCGCTTTGTGCCCTTATGGCCACGCTCATTGCGCATGTTTTTTCTTTAAATTTGACATCTACGTTACTTATAGATAATGTCTGTTTTTTCCGCGATTCAATTGGTCCAATAACAGCGAAGTTAAGCGCTTTGTGCCCTTATGGCAACGTTCACTGCGCATGTTTTTTCTTTAAATTTGACATCCACGTCACTCATAGATAATGCCTGTTTTTTCCGCGATTCAATTATTCAAAAATTAATTTGTTACAAAGTGAGAAAATTACTGATATTTTCAGTGAAAACTTTTACACATTTTTAGAACAATACAAAATGTGAAACCAAAAATTGTAGACATTAAATCTTTATCTGGAATCACTTGCCTAATTTTTTACCGTATTTGTTTTTTCATTAAATTTTTTCGTAAAAATGTTTTCGTAAACTTTTATTATTCACATTTGGAACAAGCTTTATTATAAGTTATTTTAGTTGGACTTAATTATATAAATTAGTTATTCTATTATGAATAACAAATAATACCTTTTATTTGAAAGTCAAATTTCATCAACTAACCTCAACTAGAATATTTAAAAAAATTCATTATTTATTTACTACTGTTTATGTTCTAAATATCTACAAAGACAACTAACTGAGACACTTTTAACTGTTCTTATTATATAATATAACACAATAATTTCCTGTTTCTTTTCCTGGATACATTAAACACAACACTAATTGACTCATCTTTATGAGACATTAAATGTTTCTGGTCCGCTTTGTCTTTCCTTAATATCATGTAATTAACCAACTTGTGTCCAAGCCTTTGACACTTAAATTCTAAAGTTCAGATCCTAATGCTCAAAAGCTTATGGAAGTGGCATTGATCAATGTTACGCTATATAATACACATTAAAATAATTAATAATTAGTTTCAGCATTCTCATTTTGCGAAATTTAATTAATAATTTTAGACAAAATTATAATTTGTATTGTTGACTAAAAAAGACTACTACAAACTACCCAAAAATAGTTGAAGAAAAAGAAAAATAATGATAAAATAATACGGTTTCTGCATGCTGTAGAATCCCCCAAGAACGAGAATGGTAAGTGTGTCATCGACATAAAAACCATGGAGGATCTGCCGAAAATGATAAAATATCTTATGTCCAAAGTTTACGTGAGTAATACTGCCGCAGAAATTACCTCTCATGTTGAAAGGAAATTACCTCTCATGTTGAAAGTAAACAAGCTATTCTGAATACTACCAAAAACTTAGACACTAGAATCACATTTTACTCCTATCGAAAACAATTGTTAATTCTGAAAAACTAGAGATTGGAGACAAACATTTTCTAAACACAAAATTACTCTTTTAATATCATGTTTTGATCAAAACATAATTGATTTCACAAGTGATAAAATTTAATAAATAAAATGATGTGGAACTACTGCATAATTTAAAAGAATCTTTTAAGAACAGCGAAAACAGTTTTAAAAGATAGAAAAAAGGATTTTATAGAGAAAAGGAGAAGCTTTTTTAACTCATTTTCACTGTTACAATTGTCGCCAGAATGATAATATTATAGAATCCATATTTGATGAAAATATTAGAAAAAATGAGGAATTTTACACATAAATGCCAATATCGTATCGTTAATCTCTGTGTAGTGGTAAAAGATGCCTTAAATGAAGAGAATATTTCTAATAATTCTTCTTTTACCTCCCCATTTGAAAGCATATATACAGAATTAGTAGAATCATCTAGAGAAAGAAGAAGACAATATTTTAACTATCATTATTCATAATAATTATGAAAAGATAGATAATACTTATCTTGAATTCCAAAGCGTTTTAATATGTTTTCAAGTTTACTTAGGTTTCGGTATCTGACCATACCATTTTCCATTACAGAAAGAAGTACGACAGATCAGCAATATTCTGCTTTTTCTAAAAATATTTTTGATACATAAATAACTAAATTAACACATTAACCAAAGGACAAGGGCCCAGCTTTATAGTGGATACGCCTGTGATGCGATAACTAACCCGAGTCCATGGATGTTGGGCTCGTTAAACATCCCTACCTCGGGTTGGAATACCTGAGGATTCGGCTAAATTTTCGGTTAGGGGTAGCGTGCTCCCGGCGTCGGTGATCAGCCCTGGTCGCTGAACTAGACCGACGTTAAATAAAACAAATAAATAAAAATAAATAAACATTAACCAAATTTCAGTCAATTAAATTGTAAACCTATTTAATTTCAATCAAAATTACTTTGTTTTTGATGATAAATTTTATATACAAAATAACCAAAGGGTAGTCCAATATCACCAATTTTGGATAATTTAGAACAAACAATTTTTTATTCAAATATCTCCAAGAATGTATTGTTTTGGTATAGATATGTTGATGATATTTTGGCTTGTTTTACAGGTAGTGATAGACAATTGGATAGTTTCTTTAATTTTATTAACAATTTACATCCAAAAATTAAATTTACTGTTTAAATTGAAGATAACGGTTCTATGAATTTCACAGATATAAATATCAAAAGAGTAAACTGTAATATTCAATATTTAGTTTATCGTAAACCAACTAATACAAATATGACTATCCCTTATAACTCAAATCATCCTATGTCACATAAATTGGCAGCTTATATTTTAATGAATCATAGGGCCTTTTCAGTACCAATGAGTAATGATGATTTTAAAAGGGAAATTAATATAATAATGGTTACATCTAATAATTATCCATTACATCTAATAAAAACGTTGATTAATAAAAAGGAAACAAAGGTTGCCATTAACCTGATCTTTCCAAAACAACCTAAAAATGACGGGTCATACAGAACAATTACATATTTTGGATATATTTCAAATAAAATATCAATATCCCATACAACATTTTCTACAATATCTTTTAAAGTAAGAAATAATCTAGGTTAATTTTTATTAAATGTGAAACCAAAATTAATAAATTTTCAAAATCGGGTATTTACAAATTAAATTGTCCGGATTATAACGCTATCTACGAGTATCTTGGCCAGATATTAAGAAATTTTAACATACGCTACTGTGCACACTTACGAACTTATAGATTAAAACAACCAGATAAGTGACATTACGCAAAACACATCATTGCCACCAAACACAAACCTACACTTAATAACACAATGGAAACCACAGTCAGAGTACTTCATATAAGTGACAAGAAGAAAAACTTGATTTTTTGGAGAAATATGAAATAGAGAAACACCTAAAATATCCTCAATATATAGTATTGAATGAACAATTAATCCTGGGAAGTTCAATTATCTTAGAACACCTTTTGAACTAAAAATACTAACCAAATATGTTTTTATAAATAGAAAATATTGCTTAATAATGATTGGTTTTCAGGTTTATGACATGAAATTTATTTACGTTTTTAAAAAAGATCTGTCAAACTTCTTTCAGTTTTGGAAAATGGTATTGTCAGATACCGAAACCTTGGTAGACTTGAATATATATTAAAACGCTTTGGAAGACTGTGGAAATTCAAGATAAGTATTATTTATCTTTCCATATTTATTATCATATATCTCCTTGTAACTAAATAATAACTAATACGATACATATTCCAACACCCACTCAAAAATATTTATTGATCTTTACACTAAGAAGTTGAGCTCTCTCTCCTATTAAACAGCTAGAAAATGTCAAAGAGAAGTTCAAATCGACTTTTTTTTAATTTACTTTAACTATCCCAAGCAAACAACAATTACAACATGGTCTCTTTAAAAAAGGGAAAAACCCAACAAATCATTACAAAGACTATTTCACTAAGTTTCTAAATACGTTGATTCTGCCGTTATCACTTTTATCTATTTATTTCTATCCAAGCTCCCTGCATATCCAATATATACAGGAGACATATAAATACTATAAATATTATATATTAGTATTATATATATATATATATATATATATATATATTTAAGGGTTTTCACATTCTTCTGATTACAACTTCATATATAGTATTACTTCTAAGAATTTCCTACATATTATAGCTGCTTTAGATACGCCTCTGATGAACAGGACTACTTGAAACTTGTTAAAAACTTCTCCCTTAGATATCTCTTTGCCATTGTTTAATTGGTTTCACATAAAACATTTTAGTTGGCAACTTTGATAGGAAAATAACTTAGTTTTTACATAGTTTTATTATGGAAAAGATAGGAAAATGTAAGGCACGAAATAATCATTTTAATGGGAAAATAGCTTTCAGCTAAATTATATTAAAATTTTAGCTCAATTGTCGTTATATGAATAAATATACTCTAATGAAAATTATAAAATATGTCTTTTGGTGAGAAAAATTAATTACTATTCTGAAAGCATTTCGGCTAATTTTAATTTTTTTAAGTTTGGGGAAAATATTCGAAATAAAAAGCAAACGTAAAACATATGCTGAAAGGAAAGTTAAAAAAAAGACAGTGGCACGATTGTAAATCACAAATAATTTTTCTTATGCTCTTCTCCTATTTCTGCACATAAATAACTTTAGATGCATAAGCATTAAATTTCATTTCAAGAATAAATCTGAGTTCTTTCCAGCCACGAGAACTTTCTTCTGTTGTTATTATTTTTAGAGCATGCCACGCAACTTCTGTTTATATTCAATTATTAATATAAACAAATCGTAAATGAAAAATTTATCAGAAAATACTTCGTATCTGGTTGAAAGTTAAAGTGAGCAAAACTTATTTGATGACGATAAAACGTAGAAGAATCTATTTGGCAGCGGTATGTATTTTTAATGGTTTTCGATTTGTTTTACTTTTTCGCAATTAAGTATGCATGATTTACAATCGATTGCTTGTATAATGATAAATTTTTTCTCTTTAAATTTTAAGTAAATACCCTGTAATTCACTTGTCTAATCACAGGGAATACTAATTTTCTATTATATAAGTACTAATACAGGGCGTTAAACAAAAGATCAAATTTTTGAACAGAGTATCGTATCAATAAAAAGAAGTCAAAATGTCTTAATAAACATGGGTGCACAAATTGACGGTTTCGAAGATATGGAGAGTTATTTATTTTGAAGCATTTTGCGGTTACAGATTATGTTTATTGTGTACAAACAAACGATAGAAACCTATAAACAAAATTGTTTCCACTTCGATGGATAGGAAGGGGCAGGCCTGTATCATGGCTTGCAAGGACGCCTGATTTAAACCCCCTTGATTTCTTTTTTTGGTGATATTTAAATAGTTTAGTATACGCTATTCCTATAAATAGTCTCGAAGAGCTGCAAGAACGAAATTAATAATATCAGCAAATCCGAGCTAATGTAGGAGATTTAGAGAGAGTTCGAATATCCTTCCGGCAGAGATGTGGTTCCTGTTTGGAAATGGGAGGAGGGCATTTTGAAAACCTTATCTAACTTTCTTTCTTTTAATTTTGTGTTTCTATCTTTTGTTTGTAAATAATAAAAATACTAATAAAATAATATTAAACTAATAAATGAACTATTTTATTATATTCTTACTGCGTTTAGTATGAAAATATTGGTCATCCCTAATCAAATAATTTAATGGTCTGTAAGAGATAGATTCTTTGGGTCTATTGAGGCTGTTCTAACAGTCTGTGAATTTTTATACTGTCGTATGCATTCAGTACCTTTCTATCATTAATATATTTAACATTGTTGAGAGTTACTTTTTTACACCAAAAAGTACTCTTGATAATTTTCATAAGTAGCGCCATTCTCGAGTAAAATATCAGACATTTTTGAACCACCCTGAAAATAAATATAGTTTGTAATGAGACAAACAATAAATACTTCATCTACGTTAAAATAAAATGAACTATATAAATTGTGAGAAAAATTAAATGAATGCCAATTCTGATTTGTCACATATAGGATTTGTTTGGGACCAAGAATTTTTTTAATAGGGCACTTCCAACTTCAACATTTATAAGACAGGCATCCTTTACAAGATTTAGATACTGCCTTATACTTTTATAAAATTTGAAAATGCCAGAGCTACTTCGATTTTAGTAATTTGTCAACGTTTGTCTGAACGTTGTCACGAAATTAACGACTGCCATGTTCGGTTCTCAAAAGCACAGTTCCGATTTGGAAGAACTTTTATAGTATAATAACAAAATCTTGTTGAAAAATAACATTTTTAATGTTTTCCATTCCTACTTTTGCTGGCGAAAGCATATTGGTAGTATTGGGATGCATCCTGACAATTATTCTAGTATTCAAAATCAACAAAAATTATAAATACTGAATGCAACAAGTACCATCAAGGTAGGAAGTAAGTGTAGTAAACTCCCATAATATTTCATATGATTACACCTCAGAAAGGAAAAACCAAAGAGATCCACAAGAAGTTGAAACAGCAAGTTCTGTGATCTCAAAAGAATCGAATTGCAAAAGAATTCCCTCCAGAAGAAGGTTTCCGATATGGAAAACTGACAACATGGATAAATTTGAACGCCTGCGAAATATTATACCCCGTGAGTACACCAAATTGTTTAAAAAAGAAAGGGAATACGAAGAAAATCTTGATGATCCTTTAGATTCCCATTTATGCCCTCTAAAGGAAGAAGCAGAAACTACAAAAACCAACTCTGAAAGAGACTTTAAAAAAGTGTCACATATTAAATCAGAAAATAACTCGAATACAACATTTACTGGTTAGATCGTAATTTATAATTTCAAAAAGTATTTATGTAAATTATTTATTACTTGGATGTAACAATTTTTTCTATCTGATAGAGTTATTGTTGAAAATGTTTCTTCAGGATTTCTGATGTAATAAAAATTATAAAAATATAAATATTTTTTTTGTGTATTATCATGAAGTAGAAGTAGAAAGAGACCTATGTTTTAAATTTTTAAATTCAAATTTTTCGAGTTTTAGTTCTTATCTATGACAAACTCAATTATTTATAACAACTTACAATAATATTTTGACTATCTTTACATATTAAAAATAATATATTTTTTTTAAGAACTGTGCATCAATCCTTAAGGTTGTTAGCGCTTAGACATTGATAAATAATATTGTCTTTACATGATAAGCGAAATTATAAGAAATTACTAACTTAACAAATAATTATATTTAATTATTTTTTTTATTAGATTTTGCTAATAACTTGTATGACTACCAGAAAATAATATGATCATTTATAAAATTAACTATAATATTTGGGCATTTTAAACCTTTAGTTTCAGTTTTAGATTGACCGTTACAAAAATGTGTGAAATTTCAATAATTTATTTAATATTATCACAATATACTAATTTAAAATTCCTAGTGGTCGAAGTATAATTTGAATACGACCTCTGGTGGAAAAATGTGAATCCTTCAAGCAGTACGATAAATTAAAATGAATCATAGTTTTCATTGTGTAAATTTGATTATACTTATTTTACCTTTACTATTTTGTAATGAAAAGCACAAGAATCATATTCACGGATATATGTTTTAATAATCTGAAGATTGATGACAGCGGCGCCCTTTAACGAATTCTACTTTTCCCAATATACTTTTATTAAATTTCAAAATGTCAAAGCTATTTTGATTTTAGTATTTTGTCAAAAATTTGTATGAATGATGACAGAGACTTAACGACTGCCATATTTCCTTATCAAAATTATAGTTTCAATATAAAAAGTTCTTGTTGAAATATGTATTCCGATCCGGTTCTTGCCGCCGAAACAATATTAGCATTAATGGGATACATCGTCCTTCTCGTTCTCATATTCAGAATCAACATTTTCGAGAAACACCCAAAGTTATCACAGAATGAAAATGATACTCTTTATAAGTTTGCATCCCACTAAAAGAAAAAGCAAAAATTTCCACGAAAAATCGAATCAACAACGTGCTCAGAATAGATCCACGTCTCCTTTATGCTCAAAAAATTTAAATCGATATCGATTAATAAATAGATTGCGTCCAGAGAAAGATCAGAGAGTGTTTACATTGAAAAAAATGGATCGTTTTCGGAATATTTCATACAGTGAATACATGGAACAGGACAGAAAACAAAAAATATACGAAGCGAAGGTTCGGGCTCGTTTAGGCCCTATGACACCCACCCTAGAGAAAAATTTTCGTGAAGATTCGAACATGGTAAGGGAAGTGAGGGAAAAATTATAAGAAGCATACAACAAATTGATGCTCATCATGACTGCAACAATCATGGAGATGTCTTGTACAGGAACCAGAATTTCCTCAAACCAAGGCCTAAAAAACAATCAGCTTTTTATAATAGGCCAAAAGCACTGACGTGTATTGAAACCGATTTCAAAGCAATGTCTATTATTGGATTAGAAAATACTACGGATTTTGATCACATTGATGATTAGTTAGATAATATTTAAAAGTTTAGAAAAGACTAGTGTTATTTATTATTGGGTATAACTAACTAACTCTAAATAAATTATTGTTAGAAATGTTCCTTCAAAATTTATGATGTAATAAATATGTATGTTTATTTATATACAAAGATTTTGTATTGCTTTTTTTCATGAAGTACAGGAAACCATACTTCACAAATTATACAAGGTGGTCTAAAATTATTGAGCAAAACTTTTGGGGGTGATAGTTCACCTAAAAATAGTTACCTTTTTATACACACTTTTTGGAAAGATCAATAATAAGGAGGATACAGGCCTCTAAAATTTTATAAAAAAAATGTATTTTTTTTAATTATCTCAAAATTTATTTATAAAATAAATTCAAATTCTAGACAAAGAAGCTTTGCATAAAGATACTTAATTTTATGTTATTTGTCATTTCATAGCTTCTGATTAAGGAGTAGTTCTTGGCGGTACTCATTCATTCCCTCATATTTTTAAATTGTTAGTATTAAAAAAATTTTGTAATTATGATTCCCTGGCCTTTTCCACGCAAAAAGTAGTGTTGATACGTTTTCATAAATAGAAGCGTTTTCGAGTTATTTAAACTTAAAAGTAGATGTGCAATTTGCAACTAAATAAAAATAATGGAAGCCTAGCACATCAAGTATGATTTGAAAATTTATTGACATAAGACACACTATTTACATATTTATATCCTGAACTTTTTCCTTGGAAAAATTACTCTTGATATATCATACCTAAATTTGTAGTTTTTAAGATACTAAAATTTAAAGATTTCAAGGATATTCAATGAACAAGCAATCAAATTATTGTCGGTTTCAAATCTTACTTGCCTTTTAGAAACTATTATTGCACGTCTACTTTTAAATTTAAATTACTCGAAAATGGTGCTATTTATAAAAACTCATCAAGAGTGCTTTTTTGCGTAAAAAAGGTCAAGGAATTTTAATTACCAAATTGTTTTTAATACTTACATATTTAAATGTATGCTAAGGTTAATCACATTGATGATTTTTCATAAAATAATTATTAAAATTATAGGATGTGGTTATTCAAGATCAGGTTTCAAAAAGAATTCGTTCTTTAAAACACAAAATAAAAATATTACTAAGTAAATATAAATATCATATCATATTGCTAACTATAAAGCATGTAACTGAATTATTTAAAGATTTTTATTTAAATTTATGTAAACTAGACGTTAATATGAAAAGATAGTTAATTATATTCGTTACAACTAGAGTTGTCATAGATAAGAATTAAAATTTGAAAAATTTGAATATAAAAATGTAAAATATAGAATCTATGTGATCTCGAAAAAATCGAATAGCAAAAGAATTGCATCCAGAAGAAGGTTTCTGATATGGAAAATTGACAACATGAATAAATTTGAACGCCTGCGAAATATTATACCCCTTGAGTACACCAAACTGTTTAAAAAAGAAAGGGAATACGAAGAAAATCCTCATGATCGTTTAGATACCCATTTATGCCGTCTAAAGGAAGAAGCAGAAAGTGCAAAAACCGACTTGAAAGCGACTTTGAAAAAGTCTCACATATTGAATCAGAAAACAGCACCAATACAACATTTACTAGTTAAATAGTAATTTCGAATTTCAAAAAGTATTTATGTAAATTTTTTATTATTTGGATGTAACAATTTTTTTTATCTTATAGAGTTATTGTTGAAAATGTTTCTTCAGGATTTCTGATGTAGTAAACATGTTTATTAAAATATAAATATTTTTTGTGTATTATCATGAAGTACAGGAAACTCATATTTCACAGTACAGTATATCTACGGATGGGATTCACAAGATTTTAGTTTTCAATTATATCGAAAAATATGATTCGTGATAATAAGTTTAGCTTATTTTATAAACTCTTAATAATTAGATCCTATATTTTTCATTTTTAAATTTAAATTTTTCACATTTTAATCCTTATCTATGACAAATACAATTATTTATAACAACTTATAATATTTTGAAAATGTTTAAATAATTTAGATATATGCTTAATAACTAGCCGTATGACCTATTGTTAATATTTTTTTTTGTTTAAGAACAAAGCGCATCCACCTTTAAGGTTATAAGCGCTTAAACAATGATTAATAACATTGGATTTCCATGATAATCAAAATTATAACAAATTTATGATATTTACTAACTTAACAAATGATTATATATCATACAGTAAATTAATAGAAAGTAAAAAGCACAGAAGGTTTTGAATATTACAATTGTTCCCAAGAGTTTTTTCAAGTTCTGATGGGATTCTGAATGTTTTTCTCTGTATTTTAAGGTTTGGACATTCCAATAAAACATGTTTAACACTTAGTTGGCAGTGGCAATGAACACAATTTGGTCGTTGAGATTGTGACATGAGATAACCCTGTGAACTTTGTATGACCTATCCGAAGCCGGCACAAGACTATCTGTTCCCTTCTATTTGTAAGAGACACATTCCACGGTTGAACAACACTTTTTTGATTTCTCTTAATTTAGTTTCTGATTGAGACAACTGATTTTAGCAAAAATTTAACAATGACACTTTAAAAATGCTTTTGAATCGGTTACGGTTGCTCTAGAACATACAGTAATTGGATCATGGATGCCATTCTTGGCTTCTGCGTCTACTTTTTCGTTTCTAGTTATTCCACAGTATGATGAAATCCAAAGAAATTTGACTTGCCTCTGTATTTCTTGTAATCCGTGTAGTTCTCTCTTTCTGAAAATTATAGGTGGATTATTTGGATATATTTTACTGAAGCTTTCGAGTAGGTTAAAATTAGCAATAGTTTGCCTGGTGGTTTTTGGTTTATAAAAGGGACTGAAAAATTGCATAAAGTTCCCCTGAATAAATGCTGGATATATTTGAAAGTTTAATTCGTTTAACTAACTCAGTAGCAACCAGTCCTACGCCATCTTCCATTTTTGAAGAGTTTGTATTGATATGAATGTAGTTTTCGAACTGGCATATCTTTTCGAGTAATGCGTTTTTAATTAGACTCGTACAAATTTCGAATTTCTATAAATTTGAAAGTGTTATGTCCCAATCTGGACAAGTCGTTAGCCAAGGAGGGAAATATATGAGAGTGTGAAGAAAGGTTGTTGGAAGGGATACATGAAGTAGTTGTAGAGATCTGTATAATCTTTCGTAGAGTGACAGATCCATCCTTTTGTGCTTCTGGAATTCTGACCTAAACCGTCTTGATAAAGAATTTTTATAGGTGGAGTAGTTTGGATTTGCAGATATACATATGTGCTGGATAAGAGATGCTGAGAAGACGTCTGCGTAAATTCAGAGGACGCTCACCGGACTCGCAAAGTAATCTCTCAGTGGGGCTGCACTGAAAAGCACCTAAACTGATTCGTAATGCAGAATTTTTAATGGTACTGAGAAGATTAAGGGTTTATTTCTTGGCAGATGAATATGCTATGCATCTATAATCCAATCTGCTTCTTATGATAGAGTGGTAGATACGAATGAGTAAGGTAGTGTCGGCACCCCAATTTCTATTACTTAAAGTTTTTAGGGTTTTTATACCATTTGATGACTTGCATATAATATTTGGTATGTGCTGCTCCCAGGTTAATTGGTAATTAAAAGTAATTCCTAGAAATGTAATGCTTCCTCCAAAATTTGAAGGGTTATTATATAAATTAAGGTTGGAACAGTGTAATAGAGTTTCGATGGAAAATTTGAATCCAGTAGATCTGGACGAATTTTCGAGATTCTGGATTTGGTTCTGCATTGTTTCTTCCATGTTATTGATGTTTTTACCCTTGATGTGCAGAAATAAGTCATCTGCATACAATTTACCTTTTAGGAGGTTGCAGTACACTGTTCATTGAAATTAAGAAGAGAGTGACACTTATAATTGATCCTTGTGGAGTGCCGTTTTCTATTTTTTTCCTCCTTGACAAGTATCCGTTGGTTCTAACTCGGAAATAGCTATTTTTAAGAAAGTTCCGGATAAAGGACGGAATGTTGCCAATAATACCCCAGTTAGAAAATTGTAGGAGAATTCTGTGTTGCCAAGCAGTATCATAAGCACGTTTGATATCAAAGAATACAGCCAAAACTTTTTCTTATTAAGAAAAGCTTCATGGATTTCTGATTTTAAGTCAACGATGTTATCTAAAGAAGATCGATTTTTCCTGAATCTACTTTGATATATTGACAACAAAGAGTTTGAATCTAAGAACCTTACTAAACGGTTGTTAGTAATTTTTTCCAATAGCTTGCATAAGTAGCAATTCAAAGAAATGGGTCTATAGGATCTTGGAAGATTTGTAGGAGAATTATGTTTTAGCACCGGAATAATAATAGCCTCTCTCCATATATTGGGATATTTTTGTAATAATTAAATATGTTCAGAAGAAAGCATAAAGCTTAATCAGATAATTGTTTTTTGAACTTTATGGGGATGTTATCAGGTCCAGGACTGCTGTTTTTTGCTGATTTCAAGGCATTGTAAATTTCTTGTTTAGATATAGGGCCGTTTAACGGAGAATTTGGCCTATTTAATAAAGTAAGGGGTTCTTGAGATTCTATTCGATATTTGTAGTATAGATAAGTATAGATAAGTTTTAAATATTTCTGCTAGCACTTCTGGAATATCTCGAGGATTATCTACATCAGCGCCATGGCCGGATATGTAGTTTATATTAAAGTTTCTGCAACTGCCATTTGCTCGTCGAATTTTGTTCCAAATTTCTGTTGTTGGGGTACAAGAATTAATTGATTTTACAAAATTTAGCCAATATTTTTTTTGCTTTCTTTAATCAGGTAGCGGGTTCTTGCCCTTAGATTTTTAAAAATGGGTAGATTTTCTTCACTTGGATGGTTCTTGATTCGGTTGAAGTCATTTTTACTTGCTTTGATCGCTTCTTTACATATTTTATTCTAACATGGAACAGAGGGATGACTTCGTAGTGAAAAATTGGCGCTAGAGGAGTTTGCTGCTGATGAGATAATTGACATAAATATATCAAGGTGATATGAGCTATCAGTATCGTTTAATCCAAGTTCATCAAAGCTATTATCGACTAATTGACGGCATAGGTTCCAGTTCGCGGTATTCAAATTCAAATTGTTGGAGAGAGTTGACCAGATGTGGAAAGAAGATTTGTAATTTCAATCGGGAAGTGGTCACTGCCATAGAGGTCAGAAAGAACATTCCATTGAATATTACAGGAGGTGACCGAGTTAGAAATACTTAAATCGATATGCGAGAGGGCACCATTATAACTATTGAAACGTTTTGGTCGGCCATCGTTTAAGAACATAAGATTACATTCTTTGATAACATTGAAAATTAGATTATCACGTGGGTGATTAACAGTAGATCCCCGTAGGCTTTTAAATTAGTGTTAAGAGGGATGAATTGTGAGCGAAAAATGTTTATTGATATAATTGGCCACACCGTCACTGGCTCTGGAACAATTTAGTCTGTTTAGAAAAAATCCATTTTAATTTTTATGATTACAAACTTTGTTATGGTAGAAATTTATTTCTTGAATACTTAGAACTGTTTAGTGATAAAAATTTGCAGGATTTCTAGTTGGAAGAAGACGCCATTAATATTCCTTTGGATAATATTATTGAACATGTTGAAGAGTTTAAAATGAAATTAATAAGTGGAATCACTATCTAATTCTGACTGTGAATGGGAGATACCAAGGCATTTCTTTTTAATTTTAGTGCACCTGATCTTTATGCTTCGTTATGTGAGATAAGGGTAAATTTGATCCCACATGGTACAAATATATGGTAGATCGTTTGTGTAGTTAAGAACAATTTTATCTGGATATGGTGAACCACATCAGTTTTCAAATAAGTCGACTATTTTGCTGAAGTTTAGAGGGAAAGGGGGGTATGTGAGTCTATAAACCCCTTGGCAGGAGTTTTGATTTGATTTGTTTTTTGCTTCGATTTTTTTGGTGCTCGCTTCATTGGAGGATTAAATTGAGGTTTAGAATGTATGGCCTCTTGTTTTTGTATATTAGGAATATTTTGAGAAGAAAGTGGTCGTTTCATTTGCTGGGACTTATGGAATAGAGGTTCTGGTTCCTTGCTGTTCTCAGTCTCGTCAATTTGGATGTCAGAAATATTTTTTCAGTGTTTTCTACAGCGATTTCTTCTTCTGTATTAGCTACTATATTTAGAAGTTTGCTTAAAGTTTGGTCTGAAGAGAGGTTAGATTGTTTTTGCATTGGATGAAAAGAATCTGAATTACCAAATTACCAAAGATTGCTCTCGGATAAGAGGGAGGGTAGTTGGGACATTCGGCAGCTTTGTGACCTTGTTGTTTTCAGTTGAAGCATGCAGTTCCTTCGGTGGTGAGAAAAATACGATATGAATTGTTATCGTGAGATACAACGAAGTAATCTGGAATATTAGTATTACAGCAAAGAGGAGAAGTGAAAACTTTCCATCGATGGAAGAGAATATTATGGCTTGATCTTTGGATGAGTAAAGAGACTTACTAAGTGCTCTTGAATAGCTTGCTTGAGATGATTGAGGTTGGCATGTATTACCCCTGTAGTCAGGAGCTCTACTAGAATCATTATTCATTTTTGTTATGTTTTAAAGAACACATTTGAGATGTCTAGATTTGGTCGGATTTTGTTAATATATTTAAAATATAACAAATTAATATAAATAATAATTATTATCATTGAATGCTATACATTAGTTCGTTACATCCAATTTTAATGTTCATTCAGATTTTGCTAATAAGTTTTTTATGACTACTAGAAAATATTATGATCATTTATAAAATTTTCTGTAATATTTGGGCATTTTAAACCTCCAATTTTAGTTTTCAATTGACCGTCACAAAAATTGTATGAAATTTCAATAATTTATTTAATATCATCACAAGCATAATTTGAATACGACATCTGGTGGAAAAAAGTGAATCCTTCAAAGCAGTAACATAAATTAAAGTGATCATAGTTTTCATTATGTAAATTTGATTATACTTATTTTATCTTTGCTATTTTGTAATGAAAGTACAAGAATCATATTCACGGATATTTGTTTTACTAATCTGAAGATTGATGACAGCGCCCTTTAACGAATTCTACTTTTCCCAATGTACTTTTATAAAATTTCAAAATTTCAGAGCTATTTTGATTGTAGTATTCTGTCAAACGTTTGTATGAATGATGACAGCAATGTAACGACTGTCATATTTTCTTATCAAAATTATAGTTTCAATATGAAAAGTTTCCTAGAAAATATTAACAAATTTTTGTTGAAATATGTATTCGGATCCGTTTTTTGCCGCCGAAACAATATTAGCATTAATGGGATACATCCTCCTACTGGTTCTCATATTCAGAATCAACATTTTTGACAAACACCCTATCGCTGTATTAAGAGAAGAAAATGTTACTATTTACAATTTTACATCCCAAAAAAAGAAAAAGCGAAAAGTTTCACGAAAAATGCAATCAACAACGTGCTCAGAATAGATCCACGTCTCCTTTATGCTCAAAAAATTTAAACAGATATCGATTAATAAATAGATTGCGTCCAAAAAAAGATCATAGAGTAGTTACATTGAAAAAATGGATCGTTTTCGGAATATTTCATACAGTGAATACATGGAACAGGAGAGAGAACAAAAAATATACGAAGCGAAGGTTCGGGCTCGTTTAGGCCCTATGACACCCACCCTAGAGAAAAATTTTCGTGAAGATTCGAACATGGTAAGGGAAGTGAGGGAAAAAATTATAAAAAACATAAAATAAATTGATGCTCATTATGACTGCAACAATCATGGAGATGTCTTGTACAGGAACCAGAATTTCCTCAAACCAAGGCCTAAAAAACAATCAGTTTTTTATAATGCCAAAAGCACTGACATATAATGAAACCGATTTCGAAATAGTGTCTACCATTGGATCAGAAAATGCTACGGATTTTGATCGCAATGATGATTAGTTAGATAATAATTTCAAAATTTACAAGAGACTAGTGTAATTTATTATTTGAGTATAAATAACTGTTATATACTTATTGTTAGAAATATTCCTTCAAACTTTATGATGTATTAAATATGTTTGTTTATTTATCTATAAAGATTTTGTCTTGCTTTTTTTCATAAAGCAAAGGAAACTGTACTTCACAAATTATTCAGGTGGTCCAAAATTCTTGAGCAAAATTTTTAGGGGTGATAGTTCACCTAAAAATAAAGGTACCTTTTTATACATAATTTTTCATTCATTACGTCATATTTTTTAAATAGTTAGTATTGAAAAAAATTAGTAAGACTCCCTGGCCTTTTCCACGCAAAAAGTAGTATTTATACGTTTTCATAAATAGCAGCGTTTTCGAGTTATTTAAACTTAAAAGTAGATGTGCAATTTGCAAATAAATAAAAATAATGGAAGGCTAGCACATCAAGTATGATTTGAAAATTTATTGATATAAGACACACTATGTACGTATTTATATCCTGAACTTTTTTCTTGGAAAAATTACTCTTGATATATCACACCTAAATTTGTAGTTTTTAAGAAACTAAAACCCAAAGATTTCAAGGACATTCAGTGAAATAACAATCAAATATCAATTACTGTCGATTTCAAGTCTTACTTGCCTTATTAGACTATTTATAAAAACGCATCAAGAGTACTTTTTTTCGTAAAAAAGGCCAGGGAATTTTAATTACCAAATTTTTTTTAATACTTACATATTTAAATGTCAAATATTTGCTAAGTTTAAACAAAATGATGAATATTCATAAAATAATTATTAGTAAACATTATTAAAATTATAGGATGTGGTCATTCAAGATCAGGTTTGAAAAAGATTTTGTTTAAAACACAAAACAAAAATATTATTAAGTAAATATAAATAGCATGTCATACGGCCAACTATAAAGCACCTAATTGAATTATTTACTATGAAGCATGTAACTGAATTATTTAAAGATTTTAATTTAAATTTATGTAAACTCGATGTTATTATAAAAAGGTAGTCAAAATCTTATTGTAAGTTGTTATAAGTAATTGAGTTTGTCATAGATAAGAATTAAAATTTGAAAAATTTGAATTTAAAAATGTAAAATGTAGTATTTAAGTATAGTTTTTAAAATAAGCTAAACTTTTTATCAAGAACGACATTTTTCCATACTACTAGAAATAAAAATAGTTTACTCTTGTGAACCCCATCTTTAGACACACTGTACATATATTACGTAAAATATGAGTTTCCTGTGCTTCACAATAATATATAAAGCAAAATATTTATATATATATTATAAAAATTTGTTACATCCAAATAATAATTAATTTACATAAATACTTATTGAAATTTGAAATTACTATCTAACTAATAAATGTTATATTTGTCGTATTTTCTGATTCAATTTGTGACACGTTCTCCAAGTTCAAATTTATCCATGTTTTTACATATTAGAAACCGTCTTCTGGAACGAATTTTTTTTCTATTCGATTCTTCTGAGATAACAGAACTTGCTGTTTCGACTGTTTGTGGATCTCTTTTGTTTTTCCTTTTTGGAGTGTCAACATATGAAATATGATGGGGGTTACTACACTTACTTCCTAGATTGATGGTACTTGTTGCATTCACTATTTCTAATTTTTGTTGATTTTGATTACTAGAATAATTGTCAGGATGCATCTAAATACTGCCAATATGGTTTCGCCAGCAAAAGGAGGATTGGAAAACATATTAAAAGTGATCTTTTTCAACAAGATTTTGTTAATATACTCCGGAAATTCTTCCACATCGGAACTGTGCTTTTGAGAACCGAACATGGCAGTCGTTAATTTCGTGACAAACGTTTGACAAATTACTAAAATCAAAAAGGCTCTGACATTTTGAAATTTTATGAAAGTATAAAGCAGCGTCCAAATTTTGTAAAGGACCAAACAAATCCTATATATGAAAAACCAGAATTGGCATTCATTCAATTTTTCGCACAATTCATATAGTTCATTTTATTTTAACGTAGATGAAGTATTTATTGTTTATTTCTTATTACAAATTATATTAAATTTCGGGATGGTTCAAAAATATTTTAAGTTTAAATTATTCGAAAACAGTGCTATTTATGAAAACGTATGTGTACTTTTTTGTGTAGAAAAGTCCAGGGAATCTTAATTACCATTTTTTTTAATACTGGCGTATTTAAAAAATATGACGTAATAAGTGGTACTTACCCTCAAAACTACTTCTTAATCAGAAGGCATGAAATGACTAATAACATAAAATTCAGTATCTTTATGCAAGCTTTTATGTCTAGAATTTGATTTTTTTTTCCAAGTCATTTTCAAGATATTTAAAAGACAATCATTTTTTCATACAATTTTAGAGGCTTATATCTCATTTATTATTGAGCGCTGGAAAAAAGTATATATAAAAGCTAACTTTATTTTTAGGTAGACTATCACCCCTATAAGATTGCACTACAATTTTGGATTACCTTGTATATAAAAGACTAAACTCCTGTTCAAAATTAATGCACCACTTATATTTTCTTATTTGTATTATTTAAAAAGATATCGCCCAAATATTAGCGATTACCGTCAGGAATATTAGTTGGCTTATGTCAAGTAGTTGTTTTTATGTGTTTTGTACTGTTTTTATAACTGTATGATATTTAATTAAGTCAAAAAAGTTAAGTAATTCGTTCACGTTATTTTTTTCAGTTTGATAAGTTTATTATTTAAAGTTGCTGTTTGAGTGTCAGTTATTCTTTTGTGTGGATTAGTTCGCTAGGTCAATATTTAACAATTTCGTTACAAAAAGATGAATCGAGCACGTCATTTAAGCAATGATGAATGCGTAAGAGCTTCAATTTTGCTAGAAGAGGGAAGAGGTATGCGTTATGTGGCCAATTTACTAAGAATTAATCATTCAACAATTAGTCGAATGGTTAGAAGATTTAGAGAAACCGGAACACACCATAGAAAACGTGATCAGGGCAGGAAAAGAGCTACAAGTCACATTGATCAGCGCTTTCTCCGATAACAGGTATTACGAAACAGAAAGTGTACTAATAGAGAACTAAGTAATCAACTCGAAACCGTTAGAAATATCATGATTTCTGCCCTAACGGTCAGGAGAAGATTAAAAGAATTCGGATTGGTTAGTAGAAGGGCTGCTACTGCACCGCTACTTAGGTACTGCAGATCACAGATCACGCAGATTAAGATTCACTAGAGATCATGCACAGTGAACTGTCGATGACTGGAAGAGAGTTTTTTTTTACAGATGAAATTGGAGTGAACCTAAAATCTCCAGATGGTCGTGATAGAGTATGGCGCAGACCTGGAGAATTATTTTTTGATTGAAGTATCTATCCAAAGGAGCCATTTGGTGGTGGTTCAAAAATATTTTGGGGGGGAATATGTTTTGAGGCTCGCGCAGAGCTGGTTCCTATTCGTCCGCGGTCTATGAATGCAGAATTCTATCTGGAAAACATTATTCAAGATCACGTGATGCCGTTTGCGCCATTTAATAGGAGATACCTTCATTTTCATGCAAGATAATGCAAGGCCTCACATTGCAAGGACTGTTTTGGATTACTTAAATGATATCAACATCCAGTACTTAGAGTTGCCACCGCGCAGCCTAGACTTAAATCCAATAGAGCACCTTTGGGATCTTCTAAAAAGATTAGTTCGGCGTCATGTACCTGTCCCAATGAGCCTGCAAGAGTTAGAGCGTGTTGTTCTCTTGGAATGAGAAAACATTCCTCAAGCAACCATTCAAAATTAATACCCCGACGAATGCAAGCGGTTATAAGATCTCGAGGAGGTACTACGCGTTATTGAAGTTCAATTTGTTTTGTAAATTGGAATTTTCTTTTTGTTTGTAAAGTTAAGTAGATTTTTATAATTTTTAAGTTTTTGTTCCTGATCGCCAAATTTTGTATAATTCTTCGAACTTTAATTAAAAATAAAGGTTTTATGGTGCAATATTGTTTAATTATCTTTATTTATATTATACTAATGCTAAATTAAATAAAGAGTGGCAAAAACAAAGACATAATTACAAAATTTATAGTGGTGCGTTAATTTTGAACAGGAGTTTATTTGATTTACGTTTTATTATATTGTCTCTTTCTATTTTGTTATTGAAATGAAATACTTTTACCATCTTATTCCTTCCAATTACTTACTTTTGTATTGTGTTATTCTTTACCCAAACTGCGATATTTCTATAATTATTTCCAGGAAAAACTGCAACCTAATTAGTTGGGATTATTAGTTAACTCATTACTGTATTTTTCAAATTTTAACCGCTTATTTAAAATGTAATCATACTGGATATAGCAGTTATGTACTTATAAATATGGATGCAATTATATCCTCTTAATTGAGCAAATGGTAAAATAGTTACATGAATACGGTAGCTAAGCTTATTTTATAATTACATTTATATTTATATATGTATAATAATCAGTGTTATCACTATATTCCTGTGAGTATTTAAATTGATTTGGTTTTTTATTATATACTGTCACATGCTCACGTTTTTATTTTTTTATTATTGAATCAAATATTAAAAAGTTATCAAAGTCTCACCAAACACATTTAATACTTAACCAAACACATATATTACTTAAAAATGTAATGAGATCTAAGTAAAATTTAATAAAAGGTTGAAAAAATATCTCTTTGAAATTATCGGTCAAATTAAAAATTTGAAATATTCGCTATTAATTTTGAAGAAATTACTTACTACTGTAAAGAGGCAATTGCGATGCAATAATTTTTTTTCTCTATAATATGATACAATTTTAAAAATTACTTTAAAAATTAAAAAAAATATGTCGCTTATTCATAGAAAATGTTTTAGCATCCTATATTATTCCAAATTAAAAATTAAAAGTAGCAATGTCTATCAATGACAATGCTCCATTTTTTTGCTCGGTAAGTATTTTAGTTGTCCCTTTCGGAGTTTTCCAGTTGCCAGAGAAGTTGTGAACGTCTTTATTTTTTTCCTTACTAGGATTCATGACGTAACCTGTTGATACATGCGCCCCCTCAATAATAATTACGAGGATGGTTTGATCAATTCATGGCCTAACAAAGAAAATAATAATTTAGACGAATACATTTGTTTTTATTTTTCAACACAATCTCCTTCTTGTTGAATGAACTTGGTCCATCGATGTTCCAAACTCCAAATTCCTGTAGGTAGATTCTGGCAACTTTTCAAAATAAATGTTTGTCACTTCAATCGCTTCCAAGTTTGAATCATATTTCTTTTCCGCATGAGATTTATTCAAGTTGGGGAATAGGCTCAAGTCCTACGGGGCCAACCTCGGGGGAGTGCGTGAGGTACCAGTTGAAAGCCCAGCTCATTAATTTCAGTCATCCCTATAACCGACTTGTAGCATGGTGCATTGTCTTGATGAAACAAGATTTTCTGTTCGGCCAACCCTTGTCTTTTTTCTTGAATTTGTGTAACCAGAGTATTGGGGACAAAACCACTTTGCATATTACTGTTCTTCTCTTATGAAAAAAGAGCACATGCAAATAATTTACATTCCTGGGATATTATTGAGTTAACATTACTAACATATGTAAAACTTGAATTACTTTTTAATGAATTGCTTTTTATCTTTAACGTTGAACTGAATGTGATGACAGTTCATAAATGAACAGTACTGATCTTTTACCTTTGAGATTAGAGATCTTCTCAAAAAATGTATCTTTGAAGTACTTTTATCAATTTTTATTCGAATTCCAATTATTTTAAATTATGTTTTATAATATTAGAATAGTATTTAAGTAGTAAAATAATACCTAACTCTGGGGATTAAAGTTTCGTGGATCATTTCTTGCGAAAAATAATGTGGTTAATTTTTAATTTGATTAGTAGATATATATATATATATATATATATATATATATATATATATACATCTGACTATCACAAATAGTTTATAAAATTTGGTGAAACAATCGGTGTTTAAAACATGCCACTTGATTTTATGAAAAAGTTATTTTTAAAAGAATACACTTTTCGAATTATGTACCGATCACATAAGATTAAAAATTAACTTTTGTTTAAAATAAAATTAATTTTTTACTAATGTGTTCCTATATTTAGTTAAAATTTTTATTAAACTTATTTTTTGTTTTTGTTATCATTTCGAGATACGATAATTCATAAAACACTTATTATCAATAATATGGGAAAGCTTTCAATACTTGTAAACTAAAAAAAGAAATTTAATATTCTCCGGTATACAATATATTATTATTCGATCAAAGTAATAAGCAAAATTTGAAAACCAAAATAATTTAAAGGGAATTTCGCGGCTCCTCTCTCGCGTTAACCTGCCGGTAATTAAGTTCATGTGTAGATGAGGAATTGTAACAGCTACTAATTAAAATATAATTCCAAGTTAGGGACCTCTGTGTTCACATTAATCCACCCAATTTGTTTGTTGCAAGTCCACACATGTACTTTTCCTCTCAACATCAATTTCCATTTCACTGATAATTACTTTAATAGTTACGTTAAGTTTAAATAAATAAAGATAGAGGAATAAAATATATACATGGAGTCATTACTTTCTTTGCAAATTTTTGGGTGTCTGCTTACAAAAATACGTTCGCAAAAAAATTCTTCTTTAATTACAAACATAGGGTGCCCGAACTTCACTAATAATATTAACTTTTTACATAGATTTTTATTTTTAAATATACCTCTATAGTTGCCTCTAAATCCGAAGTTGTTATGGTGTTCTAATATCTATTCGAATGTCCCGACAATTCCAATATTAGTTTACATTATTATTATTTATCCGTACAGTGATTTTTAAACAAAAGTAACTTTCGTGCTATTTAAAATGTTTTATTCAATATCTAACTTTCATCAATTTAACAAAGGTATTAGTTAGTCCATCATGAATTTTAATCAATCCGTAGTTGTTATATAAAATTTGCTCGTTAATTAAACAGGACCACCCTGTAGATTCTACGTACGTGCCTCATGTAATTCACTCATGTGACAAGAATAAAGGCCAATGCCAGTATCCCATAGAATTTGATTCGACGCTAGGGCCCAGGTCTGCCTCTATTACCTAAATTTGTGCGGAAATTCTAATATAAACTCTCCTTTGTCAAATAAACCTCAATCCATTAATGACGTTCTTGTCACATCAATTTTCTAATTTCAATTGTTTCGGGCGATGGCATTGTATTTAATGAAAATCTAGTCAGAATACATTTAATACAAAGGATACGAAATTTCGACAAAAGCATGTTCTGTGGAAGGTTAGAAGGAAACTAGTCCCATTCTAAAAAATACAAAATAAAACTAAGGAAAATATTTTGTAATAACATTTTAAAAAAGTAATAGCAAGTATGCACTATTCAAATACATACATTAAATCCGTCATTAATAAGAAAGACAACACTGTCAAATAAGTAAAGGGTTCAAAATCCAATCATGCTCATAAAATGCCAGAATTCACAGTTAAAATAGAACGTATATATTTTCCTAACTGCTGAGCTAAAATCTGAGCACGCCTATGTTAACCAGTAAATGCGTTTTAGGTTCTAATGGCTGTATTCATAATTGATTCAAATTAAACGAGATTACATAATATATCCTTCGGGAATGTTATGGGAAATGGCTCATAAAGATTCAAGGGGAAGAGAATATGGAAATTTGGAAGTAGGTTAGGGCCACAAATATTTTTCTCTAAATTTTTAAATAAAAAAAGTCTTAAATAATACAGTAAATTTATGCTTTGATTTAATATTTTACTATGCTGCGAATGGTTCATTTTGCCAATTTTATAAAAAGTGATTTCGTTCCTAAAATCCCAACAGTATTAAAATAAAGTCCATTTATTTATCAATTCCCTTCTGTTTCTGACACTTAAATTATTATGTTTTGGATAACTTCAACAAGTTTTTTGTATCCCTAGCCCAGAGCATAATTTAATCACATACCTGTAAAAAATATATTTAATATCAAAAATCTACTGTCAGGTTTTAGAATTAAAAGCAATACGCTAAATAACGTCCAAATTCAAGTTTAATTAATTTTTATTGCAGTAGAAAATTATTAACTGCTTGAAGCTAAAATTACTATTTTTATCTTTTATTTCAAGACTGTAACGAAAATCTTTTACCTCTATTGGAGGGTCTTTTAAATATATTATCGTATCTCCAGCCACCCATGAAGTAGGTACAGTAATTTAATCTATTTTCTAGCTGATATACGCATTATAATATTAATCTAGAATGGAAATAAATAAAAGACATCATGAAATCAACAACATCAGAAATTATACTAACAAAAAGACTATCAAAAAACAAACTATGCTGGGACGAAGGTTGCGTACAAAAAATAGAAAAGAGGATAATAACAATGCAGACAAATAAGGATGTGCAGAACGAAGCGAATACAGAAATAATTACCAAAAAAAGTACTCAGACAAAGAAAAAAGGATTACAAAAAATGGTTAGTCAAAGAAATAGAAGAATACTACAGCAAAACAGAGTCTAGAAATTTTTATAGAAAAGTAAGGAAAGAAAAGAAAAAGTATAATACAACAAAATTTATAATGAACAAAAAATAAATTTATTGGGAAAAAACGAGAACATTAGGAAAAGGTGGAGAGAATACTTTTCGGAGGTGTTAAATGAACATGATGAAAACTGGATACTAGAATATTGACAAACAGTGAACGACGAGGAAGTAGCATTTGAAGACCCAACAAAATAAGAAGTCGAAGAAATAAAAGCAAGACTGAAAAACATTAAAATGACAGGTAGAAATGGAATAACAGCGGAAAATATTAAATAATATGCGGGAGACGAAATGAAAACTAGACTATGCGAACTAGTAATAAATATATGGAATAAACTGCAACAACTATACTATACTGCATGTTGTATACAAGGTCATGGCAGCACTAATAAAAACAAGGGAGGAAGCAATTATTGACCTACAAATTAGAAAATACCTAGTGGGATTTAGAAGAAGAAGAAGAAGAAGTACCACAGATCGATTATTTTCGAAAAAAAAAATTAGGACAACATGCTACGAATACAAAATCCCACTACCAAATATTTTCGTAGATTTAAAAAAAAACGTACGATTATATAAATAGATCCAAGATTTTCCAAATATTGAAAGATTTTAATTTATATACTAAATTAGTTAGGCTGTTTAAAATTACAAGAACTAATGGAGACATTTGAAATTGGCACACTCAGACAGGAAGGTCCATTGTCAACTCTAATACTTAAGGTTACACTAGAAAAAATAGAGATGCAAAGATTAAGAGAGAGGGAACAATACTACTCAAAGTTACCAACTTATAAGTTATGTCGTCGATATGGCCATACTCTCCAGACCCTTGAAAGAACTAGGAGAAATTACAAGCAAATCAGCAGAAGCAGCACAAAAAATAGGATTACGGATTAACGAAAATAAGGCCAAATTAATGAGAATAGGATAGGGAACAACAGAGGACAAATTAATAGTAAAAATTAAAACTAAAAGTACAGAATAAGAAGAAAAAATTAATTCGTATATCTGGGATCATTACTAAGCAAAAAAATAGACGAAAGAAAGGAAATAAATATGAGTATTGTAAAGGCTAATAGGAGTCCTAAACCACTTAATAAGTTCGAAACAATTTCGATTTATGCATGTGAGACCTAGATGTTTAATAAGAGCATCAAATAAACAACAGTTAGAACAAATTAGAACAGAAAAATATATATGAAAAGAGAAACGACGAAATGTACTTATTTTTTAAAGATGCGACCATCGACAGCATAATAGATGCTAGAAGAATTCAGTAGATCGGACATATTGAGAGGAGAGAGACAAATAGAATAATAAAAAGTATGGTATGGAAAGATCCTACATATAAAAAAGAAGGAGTACCTAGCATAACACAGAGGGAGGCAGTGGAAGCGGAATTAGGAATTGAGGAAGGCATAGAAGGACATTACCAAGCTCTGGGTCTAAATGGTCTACACACAACTTTGTAAATGTGCACTCTCAAGTCTCTAATATATTGAACCTTTTTACAAATTGTTCTTCAGCTGACACCTACTTGGTCCAGTGTTTTTACTAATTGCTTTCTTCCAGTTATCACTGAATGGTGGTCATTGAGTTGTATTTGGTCTGATTTTTTTTTTCGTTCCAATAATCTATTAATGAATTTTTAAGCCTAATTTAATTCACTAATTTGTTCTTAGTAAGAAGAATATGTTTGGTTTTTTAGCCAATAATTTGTTTTCTTCATTAGATAGATATTTAAAGAAACGTAAATAGTAATCAGGCGTATATTCTCAAAAATAGAATATGAAAGCCTAGTGACCCTACATAGGATGCTACCCACTCAGATTGATACCTTCAATATTAGCATTTCTGATTAGAAAAAAGGTACATCGAAAATAGTACTACTATAGAGGTAATTGTGAAATGTATTCTTTCTCTAAAATAAGATTAATATATTTTCAAATGCACCCTGTACACATGAAAGGCATAAAGGGGACGAAGCAGAAATTAGGTAAATTATGAAAGAACAGTGGCAGTCGTAATTTAATTAGAGGATGGCGGAGTTTCATAAACGCACCCTTGACATCAAGATAGCTACCGCCGCCACCAGTGCGGTATTGTAGTGTACAATTTGTGGAAGACGAATTATCACCAACGACTAGTTTATGGCTTTACTCAAAAATAGTTGAGACATTAAAAATAAATTGGATCTTGCACCTTGTTTGCAAAAGACTCTCTGTAGAAAGAGTGAATTATTTATTTACTCCACTGATGATAAATGAGTTGTTTAAGGCTTTCTAAACAATTGCACTTTCAATGAAGCTTCCATTTATTAATTTGAATTTACTATAAATTTCAAGAATTAATAGATTAAATGTAAAAAAAATAGTCACGTATAAAATTAATAGATGTGTTAAAGAGTGGCTGTGTAGAGTTGACAAGGATGAACATAGATTTTAATATTTAGTGCTATATAAAAATATTGTTTATACATTTTAAATTGTGAACCGTAATACTGTTCAATGTTATAATAATAACATTTTCCAAAACATTAATATAACAATAAAAGAAAATAATGAAATAGAAAATAGGACACATTCGTTGTACACGAAGTAAATAAACAGATTCAGAGAGAATTTAAAATTATTTAAGCAGATATCTTAAGGATTAAGTGATTGTGAATAAAATATATGACCACATAACTGAGAGTGAGCGAAATAATGTATACCCTCCATTTACCCTACATTCTCGAACCCCCGCTGTACTAGAGATACGATCACAAATATCAGTACGTTACTATCAAATTGACTGAAACAATGTCTCCATATCCGGTATAACCATTTCAAAATATTAGAGGAGAAATTGAAATGCATTCTCGCTTTATTATATCGCGTTCTCTTATGCTCACACGGATTCATGTACAAGATCTAATATGTGATCTGAATCTGTATATCTACAGTACGTGAGCTTTTCCTCGCCTTGGAAATATATTTTGCCGATAGTTTATCTACCGGTTTTTGAAAAGCACTGCGTATTAAAGACTTTTCATGCAGGTAATTTGCAGAGTTATACGTTTCTGTG
Source organism: Hermaeophaga mercurialis (assembly GCA_951812935.1). NCBI lineage: Eukaryota > Metazoa > Arthropoda > Insecta > Coleoptera > Chrysomelidae > Hermaeophaga > Hermaeophaga mercurialis. The sequence goes on along the minus strand of OX638360.1, from coordinate 6,243,157 downwards.
TCGCACGCCAAAAAATATCAAAAACATCTAAATACACCAAAACTGTAAAAACAATGTTTTAAAGAAATTTTCATAATCGACAATTTGGCAATGAGATAATTGTCTAACGCTAATTTAAAAGTAATGTCCTAAAAATATACTAAAATGTCAAACAGAGACATTTTTATTTATAGCTAATATTTTATAAATGGTAGTCCAAAAGTAAGTTCTGTAATACATCCTCATTCAAATCCATTGTATTTATTTTAAGAATCAGATACATGCTGATTGACAAAGTATAAAATACAATGGTAATAGAGATAAAGATACCAAATGTCAATTTAGATACTGGTAAGGATTTTTTTGAAAACAATACCAGAAAATGAGAAAAGAGTAGTAAATATGTATCGAAATCCCTAAATTGCAACTTAAAAAGAAGTAGAATAAGGGGATAGCAAGAGAAAAGTTAATTTTCAAACATTTAAGTTAAAGCTAAAACATCCGATGGAATTGCTGTCGATAACTTAGACTGGAATAAGAAAAGGATGTTTATTAAAAAAAAGTTTCAGAATTTTTTTTCGCAAATTTACATTTATTACTACTGAACACAATTTGACTTTATTTGCACTATAATTTAAAAAATAAATTGCTGCTGAAAAGGTTGTTTTACGGATCCGTGTTTGTTTTGGACAAGTTACACTTTTATCTTATTTTCCAACCGTTTTTACATAAAAGCAAGCTTCTGAAAGTTTAAATAAAAGTTTTGGGTTGAGTTGCGTTTATATAAAAGCTCCTTCCTTTTTCTAAGTACGATACAAACAACCAAGAACAATTTCTTATTTATATTTCAAAGGTATGGTGGTTATTGAAACTATAAAAAAAGATTTCCCATTTACCTAATTTTTAACCTAGAGAAATATTTAGAAAAATCAAATGTCTTTAATTACTCAATTAATTAAAGTTAATTAGTTTTAAATTTCGAAATATAAAACATAAAACAGTTAAAACTCATATAAAATTCACAAATGAAGAATTTTAACAAAATTTATAATTTAGGAAAAACAAGACTCTTATTCTTCTTATTCTATAATATTTAGGTACCGGGAATATAGTATTTTTCATTGACAGTAAGATATCTGTTCTATTCTAAAAACGATGGAACTGTGCCTTGAAACGCAGTTCAAATTCGAACTCCAATTGTTATAAAGCTTGTGGCTGCCTCTACTATTACAAATATTACACATAATAAAAAATTCAAATGAGGCTAAATCTGTTAACCGTGTCGACCACTTATTAAATTTTCTTCGGCCCATCCATTTGCAGAAAATTTTTTGGTTCAGGTATTGATGTTATGTATTTTCTTTAATTGTAACTTCAGTTCGGTTGTACTTTGGCAATAAACCATACAAATTTACAACGGTTCTATCCAGCACACATTACTTCTTAACTTGAAAATATGGCAGATGAGGTAAAATTATATAAGTTTGCTGTTAAAGTGAGTTTCAATTTCAACTAATAATAACCGTGTATATCGCCCATTTTATCTAACCATATACAGAGTGCTGAACGTTAGATACATTTTATATTTCTAATAGTATTATTAAATTATTCTAATTTCCTTTACAAAACTTTATTTTCTACTTCAACTTTACAAAAGCGTTTCCCACCCATTTTTAAACAAATTTGTGCGTCCTCTATGTTTTCCTCGATATATAATTAATCACGATCTAGAAAAGAAATGGATCATTTTAAAGCCATCGTGTGAATTTTTAATCCATCTTTTTATTTTTTTAAATAAGAACAATATTACCTATAAAAAAAACTTAAAACACTCTATATACGGTTAAGCAAAATGGGTGACATACCCGATTATTATGACTGAAAATTTGACTGAACATTGACTAACAAAAAATTTTGTATTTATTGGCTAACAGTATAAATGAATGAATATATTATTATTATTATTATTATGCAAAATTTTACGTACTTTTGTTTTAATTTGTAACTTTCAAATTACTCTTTTTACAGCTAATTCTGCTTATTTCGAAACATTGAATATAATTTACAAAATACGTTGTTACAACCCTATTGTTAAACGAAACTTTAAAAGTGTTCATTCGGAGTAAAGCTAAAAAAACTAAAAGTAATAGCTCCTCTTCTCAGTATGTGTGTGTCTGAAACTAAGTGGCGTTTCCGCATCAGCTTCTTCTACAAAATAAAATTTAATATTTCTCAATATTCTGTGTTCGTATATTCGTAAATATAACTTAGTAAATGACGAGCGTATATTTTGTATTAAAGTTAAACTGGTTATTTTCTAATCGAGCTTGAAGCTACCCGATATTTTCTTTATAAAATGATATTTTAGGAGAAGCGACGTGTCGGGATAAGGGTTAAACGAATGGGATTACGGGATTATCCGGGAAAAGTCACTCTGTGTAACAAGGAATGTTAAACGATTTCCCATAAAGATTACGTTAAACTGACAGGGGCAATCTGATAAACTTTCCTTAACCAATTTTAAATTAATTTCGTCACGAAATTGATGTCAAAATGTGGTATTCATTTATAGGTCCTAAGATTACCTAATCAACCTTATTTTTATTTCTAAATAAAAAAGTATACAGTGTGTCCACGGATATGGTTCACACGAGAAGAACAATTTTTTACCATTCATTGTATTGAAAAATGCCATTCTTGGTAAAAATGTTTGCTTCTTCTAAAACCCCATGAAATGAAAAAAAAATTATGTTTTACCCTTCCTTCTCCATTTTATAGTCAATTTTCTATGAAATTCTATGAACTATTGCAATAAATTCGAAACAATAAAAATAATATAGTTATTGACGTTTAAGTCAATATCCAAGCTATATTTCAAATTATTATTCTTTTTAAGGCTTAACTCTTCAAGAAAGAATGATTCTTTTAACAAAAACGTCACCCACCAGATTATTGTTAAAGTTTCGAAAATAGCGCAGGAGTTCTTAGGTTTTCATCAAAAATTGAGTATAAAATGAAGAAGATCGGATAATATATATTTCGTCTTTTTAATAAAATTTTAGAATAAGCAAAACTTATCTACAATGACATTTTTCGATAAAACTAAAATAAAACTAAAAATTTTTTTTCTCCTCTTGTAAACCCCTTCCGTGAATATACTTTATAATATACAGATTATTATTTATACATATTTCTAGTTTGAAAAAACTAAGTACGACTAAATAATACTTTTATGAGTAAATAGTTCTCTTTTCTTAGGACAAGCATTATCAACGGTCATATGTCGTTGTTAAGCATATTGATAGGGGGTTTCCAAAAAAACAAGGAAAACCAAAAAGTTGTAAAATTATATTATTTAAGTATGACGATGTAAATTAATAAAACTTTTAATCGATTATTACATGACTTTAAAACTTTTATTGCTTGAACTCTTTTTTCTTAACCCTTTGCGTACGGCATTTTGATTTTTATGCAATTATTAAATTTTTTTATGATATTGGAGTTCTGATGACGAATAAAACAATATTTTATTAAAAGAAACATTTATTTTTATTTGATTTTTCTCATAAAAGGTAATTCCAATAAGTGACCAATGGGCCACTAAGAATACATAAAATAAAAAGAAAAAACATTCAAATTAACTTGTATTTCTTGAAAAATATTTTTGATGAAATTTATAAAAACAATTGCTTTTTTCCGTCAAATAAAACCCTACATTACAGGTAGGACAATGCCATTTAGTTCTATGAGGATTTGCACGTGTGCTGCAATATGCACAACGCACCTTATTTGCATGAATCGGGAGATGTGCGAATTTATCAAATTTAATTTCTGGAGGAACCACAATCTTAAATCTGTTTAGAACAGGGTTGCCACTTTTTCTGCCTTTTGTTGCTCCCTTCGGGTTGCTTACTATCAACTCTAAAGCAATGGCAACTCTAAAATCTTTTAGTCATGAGATTGTTGTATCTTGTGCTCTAGTAGTAAATAAAATATAACTATTTACTACTACTACTACTTATAAAATGCCAAAATAGTCTGTGCCACCATTTTCGCGATTTACGGTTTATTTTATATAACGAAACGTACATATCCGACAAATAAACATAACCCATGTGACTGTGATAGTCTTTTACCACTTCTAAACACGGAATTCGTTGAGAAGTTCCATCCTTCTGCTTTCTTAATACTGTTCCAGGATTATGTGGACCATGGAAATTACTTAAAAATAAAACAGCTTTCTTGTCCATCCTTCTTTAGTTATTCTTCATGCACATGTTCCTTTTTCTATTTTTTGTTTATCGTATATAATTTCTATTGACTCATTTCTCCGCTCATTGTTCCATACGAATAAATACCCTCTTCTAAGCAGCTAACTCAACGGAATTGAAAAAATTATCAAAATATACCCTGTGATATTTTCCCACATATGAGCGGGTTAAATCCTTTACAACTCTATAGCTCAAACCATGGTCAGTATTTCCATCTTTACCTGTATAAACCTGAAATTGTGACACAAATCCAAAGCTATCTGCTCTAATCCATATTTTATATCCTCTTTTTATGGGTTTTAGAGGCATATATTGGCGAAAAGCGACTCTTACTTTATATTTCACCATCGACTCGTCAATACTTCGATGTTCCCCAGGTTTATAGGTCTCTGCAAAAGTTCTGCTCAGAGTATCAAGCATTGGCCTCAGCTTATAAACTTTATCAAATCCTCTTTCGCCTTTTTGTGGTTGAACTGAATTATCATTTAAATGATTTTTTCCCTATAGCCAAAAACCATTTGTAATAAACTATGATTCGCCACCAAAAATAAGAAATATAATTGCCTGATATTAAAAACCGTTATCGAATGTATCCCTTAATGACGGTGATCTTTTTCACTGTTTTTTTTTAATTATTTGCTTTTTTATATTGGCGAATAGAAACGCTCAGAATATTGAATCACATATACATCAAATTAAAATAATGTAGTCGAAGCAAATTTCTTGTCGTTTTGCGATTTGGTATTTAAGTAGTTAAAAATAGCCAATGAACTGAGACCAACGAGGACGCACATCAAATCGGGTCTTGTTCGTTCGATTTGTTCCATTCATTCTAAAATAGTACTACATTTAATAAATATACTACTTTATAAACATTTATTTTGTTACTAATTTCTGTTAGAAATCATAAATATTAATAAATAATACCAAACATTTTAATTTACCAATAGCGATCGTTCCCATATTATCGGAACTATTTGAGATCCAGATTAAGTCTAGATTTAATTCTTACTTGGAAAATATATTGAATTCGCAGTTTGGATTCCAAAAGGGAAAGTCTACTATCTCTGCATTAGTAACGATTGTTGATGATATAGTCAATAGCCTTGTTAATGGACTTGAAATGCACGCTATTTTAAGTGATTTATCTAAAGTATTTGATTGATTGAAATTTTATTGGAAAAAATTAGATTTTATGGATTTTGAAATGAACAATACGACCTTATATTATCTGCTTATCTTAATAATAGATGTCGATACGTATATTTTAATAACGTCAATTCCCAGACACTTTCTATTAAAAACGGAGTACCCCAAGGTTCTGTCTTGGGCCCTCTATTATTTATAATATATGTCAATGAATTACCTAAATATATAGAGCATTTAGGCAGAGCCATACTTAACGCTGATGACGCTACTCTAATTTCTAAAGAGTAAGAGTTTCGTAATGGCAAAAAATTGGTTTCAAACGTATAAATTTAAATTAAATGAGTCAAAAACACAACTTATACGGTTAAATGTTGACAAATTTGTAGTTAAATCGGTTGAGCCAAATCGATCTTTTGTGCTCAAAATTATGGACATAAATTTTCGTATTAAGACAGTTACGTAAAAATATAATTGTCAATAATGTAATGAAAATCGCTTACTTTGCTTTAATCCATAGTCACTTGTCTTATGCCATTTCACTATGGGGCAATTCCAGCGGGTCTCACAAGGTTTTCGTACTTCAAAAGGCAGCATTACGAATATAACTTTTTAAAAAATATAATATACTTTGCTTACCATGATAACACATCTTGGACCAACTTTTAAGAATATATCGGGAACTGAATTAAATTCCAAGGCTTAGCGATTTTCACAATTACAACATTTCATAATTATCACACCAGAAATGCAAATTATCTCCAAAAATATATACTCACGCCTGTGTACGGCTAAATTGAATCTACTTGACTTAAGTCTGTTTAATAAAATGGACAAACTTTTCCCAGAAAAAAATTTAACTAAAATGAGCAATACTCAATTTTACAAATTTGCTAAAAATCATATGATATGAAACTATTTCTACAGCATTGCTGAGTAGATTAGCTATTCCTTTGAATGTGCATCATATTTTTAATTTATAACGAATTAAAAAATGTATTTGATTACAATATTCAATTTTGTATTTTCAAGTGCTTTTAATTTAATTCTTGGAATTATTTTGTGTCTAGTTTAATATTCTAATGTTTTATAGTTTATTGTATTTATATTTCAATGTTTTTACTAATTGTGAATTTCCTTAAGTCGACACTATGGCTAGGTATTTTATATTATCAACATTTAAACTTATATTGATACTACACATCTTTGACTATCCTTGACTACTCTATATATAAATTGGTCATTAAACGAAATTTATTTATTTATTCTTACTTAATAAACTAGATTGTTTCACAAGTTTATACACTGTAACCTTTTCTTTCTCTCCTCCGCTGTATTGTAAGGGTAATGGGGAGCCGATAAACTTTAATTAAAAGAAAACTTCACAATTACCTTTAACTAACTAAAACTTCAATTGAAGATTAAGGTGAATACAATAAGCAAAGCTCCTATTCGTCTTCATCAACTTGACACTCCACTACTCTTTTCAACGCAATTTATATACTCTTATTGGTTTCTTGAACATCCCAGATAACTGGATTCACAAAGACAGTGGACTTGGCTTGCTCTTATATAGAAAATAAAATTTAATAAAATTTATTGTAGATTCCTTTGTTGGTTCTTCGAATATATTTTTTAAAATACTCTTGATGTGTCTTAAGTGTAAGCTTTAATTTATTTTTTTAAACATTAAACACCAAAGAAGAGTATTGAATACTACAATGCGTTTTTTTATCCTTCTATAGAATTTGTAAGAAGTTAAAAAGACAACCTCATTTTTTTATTGCTAATTTCCAAGAAAATAAAAACACGACCATGGGTTTTGTGCAAAAATGTGTTTTAGCGAGCTTTAGTACATTTTATTTTGTTTTGTAGATAATACCACTGTAGTGCTCAAAATTGATCCTTCAAATATTAATGCAACTGTTTGAATGACATACAAGCTTTCAGCGCACTTATTAATAATCGTTTTGAACAACTTCAAATTCACCACTTATTTGTGAAATTATTTCTTGCTCTGTTTTCACTGATGTTTTTCGTAAAGCAGATACTTTATGTATCCCCTTAAAAAAATAAATTTAAAGTTGTGACCTAGTAAGCCATTAAATTGGGCAACCTCTGCCCATTTATTGTGGTCCGAACTGTTGGTCCAAAAACAGTTGTACAGAAAAGTGGGCAGCCACATTTTCTGTCGAACGTTTAGTGGAGCATTTGCAAGAAGTTCCGGTAAGACTTCCTTCAAAAAATCGTGTAGATAGGTCCCGTGAAACTATCTGGTAGCAGGTATGGGTCAATCAATTGATCATCAACAATAAGGGCCTATACGTCAACGAACCAACGTTGCTGATGACTTTCAGGAAGTGTCGCCTGTGGATTTTCTTCCTATTGTTGAAGATGTCATCTCTTGTGAATCTTGGCTCATTCATTCATAAAAAAAAACGTAAAAAGTTGAGCTCCTCTATGAAACAGCCCTTACTGAACTCTTGGCTGATAATCCGTTGAAGTCAAACGTTGAACTTTTTAGAAATAATATGCATAAAGTTTTTACTCATTTAATACCCGCCAAAATGAAGCGTGATTCGCACTTATAACTTGAGCTATTTCACTAGCGATAATTGAGAGTTTATCTAAAACTCGCTGAAGAACTTTTTCCCCAAAATCGACTGTTCTTAATATTTTTTCTATGCTAGCATTGTGAATGTTAGTTTCTTAGAATGGTGCCTTTCAGGTAGTTCTTTTGAGACAGCTGTGCAGCAGGTTTTGTAGTGCAATTTGTTTTTCAATATGCCAGATGCATATCTGCAAGTTCTTAACTAATGTAGTATTACTTTGGAACTTTGCAGAATTAATGGGCACATACAATAAACTAATAATAAATATTTTTTGTGTTCTATCTTGGACAGACAATAAAACATTATAAAAAAGAGACGAAATTTTGAACAATTATTATACTGTATACACCAAAACACAATTTTGCACAGAACTATCTTAAAACATCATAGGGCCTTAGTGCCTTAGTGAGCCATTGTCAGGCATGGATTTTTTTACTCAAATATCTTTTATTACTGCACTTAATAACCGCTAACGATATAAACCCATAATTCTGAAAAACCCTGTATATCAGAGCCCATCTATCATATTTTAACAAGTCATAATTCGGGAACTAGAAAATATATTGATATGCGGTTTTCACTTAGTTTGTTAGATTGGCTTTAAGTTTTTGTTATGTTATATCTCAATTTTGTTATAAGAAAAAATAATCTTTTATAAGCAGGTTTTATTTCAAACTAAAAACCCTGCAGTTTCAACATTTATTTGAAGATATGAATTTTCATTTTTATATATAAATGTGTAATTTGATAGATTCAATTAAGTACTTTAAAGAATTTTAATTTAACTGTTACTTATATAGAATCATGTCAAGAGCTTGAGGCTTTTTATTTTTGAAAGATTTACATAACTTAAACATAACTGCAAGATTGTAAACATAAATATACATTTTCCATTTTCTGATTCGGTTTTTTCGTAGATATTTTATGTGAGAATGTTTATCAATTATTGAGAATGGAACGGTGCGTCCTCCATAACTATAACAAAGTTCAAAAGTATATTAGACGTATTAAGCACACTGAATCATTTTTCTGTATAGACATATTATACCAGATTAATATCATTTTGCCCATTTGTGAGGCCAATACTATACATTTAAATCCACATACTTTCTTATATATGAATTCTTTGGTACTATCGTCAATGTTTTTAAGTTGTCAATAAACCAATTCTTCTAGCAACTTCAGTTTCCAAATACATATTTAATAAAATTTGTTGACTTTTAAGATATAACTTTTTATTTTTTATGTAATTTTATGCTGCAATTACTCTTTCAGATTGTCCTGTCTAGAAGGGTTTGCTAAAGGAGCTATTAAATATTTTTTTAATACAACTATAAATTTTTTGTAAGATTCCATTTTCGGAACTATTGACCCTCCAAGAATCTCTTTGCAATCGGTTATGTAATAATAAAATCTCAAGCTTATTATGAATTTTATTTAAATTTTAAATATTAATTTACTTCGAATTTAAAGGTTATGCAGGTCCAATCATGTGTTCTAAGAATAAGGTTGGATTTTGCAAAATACTAGGAATAGACGATGAGCTTAATATTGTTACGTATTGGGTTGGTTTTTCTGATAATAAATTTACGAAAAGAATCTAAATCTTAACTTAAGGGGGTTTTTACTCATTATGTAACTTGGTTAATGGAAATTAAAGAGGCTGAGTAAAAACAATAACAATTTATTATCTAATGAAAACAACTAAATTATAAGGGCAACTTACACATTAAATAACTAATAGACTTAATAGCAGGGATAGGAACTATCCACTTCTCGATAATCCGAGAACCCAAACTTGACTCCTAATCTTCTTTTATTTTAGTCACCAAGAAAACTCTAATATTTATTAATTTTGATGACTCTGCTAAAAATATTTATTTAACATTGGTTGACAGCCTTGTCTCGCTCACCTAATGTTAAATAAATACTAAATATTATAATTTGGAAAATAAAAATAAGTTTTATGTACAGGGCGATATTTAACTAAATCCCTGTACATACTATCGTAACAATATTATGTACATTATGTCTTATTGATAAATATATTTTTAATAAAAGAATTTACATACCAAAATGAATTGTTACATATTTAAAAAAGTAGAGAAGAAAAAGTTTTGCAGACATGAAAGTAACCGTAAGCTTAAACAAAAATGATTCACTTTGATTTTAATTAACAAACTACAAATGAATAATTCAAAAATTAGTTCAAAAATTATATTATACATTAATCTTAAACTCGTAATTTTTTACTTACGTCTATAATTTATCAGGATACTGTTGAAGATATGTTTTTTCGTCCGAAATAAATTTTTATTTTCAATGAGATTTTCTCATATTTTTGCCCACCGCTCCAAAACCGAGGTACGGCAAGTTTTTAATCTAAAGTCGGTTTAAGAAGCTGTGCGGATGTTGTTTGGCCTCGAGAGATAAACTCAATGTCACTTGTGTGCAGCCACCAGAGTGAAAACCTCATCTCAAAAATCTAATAACATATCGGAAGAATTATGGATTATCCTATTCAGAGTTCGAGGACGTCCGACAATAATGAATTTAGTGGTCTCTTCACTCTATAAATATGATTTATTACATACAGCTAACGTATAAGCTAGCCTCGTTCATCATATTTGACACTTTGTTCTAGAAGCAAAACACGAAGCACGGAGTATTATGTATGTTCTAGATATCGAGTTGTTACGTGAGTGTTTCGACTTCTCATTAAATTTGAGAGTTATTCCTAGTTAACAACAAAAACACAATTAATCATTTTAACTAATTCTCCCATTACCATCAAAATTTCTTCTTCACATAGAACACCTATCAATAAGATTTAAATCAGGTAAAACAACTACTATGCCTTAGTTTGTATAACGAAATTCATAAATTCATAAAATTATCCTTGTGATGTTGCTGCTTTTAACAGTACTCACTCCAACACTTCTTTTACTTGGACCTGCTTAAATTAATATGGAAATATGTATAGAAAATTAAATTTCTTTTTCTTTCGCCTTCTACTAGTTTTTCTGTGGTAAATCGATCCCTGTACTGCAATGGCCTTAACAATTAAGACATGTAAATGGTAGGTTATCTTTTAGCTAGAGTTGTTTTTCTTCACATAACTTAACTTTCATGTTTCGTTCTTTTTGTTTAACATTTTTTGCTATAATTTCCAATGCTTCCTAATATTTATTCCCTTACTATTTTCAGCATATTTTTTAAATTCAAACGGATCATTTATGGTACGTCTACGGAACTAGCGACTATGATACTCAAGTGTAAGAAATATAAAAAATATTGATAGATGTGAATTAAAATATACAGGGTGACGCAATAGTGTGGCAAAGCTCGATTAGTTCGCTATTATTGAAGTTACGAAAAAAAAAGATTTTACAGAAAGTATAGGCAGTCATGAGATTCACTTTTTAAGATAGTACCAAATATATAGGGTGTTGAGGAACGCAGTGCCAGACCAAACTTACATTTTTTTAAATGGAATACCCCGTATGTATTTACATTTTTCTAAACCTCTTACGGAGCTAATTTCAACGATATATCTATCACACTGGATGTCTATTATGTTTAATAAAAAAATTAAAAACTGCGCTCTTGAGCAGACTGTATTTTTTGGGACTAAATTTAAAATGTGAATCTCAAGACTGCCTACACTTTTTGTAAATACTTTTTTTTATTATTATTATTATAGTATGGAAGAAAATAAGTCAAAAAGTCTTAATAAACATGGGTCCGCAAATTGACGGTTTCGGAGATACAGAGATTTTTTTTTAATACCCTGTATAGTGCAGCAATTACATTGAAATTACTTATGAGCCGTAGAGAAGAAAACAGGTCAAAATAAGTATTGGAAAGAAAAATTTCGTATACTGATTTCTTAATATATATTTAACGCCAACCATTATTCAAGAAAGTTAAAATAGTATCATATTTTCATTAGTTATTTAATTTATCCCGAAAAAAACTTTGATGATATACAATAACGAACAAAATTTCATTATTTTATGTAAAATAACGATTGATTTAATTGATAAAAAAAAGCTAAATAAAACACTGGAAAATATGAAAACACATACGAAAATAGAATTGCTTACTATTATTAAGTGGCTAATTTCCTTCAAAAATCAAGCGTTTTGGGACTCTTGTAATTCATTCAAGAATTTGATTACAGAATTTAATTAATTAATATCCTAAAATGATTTCATAATAAAATTCATGGAAAAGTTAATGAAACTCTTCAAAATTCAATTTATCGTGTTTATACTATCAGTCTAATTAGTTAATATAACTCAATTTGGGGAAAATTTTCAGTGTTACACTAAGGATAATCGATTTAAATTAGATATACGAGTATCTTTGCATATTTGGATTGTACAAAAACATATCACCTATCTTCGGATCTCTGCCTTATTTTTGAGGTATTTCTCAACGTTTCGCGGTCTGTCATAAGCAGCTTCTTCAGAAGGGGAGTTGTATGCGGTAACTCAACTACTTAACGTAGCCAGAGACGAAACACATGTGGGGGTGAGCTTCCAATTCTGATGTGTGGAAGCCTACGAACTTCATATCGCGTAATAATAAGCCTTTTTGTCGAATATTTTTTTTCAAAATGATACTTTTGTCGATGTTGAGGATTGAGGTACATCATTAATTTAGAACATAATAATGATGTTTGAATTAAAAACAATTAATATTTAAAAACAATATTAGTGTCTACTATCCATTTCGATTGAAATTCCTCATCTAGATCGATTTCTTACAATATCTGTGCGCGAAAATTATTGTATTTTTTACTAAACTTGTTTCTGGCATTTTTTCTATAAGAGCCCATGTAATTTCAAGTACAGGTTAAATGTGGCTAAAAAGGCGATGCACTTGTTTTTTATTTTAACTTTAACTATATGCGCGGCTCATGAATTCCTGAAAACTCATGAGTATTATAAACGTGAGATTTGTGTTCAAATCGAGATTATACGAATTAGAATACGAAAATCTTAAGTTTTGTTAATAAGGGCAATTCAAAGTTAGTCCACATAAATAACATATGGCTTTTATGTAGTTATCAGTGCGTAGATAATTGATGCCAATCTGGATACCATAAATGGTGTTCTGCTCTAAGCTTCAAAAAATAGAATCGCTCAAGACGACCCTGGTAAGCTATTCGTAGTGGAAGAAATCAACATACTAACAACTTCCAGAATACCCCAATGAGAAAGCAAAACGTCAGCTTCAACGTGAAATCATAACAACGTGATTAAATTAATGACTGTAATATTAAAGTAATGTAGGAGTATTTTTATTTTTATTTTGTAAAACACTTCATCATTAAAATACATAGCACGAATTTGTTACCTTCAAGATCTTTATGTAAGGTTTATCTAAACCTTTGACTAATTAAACCTGGATCGCTAATGTAAAGTTTGCATGTACTTCATATTTTCGACGTAAATAAAATGATTGCTCAATTCATGTTATATGGGTTCAAAACTAGACCGGATCTAACAGTTATGACTGATTCGTGCGGTAAAATTACGAGAAAAATTACATTTTCTCTTTGTATTTAACACGAACTCCTATATTTTATTGGGCTTCCTTAAGAACATAACTGGAAATACCATAATCTAGTAGTACTGTAATGAATATTTTTTGTATCATTTGATTAATGACATATAAATATGTATAGTTGTTTGAGGGGATCCATTTCATTGTGTTATGATCCAAATCCATTGAAATGAGTCGGAAAATTGTTATTGAAAGAATGTCTACAGAGTTCAACAAAAAATATAAATTTTTGAGTAAGTTGTTTAAGAAGCTTTTTTTTACGAGGGTTATACTTTTTCAACTTGGTTTTGATATTAAACCAAAGAAACTCGAAATATTTACTACACATACTCTAATTAAAACAGAACGACTAGTTTTGACTATAATAAATCATCATCAGGTCTATAAAATATATACCTAAGTCACATAAATAAACATCATTAAATATAAGTTAACGTAAGAAGTTGAAAAGTAATCCAACATACCACATTTGAGACCTATGGAGAACCTTCTCTTTCTTAAATATATTTGTGTAATACAGTAATTGCCTGAAACTGAATTTTGTTTCCCTTCCAGACCATTGGTAAACAAACCAAAGTTAACAGCAACTCTTATAAAAATAGAACTATTGGCCAAAATATACACAAGAAGTAGTAACTATCAAAAATGGAAAAATATAATTTGTTATCCTAAAAGGAAAAGAATATGTAGACATATAAATATATTATGCAATAATTTCGTGTAACTCAATTATTTATATGAAAAAAATAAGTAGCATAAGAAAAGAAAGGCATTGGAATACTAGAGCGAATACAAGTGTAATTAATTAAAGCAGTTCGATCAAATGATTAGATAACTCATGGAGTTTTTTAAATGAATTAGTGAGATTATTGATTTTGACAAGTAAGCGATCACTAACAGTGTCATAGATCGTTAAAAGGTTTTGAAATATGCAAAGACTAGGTTTTGTTATTGTATTATTCTAAATTCAAACTCATTTTTACTTAGCAATTGAAATACATGGTACCATACGTACCTAATACAGAATTTAGTAACTGAGTGTAGTTTACGTTGGACATTTTTTCTACTGAAACTAATTTTATTTTAAGCTAACAACATGATATATCCTTCCTAAAATTAAATTCCTCAATAGATTTTGATGATTTATTTCCATCAACCTTTTGCTGGAGTGGATAATAATGGGCTGGGAATCAATCGGTACTAATAAATTACAAAAAGCGGAAGTACTAATAACACCTTCTCAAGGTTATTTCTCCAATAAGATTACAAGAAATTTGTATTTATTTTCTTTCTAAGTATTTTGATAAAAGAAGTTAAATGTTCCATCTATAGTTAAATAACCACTTAATAATACACTGGTTCGGTGACTGAAGATTTTGGTGCTTATTATGAAGATTTTGAACTGATTGCTTGGTTGAATTATCTTGATTGAGTACTAAACTTTATAGAAAATCAAATACAAATTTTTGGATAAATAAAGTTAATTGTGTCTTTGCCAAATATTTTAGTTTAAACTTCTTAACTTCTGATGAAGATGTGATATTTTTGAAAAAATAAGTTATTGGAAAGGTTTGTCAAATTGTTAATAAAAAGTATCAAATTTAATAAGGGATCTAAGGAAATCTTTACTTCGTGGTTGTTTGTTGCCGCGGAAAATAACACCTAAGTGACAAATACTTTTAAAACAAAATAAACCGTTTATAATTTAAGTATGTAGCCTACCAGAGCCAGAGAAAATCTGAGAATTACTGCCTTCCGGAGGACCCCGTCATTTTTGAGAGATGTGTTTCATTTGTGACTACGTTGAGTATTTGAGTTACCGTGCACATCTTACCTCCTAAAGAAGCTGCCTACGACAACACTGAAACGTTAAGTAATATCTCGAAAATGACGCGGTTCTTCAGAAGCAGTAATCTCCAATTTAACTTGAATTCTAACAACTCTAGTAAAATTAAGAAAACGCTAGTTTTTTGTAATAAATTTTTTTTAATTGTTAAACTATCAAATTATTCCAAAGTAAGTTTTTGATTCTAGATTTAAAGATTTAAAATATTTGAAATTTGTCTTTTTATGTACTTTTTATCGAAGACACCGCCACGCCGAATTCTTATATATCTGATCTAATTAAACGTCAAGTTGACTAAAATCGGAGCACTTTTTATATTCGCTTGGACATAAAACGTAAAAATGTTTCTTAAACCTTTCTTTTAGGATTACTATTATAGCTTGGAAATATTTATATTTTCACATTCTATTATATAAATGTAAAATGATAAAAATTCGTCTACTAGTATCCTTTTCTTAGAAAACGAGTAAATATATTTTTTCTCTTTTAATTTTTATACCATCATCATAAGAGTGGTATTCTTCGTTTCCAATTGTGTCGTATTTATTCATGTCATAACCCACATTGTGATTATTTATGTATGATTTTGTAAAACGTGGCACTAGAAATCGGGGCTACATATTATTTTTTTAATTTCAGAATTTAAGTCCTGGAATATTTTGATTTTTGTTGTAACTACAATTGGGGTTGATTTGTTTGGATTTTATATTTCACCCTAATCTTTGACCGTTACGAAGCGGTTGTCATGCTTATTAAGATTTTTTGTTTTGTTATTTTTTTAGGTTCTATTATTTGTAAGTTTAAACTAGGTCGTTTGTATTCATTTACGCAGTATTCCGTTTTTTCTTTCTCAAAGTTACAATAAGTGCTCTCACTTTGTCTTTACGATTGAGTATTCTGGTTTACTTTTTAGCCCTCTTATCTAGAATTGGAAAGTTATGCGTAATTTATAGTTCGATAATTAATTTAACTAATATTATAAGTTTATGGGTACCTCTATCATGGTTTTTCTCCCTGAAAAAACAAGGCAGAGACTATATTCCAGGTAACAGATTTTTACCAGTACCAATCTCTCTGTATTCAGTCTGACCATTAAAAACCGCTATAAACCATCTGCTGATCGCCCAGACCACCCAGAGGGAATGTGCTCACATCTTCGCCGAAGACTAAGTAGTCACGCCAAGTCTACACCGAGATGACCATAGCTTCTCTGAATATCCATGATATACTGTAAAACACTATCTCTACCATTTACATCATAGTTCATGTATACTGGCTCTGATTTAATAACGCATAGTAGGCATATTTAGAGTATTTTGAGGTGGTGGAGATTAGCCACGGGAGCAGATTATAATACGTAATGTCCACATAATGAACATTTGTTTGTATAATAGTAGTTTGATGACTGTATTTAGATGTGCTTAGAAGGTATAGTGCTTTTACTACACCTTCTTGCTCTGTTTCTGAGGCTATAAGCCTTTGAAACAATAGTTTCTATGCAGATGAAAACCAAGGTATTTAATTCATACACACCAATATTATTTTAAATTGTTCTTTTTTGTGGTTTTAACTTGATTTATGCTAAGTTTGATGTAGTGTAATAATCTACAACTAAGGCGATGTAGCTGACCCCTGAGTAATGCCTACAGTCGTTATAATAGTTTTGGTAATCTGTACAATCTACCTTGTATTTGTGAAAATCCTAGCAACGGGATATTATTTTTAAATAAGGTCATGGATAAGTCCATCTCTCCAACCATGTCGAAAGTATTCTCCTTGTCCAAAGTCACGAGCTCAATGTTGTCTTATTTCTAAAACGTTCGCTACTGTGCTGTGTCCCTCACTAAATATTTTCAAAATAATCTTGTGAACCTTTATATTTAAGAGAGAAGTAGATCATTAATTGAAAATAGATTAGAAGATACGCAAGACGGAGTAACACCCAAAAGAAGAAAAAATATAATTTACTGTCCTTGAAGAAAAATAGACATGATAAAAAATATTTTTATCTACATTTAAATAATTAAATAAAATTTTATGTTTGCAAAACATTTTTATCTTTTATATCCAAGAGTATAATATAAAAACAGTTTTCGAGTTTCATTAAGTTCAGTATTTTAAATGATTTGCTTACATCTTTATGAGGTACTTAAAACTTTGGAGTAGAGGTGCCTTTAATAAAAGATACAAAAATGAATCACAAGCCTCCTAGAACTAGGATAAAAATGTTATGTTGGTTACCGTGTACTTTGGAACTCGCTATTTATTAGAATTCAGAAACTTAGTTTATACAACAATGAGAATATTAAGAGAGAAACATTCACAAAGTATATATTTTCTTAGTCAATATGATCCCTCATGCAGTACGCGATTTTTCAAATTCCTTTAACAATTCCTTTCTTTCCAGAATGTCAAATTGCTTCTAGTGATTACTTTAATCAAGATTCATTAATATTCGCTTAAATTATTGACTCAAATTTAAATGCATTTAAACTGCTATATATAAAAAAAATGAAATCACGGTTGTTATTTAAAAGTATATTTAAATTTAGGACATTTTTTTACGAAATATTTCCTTCTGTTGAGAAATACATTTCCTAGTTTTCTAAGCCTAGGAAAGTACCATTTTAGGTTAATGGTCCTCTCAAGTCTCCATAACAAGCATTATAACCTCCAGTCATCAGACCAATGTAATAAAACTACAGTTGTAATTAATAAAAGGGATTTTTTTTATCTTTTATCAAACACTGAGGTACCCTATAAGAATAATAAATTAATAAAGTATATGTTTTTTCTAACTTTATTGGATAAATAACCTTAAGAAAACATAATATGTAAATTCGAGACAGGTAATTTATCAATATAGATTCCCAAATTATTAACAATCACTTCAACATAAACTCATCCAGATAAAAACTCGCTTCCTGTAATTTCGTAATTATATACATGTCTCTAATTTCTGCTTTGTCGAAGGTCTTGGGGACGGTTCTTGAATTGTGTCTAACGTCATACTCAAGTATACACAACTTAGTATCAATTTTGATTTAGGATAATACTCTTAACAAAGTAAACCTTGTCTCTACGTGCTTCCAGACATTTCAAAATCGTTTGACTATTAGCCATCACTTACTTTGGAAAATCATTTCATAAAAGTTTTAACCTTTCATGTTATATACAAGGTATCCCACTAGTGTGTAAAAGTCATATATTAGATTGGAACCAAAAACTTTTGAATAGCAAAATTGTCGGGGGCATTAAAGCTTTACAACCAAAAATTATTTTCACTTATATAGAGCTACAGGTGAACTTAAACATACATTTTTTAAAATAGAATGGTATATTTTTTTTACTTATTTGAATTCTGATGATTTTTTAAAGTCGTCGAATACAGGCTGTAGCAGATATACATCCCGTATCTAAATAAGAGCAATTGTTTTTCTATTTTTTATACATGTTAATAGTCTAGGTAACCTCTCTACTTTCATTAGTTTCATAAATTTTTGATAGAATCTTCAAATTACTACAGAATAAATCAAAACTCGGAAAATAAATTTTCTCAAATTATTTAAATGGAACACACTATATTTTATACAGTATTTAGATAGACATATTTACATAATTTCTTATAAATCCCGGTTTGAGATGGTTTACAATTTGTTTTTGTATATTAGGCCTAATAAGGATCATTTAAAACATTTAAATTGTATATACAGGCTGAGTAATTTTATTTCGGGATATTTGGTAGTATTCATTAGGTTTTTAGAAAATGCTGCAAAACGTCGATTTTTATTCTAAAGGGGACAGACACATTTTCATGATACAGACATCTGTCATATATCAACCCCCTCCCTTCCACATCTTCTGTGGTACATCATTAGAAAGGTATTGTGATGGACTAATCAGCCATATGATCATTCATTACTTTTCTTTTGATATTAACTCTATTTGTAAAAAAAGTCTTAGTCTAATAGTCTAGTACCACTTAAAAAAAACAAACTTTGCAAAGATTTACTGAATAGCTACTAATACATTTAGCGTTCACCAGTATAGACTAATCTAATAGGTACTTTTTTGTTACATCTAAAATGCTCTAATCTATTGCAGTACGCGTTGAAATGATTTCCACATTAGCCACACATAGGCGTCGCGTTTAATTTTTAAGAGCTAATAGAATTCAATTAGATGAAGACTTTTTTAACAAACAAATAATTTTATGTAAGTATATGATCTCGAACGCATGGGTTTTTTTAATCGAATTTTATAAATATTTTATATTATGATATACAGAGTGTAATATTAGATATATTTTTTTACAATAATATAGTTTACTATACATAGACTTTCTCAATGCAACTTATCAAATTTAAATTTAATAAGAATTTCTCATTAACACCTGAATTCTACAAATTTTGGTTCTGGTAGTCAAACTACCTTTTAATATTCATCAACGTTAGCAAAATCTAATTGTTCATATTTTAACCTAATCTTAAAAAGTATGTAACAAGTTATTAACTTATTCAAACCTGCATGTATTTCCAAAACTAATCATTAAAAATAACCATTTTTAACAGAAGGTCTAAATCTAAGCAATGTGAAAAATTTGGGAAATTTGACCGAAAATCATTTTCTTCGCTTCCCCGTTTTTCATTTAGGCTACACTCCAATTTTTAAATCTTTTCTCTATTTCACTCTTTTCAAAAATTTTAAATTTATAAAACATCATTCGCTATAAAATATAATGTTATATAATGTTTTTGTTAGACAGAATGTCAATGAGGAAACATAATTTATTGTATTATTATTTGTGCATGAAATTGGGTTATAATTAAGAAATTTTCCTGGGTTATACTTTTTGTGACTACTTGTATAGAATTTTAAGAATTCATGTTTTTTTATTGTTTCTAATAGTTATAAAATCTTATACTTATCATTTTCGAAACATGGTGTTTTCCGTTAATGTCATATTTCACCTAAACACCTAATTATGTCGAATTATAAATAAACAAAAATCTTATTTATAAATCTCACCAAGTTTTGTTAACTATATAAACTTTTTTATTATACATATCACATAAAAAAAATTGTATTTTCTTTAAATTTTAATTGATGGTGACTTATTTTAATTTAAGAGATTTGGATATATCGGTATTATATCTTTTATGGAATAGTATTCACGAAAAATATGGATTATATTTTACTAGCAATAAATTCAAATTGTATTTTATTTTAATGAAATTTATAAAATATTAAATGCAACTCTTCATACATAATATATTGATAATAAATGAGTAGTTTTAATAATTTTTGTAATTAGATACATTATAAATTTCAAAGCATAATTTTTGACTTTTAATATTTAAATAAAGTATGTTACCCAGTTATTAAATTTGAACTAAAATTTCAGCTATACACTATAAATTTATTTTAAATATTGATTACTGACATAATTTATCTAATTTAAGGCATTATATAAATGTTTTGAAGCCGGGGATGATAGGATTCTTGTCATATATTTCTAATTATATTTAAAGTTCCCGCTATATTTTGGGTGCTATAAATAAATAGTTATAAACTTCTCTTAGTCAAAAAGAAGGTTTTTAAAGTACTTTAGCTTGGAAGCTTTTAGAAGAAGTGATTTAAGTAGAAGTGAAACCAACCTTTACTACTTTAAACATGTCAGTGTATTTACCACTTAAGAGAAATATACATGAGTAACAACTTTAAAGGTCGTTAGGGACTTGGAAACCCGAAACAGGCACGATCTTAACGTAGTTCATCCCATTTCATCCCAGCAATTAATTAAATAGGATTTTCAAACCGCTTAATACAGTTGGCAGAAATTGGGGGATTTTGAAAGAATTTTACCTTAAAAATATCATCTAGTCCGTTTAACGCATTCAATTTGAATCTATATTAGAGAAAACCTTGTTATCACAAGTTTCGCCTAAATGAAGGCGTTAAAGTTTTTACATAATAAGAAGGGATTTAAGAAAATGTGCGTATTCTGCAAGAAATTCTTTATTATACCAAAATAAGCATTAAAGTAATAAAGACTTGTTTCTTGCCGATTAAATTTAAATACTACCGAGTAAAACCAAAATAATTTTTGGTACACTTTTGGAAATAAAAAATTTCTCCGATTCCAAATTAAGAAAGAAGACTGTTTTCAACGATCAAGTTCTTCAAAGACTAAAACATTGCCTTCTATAAAAACGCCTTAAAAATTTTGGGTTAGAAAAAGATGAGTGAAAATTTCTCAGAAGAATATGATTAGAGGATATACAAAAATATCTTTTAGGAAAAAATTAATATATGTACCCCATATTGCAAAATCTAAAGAATAATTTTGTCATAAATTAAATAAAATTCATTAATATTCAGTTACAAGTTATCTTTTTGATAAGAAACTAAATAAAAATATGTCAAGTATTTTTAACGATTCTTTCCACCTTTACTTTATGGAACCTCACCATTAATTTTTAAATTCTTATATGTATGGTTCACCTATTGGCAACACAAGATATGACAGAACGAAACCAATAGGTGAAACATGTTATACAAGAATTTTTAAAAAGCTTTGGAAAACTATAGAAATTTAAAATAAGTATAATTTTTATACTTATTATTTTCTTTATTAATTATTATACTGTTAAGGTGTGATCTCTGTATATATTTAATATTTATAAAGCTTTATCGACAAACTAAAAAACTATTTGTTTAATAAATTAATAATATTTACTTATGCTGTCAAAATGTTAATACACTTTCCTAAATAAAGAAAAAGAAGAAGCAGTGGAAAGAGAGGTCGATCTAAAAAAAAACTGCCTCGTAATATTTTACATAATAACAAGGTTTGTGAGACATTGTGTATTCAAAATTGGGAATAAAAAATTACCAGGCCCTCGGGAACAGGGATGAGATTACATTTCTCTCTCATCTCAAGACAAGAATAAATAAGTAACTTCGATATAAATTTGTAATTCTTTTAGAAATTACTACATGTGCAAGAGTTTTTCAAAAATGAATAACTTTATAATAAAAATATTTTTTATTAATAATACAGAATCAAAACTGTAACTTCGAATAGATATAGCCGTCACTAATACTTTCAAATCCTAAAATTATCGGCGATTGAAATACGGACTCTTTTAAGAGAGATATTTGGTGATCCAATCATTTGTCGAAAAGATGTTAATTTCATCGCATACATCTTGCGACCTCACATGAGAGTGGTAATTTTCTGTTGTTATTTTTGGCTGACCCTCAAAACCGGCCTTCTAGTCGATCATAACTTTCAACAGATTAATTTCGAATTTACAAAAATGTAAAGAAGGTATTTTTTCAATTCAATACACGTATTATGAAATATCAATATTTTTTAAGAAAATAATTCCAAATTTAGTATAAAAGTTACTCTTACATAGAGAGTCTAGAAAGTGTTACGCAATTTAAAAACCGCTCCAGTGAAATCTTCTAAATCCGGGATTTAGTAATGAGATTTATTTTTGTTGTAATCTTAATTGGACAGATCTCTTACACATTCAACATTCAATCACAATCAAATGTTAGAAAATATACACAAATTATCTGTAATCAGTTTTTAAAAAAATCTCAAATATTTTCTTTACGGTTATATATTTATAATATTATAGGGGTATAATAAATAACGATATATTCTTATTATTATTTTCCATCGATTAAGTCTTGACATGTATTAGGTGCATAATTATTCATTTATCAGACTGTGAATACCGAGACAAATAGTAAAAAAAACTTTGAATTACATTTAATATAATAATGAACAATAATGTGAGTAACAAAATAATAGCAAATGCTGAAAATCTCAATGTGATCTAGAAAAATCAGATGAAATACTGTATTGTTAAATAATTATAAAATATAAGCAAATGGAATTATGGAACATTCTTTCTATTTCTAAATCCGGATTTTAGCGACTTAAATATGACGGATATTATTCTTTTAATACAACGTTAAAAAATATCAGTAATTATCATTTTTATATTGTATTTTTAAGAAACCTTAATAATTTTTTAATATATTACTTAATATATGAAATTATTGTATAAAACCTAAATTCTCAATACACAAAAAATACTTTTAAACTTTTAAGTTTAATAATAATTATATTTAAGCGAATTAAATAATTTTAATATATATAGATAAAAAGTTGGCGCTAAAGAAGTAATTGTACCTTTTGTTCTTCTAAACAGCATATGAAGCAATTAACTGTAATTAATATGTTCTTATATTACTATCTTTTGAATAGAAAGTACATACTTAAATTGGATTTTAACTCTGTGAAATCTCAATGCAATCTTTTCCTATTTTATAGTTATGGTAACCAAAACGTTTTATTTTAAGTTCATACATTTCGAAAGTTTCACGTAAAGTAAAAAATGTAGTATAAAATAACTAATGTATTTCGATACAGGAAGATGAGTTTGCTCTCCAGTAATATCATCTGTTCATGTTATTGAAAACCAATGCCAAAAAAGCAAAAGAGAGAAATGCTGAACACGATAATGACATAATAACACAACTTTATCCAGTCCCGTTAGAACACAGAAGGCTTAAGAGATCCTGGCCAGAAGACCTGATTGACTAGGTTACAAGGCGAACCGTTGCTGAACGGTACCCACTACAAGTCGTATACGTCCAAAATATTTACTAGATACTTATAATGTTAAAGTAGTTGTAAATTTGCTAAATGTTATAATAAAAAAAAAAAAAAATGTTATTGAAAGAGATACAAATTTTTAATTTCTATCTGTCAAGAATATTTGAAACCGCGAGTTCAGGTTGCGCAGGAACCGAACCAAAATAAATGGTGACATTGGTCATTCCAGTGATATTCTTTGACAAGGACCACAAAAGTGAAAAATAAAACTTTAGGGTCACAATACCGATAATTTATACATACAGTTTAGAAATTTTCCCAGAAAGAGGAAGAAAATAAAATATTGACCATAGCTTTACAAAAAGTAAATTGCTAGTTGCTGCTTTAATAGGTATTTAGCTTGACGGATATTTCATAAGAAACTTATTGATTTGCAGGTGTAAGTTTATCTAGTGTTTTAAAAAATTGCGAAGGACGACAAATTCATGATGGTCTTGTTTCCGGATTCAGATCACCTAGAAAACGCAACAAGAAATCTTCGAAACTAGCATTACATATCTTCGATAAAGGTATCTTCCGTCGACCAATAATAAATTTTACAATATACATTATATTAAATTATTCAGTTACAATAACATAAAAAAATATTTTACTATGCATCCAAAAAATTGTACCCTGTGTTTGAATTTGAATAAAAAATAACTGACGATCACGAACATTGGAAAAAAATACGTTTTTCCCTGATCCCCAAATAGCAAATATTTAACTAATGTAAATAATTGTATTATTAAACTAATAAAATAATGTATGTGGTGTTAAATAGCTTCTACCTGTTTTAAACACGAGAACTAATTCTTTTGAATATTATAATAATACTGTACTTTTCACTGACCTCTCCAAAAATATACAAATTCTCCTGTAAAATATGTAAATACCAATAAATTAAACAGGTAAGTAGGTCTAATAGCTTTATAAGGATAAGGAAAGTAATCGCTTTTTAGAAAGTTCTCACCAGACTGGCAACATATTATTATTTTTATAAAACAGTAGTGTAATTACCAATTAATTTTTTTAAACAACAGTTAAAAATAAATGCTGGTCTGCTCTAGATTAAGTTTGTATATAATATCGTTATTTATTTGAATATTGTACAAGATATGGCAAAACATATATTAACAAATCACTCTGGTCCTACAAATTCTTAGCCTGGATCTAATTTGTGGTATCCCTTCTCTTTAAGTCAATGCGCATCTCGCGGTTTCAGATATTCTTGACGAATGTGTGTGATCTCAGAAAATAATCTAAACTAGAAAACGTGTCCAGATGCGCATGTTGAGAGCGAAAATGACTCAATCCAAAATTTGGGCAAATCGATTTAACATAAATTATCTTAAAACAGCCTGGTTAACTATCTAGAAAATCAAATATGTGAGATTATTTTAAAAATGACTTCAAAATCTGATATATGAAAAAGTGTCACAAAGAAAGATACCTATATCTTTCGACTTTGAAACTGTTGCTCAAAGTGTTTACTTGCTCTTCCTTTACAGCGAACCCCAGTACATTTGCAGGCCTATGGCCCATAATTAAAAAAACTATTTGTGAACCCTAATTACTAATCTAAAATAAATCCTAAAACTTATTACATCTCCATAAAATTTTGATATCAATTTTTATATAGGGAAAAGTCCAAAAGGAAAGTGACAAAAAAAATGGAGTTCTTACTCCATTATACAATAGTCCGTGTCCTTGCTTGAAATTAGAAATCGTTGAATGAGGAAAAAATCATTTTCATTCCAATTTTGTTTGTACGGAGTACCGTTTACTTATAAAACTACGAATTTTTGTAATGATAATATATATATATATTATGTGTAAATAAAATTGAATAAAATATTGTAAGTAAAGCTGGTAAACAAAAATTATCACAGCTTAAATGCATTAGAGTGAAAAAAAAATGCATATTGGTTATATATTTTATATTTTGATATTAGCTGACAGACAAATAAGATAATATTATAATTGGATTTTAATTTATTGGTTTAATTTTTTTTTATAGTACTTTATTTAGCAATCAGAATGTTACAAAATTCTATAAGCTAAAATGCTAACGGTTACTAGTTAAACTAATAAGTAAATTGGTTTAAATGATGCTGTACTTTATGTAAAATGGCATGTATTAAAACATATCTCTTATCAATTTTGATTTACTCTATTATCATCTTCCTAATATATTTTATTGTTTTAATTTCATTGGATCCCTTTTTATAGCATTTTCTAAAAATTGAAAGAGATTTTTATTTACAAATATTCTTTTTTATATGAATCACGTTTTATTTGAAAATTATTTTAATAAAAAATAAAATGAATATAAGACTATTAAAGAGAAACTAGACCTAACTTGCGTTCACAAAAATTCAGAAAATTCCGTTCGAGGTTTTTATAAAAAGGCACAGGTTGCGACCCTACTCAATACGAGTATCTTATTGCAAAGAAAAAACTCTGTTATTGAACAAAAAGGTAACTTTCACAAAGATTGATTGATTAAACCCATATTCTTTGATTCGTGACATTTGGTTATTCCAAAAATTTTGTATTGGTCGTATGGACGGTCGAATTAAGTTTACACAACGTTTGTAGTATGCATAACATAAGTAAAGTCAAACATTGAGGCAGGCGATGCTTATTATTTTGGCTCTGACCTGGTAACAGAGGACTTCACTCCAATAAACACTGTTGAATAAAAAAATCTCACTTAAATGTATGTGTTATTTTGTAGTAGAAATGTCGTAATATCGTATTTAATAAGCCATAACTATTACGGTAATTAATTAAGGTATATTTAGAGTATTCGTCTTAGCTCTATGTTATGTTCTTATTTTATAAAACTTCTGAATATTTTTAGTTAAGTAAAGATATTCAAAATATTTCATTAAAACTTCCTAACTTTTTTTCAGAACTTTGTGAAATTTTTGTTGTTACAAGGTTCCTTTATCTAAAAGCCTTCAATTACACTTTCAAAGTAATGATTTATCATTCAAAAGTAAACTAGAAAAAATAAGATTATGTTAATATACATGGTTGGGATAATAGGAACCAAGTAAATATCTTTAAAACGAAATGGACGATATTTATGAAATTTTGTATGTAAGTGCAATGGGGCAAAATGACGCACATTTTTTTGTTAAAAATATACTTCAGATTTAACCCCTGAACTTTTTTAATTTAAATAGGACACCCTGTATATTTTTGCAGATTTTAAAAGAACTTGTTATTTCTCGAATTTATACATACTGGGTTTAGTGAAAATAATTTGTAAAAATGAGAAATAACTAACTTTTAGTTGTAGAATAAGTACATTTATTCTCGGATATTCTTAAATTTTCAGAAACCAATAATTAAAAGTGTCTTTAATTTCCGAATTTGAAAACGACTGTGGTTGACTACCTCGCATATATTTGATAACTATTTCATAATATTCCCTCTGTCTATTCTTATTATTTCATTAGATTAAATTTTGGAAATCTTAAAAATAAAAATTTGACTTTTTTAAATAGCACACGCACAAATTTGGTTATATAATAAAAACACGTTCAACAAGATGATATGTGTTTAAAGAGATCTGTACAGATTAAAAT
Source organism: Hermaeophaga mercurialis (assembly GCA_951812935.1). Lineage (NCBI taxonomy): Eukaryota > Metazoa > Arthropoda > Insecta > Coleoptera > Chrysomelidae > Hermaeophaga > Hermaeophaga mercurialis. The sequence goes on along the minus strand of OX638360.1, from coordinate 6,215,453 downwards.
GGGAGGAGACTATGCACTTGGTTTGCTTTGGGTTTGATAGAATATCAGTACTCATAGAAATCATTAAAACATTCAGAATCCGGCTGAAGTAAAATCTTTTTAATTCAAATCTATTAATTCGTTAACATCTAATATTGAAATTGAAACAATATGTCAAGTAAAAATCTTAAAATTTCAATCACTATAATATTGTTTATTTATTATCTAGGTATTTATTAGAAAGAGTACTATTTAGTATCTTATTTCAATTAGTAAAAGAGCTTTACTTTACAAAATTTTAATATAATAGTATATTGTACTACAAGTGGGTAATTTACAAACATTAAATATAAATGTATATTGTACAACAAGGGAAAGTAAGACTATTCTAACAAGTATGAAACCAATCACAAGAGCGAGAAAAATATTTTACATACATACATCATACTTTTTCTACGACTAATAAGAAATAACTGTGTCTCACATTTCATGAAACTAAAATATAATAGATTGCCCATTCCGTGAGAAAAAAATTTTACCCATGCTTAAGATTGACAAAATTGACATTGGGCTTCTGTCATTAACTTCAAAAGAATAATATTTGACAGAATCGGTTATACTTGTAAAAATTTCTCTAAAAATTTTAAAATGTAAACAGTTGCTTCCGTAACTCTAGATTTATTAGCAGACATTTACCGAAAAAATCTCGTTTATGAGAAGTTTACGTAGTACAGGAAAAAGTCTAAAGTTAAATTATATTATTTGAGACTCGTACAAAAAGTATATGACTCTTGCCACAAACTTTCACATTTGTGAGAAAAGTCTCACTTTCCCACTTGTTTCACAATATACTAAACTTATACTGGGTGTTAAACTCAGGATATATGATCATTTTTACGGAATTTTAGCACCAATCGAAAAATAATTATTCATAAAAATCCTGTTATGAAAAAAATCCAAGGTATTAGTCATAAATTTACAGGGTTTTATGATAAAAATACAAGATATGTTATGGAAAATCATTGTGGTTCCTAAATGCATTTTAGCGCCAACAATTAGTTTGCAAATTAAAAGGAAAGTATATGTGGTTATATTATATCAAAATAAAACATGCGATGATATGATATTAAATAAATATAGTTTTCTCAAATATTTGAAACTTATACTGGGTGTTAAAACATAAAATGTATGTACTAGAATAGGAATGAACTTGCTAAAACCTGTCGGTTTCTTATCAGTGCTCCCGTAGCACTCTCATGGTTTTTATCGCTGCACCGGGTGCACATACAAATGTATACTACTGTGGACGCATTTTATTCTAACAGAGTAACCTACGAGCACAACTTTAAGTTTTATTCAATAAACATTTCTTGTTGTCTGTGTTTAAGTGCTTAATACCTTTTACATACATACTTAAATTTTTGCAGTTCGGTATAGCAGTAGAAAGTTTTAGAGGTATATATTATGCATACTTTGCAATTTCAGGCGAAGCCATGCATTTTTAAATCCTACTTCTGGTGTGTTTGTTTCAACCACTTAACTTTATTTATAAACTTTACGCATCTTAAGGTATGTACTTTCATACACAAATATTCAAAATTATAATAGAGTATCTATTTAGTCCTGATGATTCAAAGCTAAATACATTGTATTTTAAGATAAAATATTGTTGCTTTACTAATTATCGAATTAAAATACATTCAAAATATTTAAGAGGCATGTGTTATATAATTATCCTTCTACTTCAAGAGTAAAAATTTTATTTTGCAATTAAAAATAATTTTCGAATTTTTAATGTAGTTGTAGTTGTCATGATAGAGAAAATCAGGTTTTGTTATCGGCATACCCAAGCATATCCTTTAAACGCTAGGTATGTAATATACATTACATGTACGGCACTAATACGTAATTCCTTTGAGGCAGCAGCCAGAATGTTTTGTACCTACTTCCACAATCCTCTTACAGTTCCAAACAGACTTCATTCTCTGTAATCATCACCATTCTCTGGAATACACCTATTTTTTAATGTAAATCATTAGTAGAGAGGGTAATGACCAATTACAAAACAACAAATGTTTATATAAAAATTGTCCAAATATACAGTCGTTTTAATGTTAATCAGATCATTAATTTTAATAGAAAATTTTGTCCCATAGCCGAATGTATACACATTTACTAATAAAAGTGCAATGTGGCCATCTTATTTAGTCAATTTAATATGTTAGTTTTTACTTATCAGTATAATTACTTTTAATGACGCAAACTAGGCGAATTTTCCGAATACGTATGAGGAACCTTAGAAGTAGTAAGATGTAGAAGTTTAGTTTGTGAAGTTTGGGTTAGCCTATATTATGTTAGGATCTCGAACTGTAAATTTTATTTAATAAACTTCTCTTGTGGCAATTTGTTTAAAAAGTACTTAGTACCTTCCACATACATAATTCTATATTGTAGTAATAAATTTTCGCCATACCTATTATTCACAATATGCAATTTCAAATAAAGCATTGCATTTCTAAACATTTCAAAATACATAGTAATATTAGGTAAGAAGAGAAAAACTCTAAAAATTGAAGGCGAAAGGGCAGAAACCTATCATTATTATTATTATTATTATTATTATTATTATTATTATTATTATTATTATTATTATTATTATTATTATTATTATTATAACCTTCAAAATTATAACAAAATATTTATAGACTTCACATTTCATGTTGTGATAGAATATTATGATTTCACTATTTATGGAAGTAAAATACATTTTCCATGCATGGTAAATACTTAAGAGGCAAGTGCTTTATAATACTTATTCTATCTCAAGAGTGAAAATGTTATTCTTCTGTAATTAAATATAATTTCAGAATCTTAAAATTTGGTATAGATAAAATCAGGCTTTGTTATCGACCTATATCATCATTGCGTTCTGAATAATATTTATTTAGTATACACCACATGCATCGCATTAATACCTAAATCCTTTGATGCAGCAGCCACGATGTTGTGTATCTACTTCCACAATCCTTTTAGAGTTCAAAATAGACGATGCTCTCTCTCTGTAATCATTACCTTTCTCTAGAATTTTTTATGTACATCATGACGAGAGGCTTTACCATACATGGTACTGACTAATTCTAAAACAGAAGCCTATTAAAATGTTTATATTTCATATGTTCACACATACAGTCGTTTTTTATTAATAACACTACTAATTTTAAAAGAAAATTTCATTTGAACATTAAGGAGAGTAAATTCTAAGAAGTGTTTTAAGTTAGTATGCCAATAATATGTGCGGTTAACCTTCAATATTTTTAACTAATTTAAAATTGTTTTTGATGACTGTAAAACTTTTTCGTGCTATCGTATTATTTAACTATCTTTCATTGTTATAGCAGATTACATAAGAGAATTAACGCCCGTCATAGTCGTAACCGTAATAGAAAGAGATAATTATATTTTAATGGCCCCGACGCCCACAGATAATTGATATTTTATTTAAAGATTTTAGAAACTCATTTATTTAGTTTTTAAAAAACGTCAAAAAGTAGTGATTGAAAATAGAAGTAACTTGTGAGTACTCAACAATTAAAAAATTAAAACTAGACCATTTGTCACTCAATGGAAAGAGGGTTATATTAACTGTCACAATTATTTTAGACAACCTAATCCTTCAAATAATGTTGACACCGTAATTGAAATGGCACAATAAGCCGAGATAAACTGTGCAAAGCAGAAAAATACGTTTTTTATATGCTATGTATCGTATATATATTTTTTAAATTATTTTGAGTGCAGACGTTATATGTGAAAGCCTAAAGAAGATCAAATAAATGATCGAAACGTTGCTAATAGTTGTACCCAAAAAGTTTCAATAACTATCGTGTCAAGTAGGGATGCTACCAGAGGAAAAAATTAAACTTTGATTATTAAAAAAAGGGGCCGACATTCAATGCTAATTGCTTATGAAGAAACTGTATGTTAGAAAAATAAAACAAATTAGGGAAGAAAATAAAAACATTTTCGGTTAGACGAAATATGGGTTAATGCAGGATATTTTGTAGGAAATTTTGGCAAGACAAAAATATAAACTCAGATCAAGAAGCGTTTTTACAAGGATTTACTACTGGTATTAAGAAACCTACTGGTAAAGATACAAGAATAAATCATTATCATAGAGAAAGTATCACCGGTTTTCTTGAATGTAGTTTAGTTTTATTTAATTCATAAAAGACCGTTGATTATCACGAAGAAATGAATGGAGACGTGTTTGAGGAATATTTCAAACAAATGATTGAACTAATATAGAAATATTCGGTTATTCTACTGGAAAATGCAAGTTATCACTCCAGATTACTTGAAAATTTAGCAACCAATCACTAGATGCAAAAAAGATGAAAGTTCAACATTGTTATGATACAATGCCAAAAGCAGAATTGTTAATAATTTTCAAAATTTTCAAGAGACATTAGCAAAATTACAAAGAGTACATTATTGAGGAAATTGCCAAAAAATTGAATTTCTTAGCTTATATACACTTATATGGGCTCAAGATAAAGGTTTTTTTGTTAAAAATGAGAAAACTTTCAAATTACCAGATATTAAAAATGTATTCAATGAGTCAATATCTGAAGTAACCTGTGAGAATTTCCAAAAAGGAAAAAATTGTAAATAAAATTTATTTCTGACTATAGATTTGTTTTTTGTAATATATTAGACCATTTATTCATTACGGTACGATATATTATTAAAAACTACTTTTTACTATTATTTAACAATTATTTTTGATTTACATATTTATATATTATGACATATAAGAATTCGCATAGTAATTTTGCCAACAGCAAAATACAGTACTCAATTTTTAAGTTTATTAAGTTAATTTAAGCACCAGTATAAAATTTATTAGTGCATGAAATAAATAAATTTTTTTCCTTTCCCTAACACTAACATTTTAGAAAGGCTATTTCAATAGTAAATAAATATCGCATGCAGCTTAATTTAGATTTTACAGATAATTTATCCATTTTAAGCTTTTATGTCTTAATGTATTACTTTTATGTAAAATGTTTATTGGTGTTTATTTTTTTAACCATTAGTTCTTAATGAAGTCCATTACACTGAATTAACGTTTGATTAATGCTTTATTATAATATATTCCAAGTAAATAGTTTATTATTACAAAAAGTCTCTCTAAGAATGGTAACATTTCAAACGTTTTGCGTACTAGGCCAAATACTTTGCTTGTTACCGACAGAAACGAATATCTTTGGTTTTAAAGTCTTTCACAAAATTTTTCGTATGACTTTCTTAATTTTGGCACATGGACGTCTAACATATTTTTTCTTGCAAAAATTATTTTTTCCCTATCACATAGTTTCTAAATTCTTAGAAAATGTATTCATATTAAATCATTTATTTGTACTAAATACTATTTTTGTTATCCTTACCAAATACCAAAGAAAATGGAGGAAACTTAAAAAGGAATTAAACGAAATGGGAATAAATAAAAGTAAAAGTATAAAAATGTGGATTTTTCATTTAGTAGTTTTTGTGACGCTGCTATTTATGTCTGATATATATATTATATCTATTTATGACAGGAATGATCCAAAATTTGATATCCTTACTTTATTTACAGCAGATTTTTATTATATTTTTATAACAATGTTTATATCACTTACAGCGAATATGGTCTCAAAAGTATTTAAAAATTTATCAGTACGTCTAAATAATTTAATAAGAACATCGATTATTACCAAGCCAAGTAAAAGTCACATGCAACAATCGATTTCTAAAATCATACAACAGTATACTGAAAGTTGTAAACTAATAGAAATATTTAATAGAATATTTGGTTTACCAAGTTTGTTTATTTTAACTGGTACTTTTCTTTATTCATTGACCTGCTTAAATTATATAATAGGATCTTTTAGAGAATTTAAACCAATGACACCGCTGGGATTTTCTATAATCATTGCAGATTTTTCTAAAGGGATTTTAATGATTGTAAGTAAGTTTTCATTTTTTCATCTTGATCTATATAACTCCTTGGGTTTCTATAGTATGTCTAAGGAGTATATTTAGTTACGGATTCAATGATTAACTTTTGCTTTATAATTGTCGTAGAGACACCCTAAATTTACATTTTCCAATGGGTACGTTTCTTTTCCTTCCTATGTTCGTGTTTATTAAAATCTTTTTTGCTAAGATATTTTTATCTATACAGTATACGAAAAAGACTTTTTTTTATTATTAGTTTTATATTACTATAAATATTCTATAATTTCTTCATTGCTCCCGATATCCAACTTAGTCAGTCTGTACTTTCATGATGAAATAATTAATCTCCCTAACAGGGATTAAGTTTTCATGTTTATTCTAGGAAGAGTGACCCTGTTTATTATTTATTTATTCCTTATTTATTTTATACATTCATTTGTTCGAATTTGTAGTTAGTAAATTTAAACACTTAATAGATATATTAGATTTAAATCAGTTAAAAATTCTTTATCATGCCCTAGTTGAGAGTCATATGAGCTATTGTATCAGTAATTGGGGTAGCGCTCTAAAAACACATCTCCGTCCCCTTGAAATAATTCAACACAGAATCCTAAAAATAATTCTTAAAAGACCCATGCTTTACTCGTCAAATAATCTCTACCTTGAAACAAATATACTAGATATTCGTCAACTGTTCTACCTAAGAATAGTTAGTTACTATCATAAAAATAACATATTTAGCCAGTCAACACACAATTATCCGACACGCTCCACTATGAGACAATATCATTTCATACCTTTCAAACAAAAATCCATTGGCCAGAGGTCATACACTTATTTGGCTCCTAAACTCTTTAACTACATTCCATATGAAATTAAAACTATTAGTAAACCTCACTTATTCAAAAAGTCATTAAAAAAGTTCATTCTCTCTCAAGAACGTCATACATTTTCTAATTTAATTGAAAATATCTAGTTCCAGACACGACTTAGAAATATTAATTTTAAGTAAATTGTTTCCAGTGTGTAGCAAAAATAAATTCAGTATTTTTGTGGTATTTGTTGTGTATGTCTTGTGAATTATAATCTATAATTTTATTTAGTCTTTTGTCGAAACAAGCTATTGCTTATCGACTTTTCAACATTTATTTCTAGCTAAGGCAAATCTAAACTGTATTTAATATTTTTTTATTGTTTATTATATGAATAAATGTTATATTATATATATATTATAAATTATATTGTAACGAACCAACTATTTACGAAAATAATTGTTGCAAATTTATAAGGATAATTTTAATGATCATAACTAAATTAGTTAAATTAATGAGCAAATTATTTAAGACTACTTTATATATAATATGTTAAATTTAATTTTTTTATTATAAAATAAAATTATAGTGATTGCAGCTGCATTTAAAATATATTTAGATGGAAAATAATGATTTATTTTTATTTTAGGTAAATACGATAATTTTAGTAAGCTCATGCGATAATATTGAAAAAAATGGCAAAGATTTTGTTCTAATATGCTATATCCTGCAAGAAAACATGGATAAAACTTACTTCAAAAACGATTTTTTAATTCTTGCAAGTTACGCAGAAAAAAAAGCTCCAAAATGTTCAGCTGCGGGTTTTTTTATTATAAACAGGTCTATTCTTGGTGCTTTACTATCTACTATTACCAGTTCTTTAATTATATGTACACAATTTTTTGATATGTACTCATTTAATTAGAATGAAATCTGAAAAATATGATAAAATTAATGCACGTTTGTCCTTTGCTAATATATTGCAAAACTTTTAGTAATTTATTTATAATTATTAACTAATTATATAATATTAAAATAAATATTTAACTTAACATACAGTGAATTTGCCAAAATGGAAAACACTTACTGTAGAAAAGTTTATAAAAACAAAATAAGTTAAAGAGCATATTTTGTATTTATTTAATATTAAATATGCATATAGATAATTTCAAATTAAAATAAATTAACTAGAAAATTTAAAGATTATATTTATTTATCAATTTTTATATTTCTCATTAAAACAAGATAATATAAAACATATGTACACAAGCAAAATAGTGTGCAACAATAGGGAAAGTGAGATTTTCTCATTAGTTTGTAGCAATCAAAAGAGTGAGAATAGTATGTATATTCTGTAACAAGTTTAGAATGAAAAAAATTCGATACGAGTGGAACATTCTGAAAGCGAGCGTGAGGAACCAGGAGTATCGAATTTTGTTATTCTAACCGAGTTACAAACTATATATTCTCTACAACCAGAAATTCAATCGATTTTTCACTCATTATTTTATTTGAATTAAAATTTGTTTTTACGGCGCCGCCATTGATAGTTTTGACATCCATGGCTTCGATATTGTTTAAATCAATTACGGAATATTCATTCCATCACTTGCTATGTAATGAAAATACATGTAAAACAAATAAGCGACAAGTGATTCGGAAAAAATGCTCTATCTCAAGAGTCAGAATGTTTACATTCTATTATTAAAAAATGAATTTGGAATTAATATATTCCACTAATGGTCGTGGAGAAAATAAAATCTTAAGTTTTATTGAAGATGTCCCAAAGATCAGTGGCGTTCAACCTACGAAAACATTTTCATTGTTTAAATTACCATTCGTACTATAAGAATTGACAACTTGAATTGTCTCGAACTGATCAATATGTGTGCATAACGTATTTTTTGAGGATAAAAATAAACTTTTGATTTAAAACAATTGTTTTCAGGAATTAAGAATTGTTATTCTTATATTTTTGTGGCCTGTAAATTTATCAATTTAATAAACTTCCCGTGTTGTTGCTACATTGCCAAAGTCATGCCACTTATCAGAGGTTTATGAGGAGAAAGCTGAAATTGTCAGGAAGTCACTTAATTTTTATTTTTTTACTAAAAAGCGAATACCGCTTCCTGCAATCATTTTACGTGGAAAATATGACTCAAATATCATTTATAATTCTCGAAATTTAAAATAAATCGTAAAAATTACCATTGTTATACAATAAGATTAATAAGACATACATAAAACACTATGATGTCCATAAAAGTTTGCTTTTTTTTGGAAATGACCTTAAATCACTTTAAGCTACTGCTACTTGAAGCAAATATAATTTTTGTCTTCATTAAAACTGAAGTTAGTATGGCTCGCACGTTAGCTTTTAGGTCTTAATGTATTATTTGTATTTAAAAGGTTTTTTAGTATTTATATATTTTAAAAACGATTTAAGCTTATTGATAAAGTCCATTACAGCAAATTAACATTTGATTAATGGTCTCTTATAACGCATTCTAAGAAAATAGTTTAGTTATGACTCTCCCTCAGAATGATAACATTAAAAGTATTTTCTATATTAGCCCAAATATTAGCTTTATTACCAACAGAAACGAATATAACTGGTTTTAAAATGTTTCATAAAATTTTTCGTATGACTTTTATAGTTATGGCACATATATATTTAATAAATTCCTACAGGCAAAAATTCAACTTTGAATATCAGATAATCCACAAATTCTTAGAAAATGTATTCATATTAAATCATCTACTTATATTAGATTCCACTTTTTTTATCTTTACGAAATACCAAAGTAAATGGAAGGAATTTAAGAAGGAATTATATGAAATGAGCGTAAACGAAAGTAAAAGTATAAAAATGGTGTTTTTTTATTTTGTAGTGTTTGTGTCGCTTGTATTTACATGTGATATATACATAGGATCTATTCATGGCTGGAATAATCCGAAATGTGATATGTTTACACTAATTACAGCAGATTTTTATTGTATTTTTATATCAACATTTATATCACTTGCAGCAAATATGGTTTCAAAAGAATTGAAAAACCTATCAATGTGTTTAAATGATTTAATAAGAACATCAATTATTACCAAACCAAATAAAAGTCTCATACAACAATCGATTTCTAAAATCATACAACAATATACTAAAAGTTGTAAACTATTACAAATATTTAACAAAATGTTTGGTATGCCTAGCATGTTTATTTTAATTGGTACTTTACTTTATTCATTGACCTGCTTAAATTATATAATAGGATCTTTTAGAGAATTTAAACCAATGACAGAGCTGGGATTGTCTGTAATCATTGCAAATTTGTCAAGAGAGATTTTAATGATTGTAAGTAGATAATCCAGTTTTGATTTTTTCATCTTGATCTATATAACTTCTTAGGTTTCTGTATAACGTCGAAGAAGTATATTTAGTTATAGATTCATTGGTTTTTTATTGTGTTGGATAATTTCTACTATATCTTGAATTTTCATTTTCCCATGTGAATTTGCTTCGTCCTTCTTCCTACTTTCATATTTGTGAAAAAACTACTGCTAGTTCTTGCCGTAGATGTTCCCTTATTTCTTCATTTCACTCCTGAACTATTCCATTTAGTAAATCTCCATAATATCTGAAATATGTTGTATGTTTTCATGTCTATTCTGAAGATACATAATTCCAGTTGCTTTTAAAAAATATTTTGATCTAAAATATTCAGTAATTTATTTTTATTTATTTTAGATAAACGCAATATCTTTAATAAATTCATGCGATGAAATTGAAAAAAATGGCAAAGATTTAGCACTAAACTGCTACATCCTGCAAGAAAAAATATGTAACTCTTACTTCAAGGACGAACTTTTACATCTTGGAAGTTACGTTGAAAAAAGCGCTCCAAAATGTTCAGCAGCGGGTTTTTTTATTATTAACAGATCTATCCTTGGTGCTTTATTATCTACAATTACTAGTTCTTCAATCATATGTGTACAATTTATTGATATGTACTCTACGCCAGTTAATTAGAACGAATTTCGAAAAATATTTTAAAATTGACGCACGTTTGACCCTTGCTAATAAATTAATTAAATAAATATTCGTATTTTTCATTGAAATCGGATGGTATAAACTACATGCACCGTATTATTACCAAAAATGAAAAGTACTTTGCTTAACCTTAATAAACGAACTTGATATTTCCTGGTTTAATACACTTTTTTTATAAATTGAAATCAATTAAGTTATCAATTTCAAGATTTACTATTTACATATTTTTTGAACAAGTACCCTATATTTAATATAGAGTGTGTACATATAGAATGGAATAAATTCATTTTAAGCCAAACAAACAATTTTGAGGAAAAATCCTGAGACAAGTCGGCTTCTGATTTTAATTTAATGTATTTTTACATAACAATTAAATATACAGGGTAAACCATATGTAAGTAACAATGTCATCGACAATTTATTTAAATAGCAGACCCTGTATATTTTTTTTAGATTGCAAATTTCAAGACGATTCCAAAAATATATCAAACTTGTGTTCGGTAATTAATAGTTTTGAAGATACGATAATTTTAAAATTAATACAGGCATACCTTTGGTTATCATTATTGTAAAAACTGTTCAGATGAAAGAAGTTCTGATTATAACTCAGTAGGCTACTCTTTAATAGTCACTAATTACAGTGACACTTGTGAAGTGTAGTACTAATTTAGTTATTCTAGATTCGCTTGTTGACATTTTAAAAATGCATTTATCTATAAAATAAAGGATTGAAGTTCTTATGTTAATTAGATGTGGCGATAAGATGCGAACTCAACAAGAGGTATCTGCTATGTTTAATAATAAATATCCAGAACTACCTATAAGTCAGTCAACAGTAAACAAAATTGAAAAAAAAATTTAGGGACTTTAGTACCGCAGAAGATCTACCTAAATCAGGCCGTCCAGCATTTGCCGGGGATACTAAATTAAAAGTTTTATTGGTTATGGAAGAAAATCCACACAACAGTGTTCGGCAAGTTACTAGAGAACATGATATTCCTCTTACTTCTATTCATAAAGTATTGATAAATGGTATCCCTTTAAGGTGCACCTTGTACAAGAACTATCAAATGACGGTCCGGATCGTAGAATAGAATTTAGCGAAACTTTGATGGATAAGTGTAGTAATGATCTTTTCGCAAAAAACGTTATTTTTTCTGATGAATGCACATTTATTTTAAACGGTGAAGTCAACGGACAGAATTGTAGATAGCTCGAAGTAAAATCATTGGACCCTTTTTTTTATTGAATTGTAAACGGTCCAACTTATCTGAAATGTTTGATTAACTTTTTGATTCCAACTTTAATGCATTTATTCCCTAGTGCAAACATTCCCAGAAATATCGATGAAAGACTGTGGTATCAACAAGATGGGCTGCTGCCACATTATGCAGCCCCCGTTCAAACTTATTTTGACGAAGTTTTCCCCAATAAGTCGATCGGTAGTAGGCGAGGACCCATTAAGTGACCACCAAGGTCACCGAATCTCACGCCATTAGATTTATTTTTGTGGAGTCATCTTTTTTTTTTTTTTTTTTATTATTATATATAATTTACAATCTGCTTCTGAGAAGCTATAAGTAAATATGTTTAATGAATAACATCTGAGGGAGAAGTTGTCCAACGACAACGCTCCGACTTAAATTATATAATATAATTTAAATTGATTGTTTGACTTATTCAGGTTCATCGATCAGTTGGCCATCGTCTTTTTAGTCTTCTGTCATTGTTTATAGGAACGTTTAGTTGTCTGACTTGTTCGTTTGGGTGATCTTCTAAGCGTTGGAGATAAGAGTTGGTTAGTCTAGTTATTTCCTCGTGCACATAGGGTAAACCTGAGTCTTCATGAAGAGTTTTATTACTTACATACAGACTGGAGACGTTGGATTATTTGTGTGTTGGAAGGTTTGGCACAGCCCCAGAGCTGAATCCCGTAGGTCCAGATTGGCTTTATAATACTTTTGTACAGTAGAAGCTTGTTGTTGGGTGAGAGCTGTGATTTTCGTCCAATGAGCCAGTTCATCTGCCGGAGTTTTAGGTTTATTTGCAATTTTTTCGCCAATATATGGGATCTCCATGTCAATCTCTGATCAAGGGTTAGACCAAGATATTTGATCTCGTGCTTTACTGGCAACTGTACGTTGTTTGTTGTGACTCTGGGGCAATTAACACTTCTATTAGTGAACGTTATTTGGGCTGATTTCGTTTGGTTTATTTTTACTCTCCAGCGATTGATCCAGTCTTGGAGTTCATTGAGGTGGTTTTGCAGATTTTGAGCTGCTATTTGGGGGTTTTCGTTTGTTGCTACTATGGCAGTGTCATCCGCGAACGTCGCAGTTTCGGTATTATTTGTTGTGGGAATGTCGGCAGTAAAAATTAAATATAGGAAGGGTCCCAGCACGCTACCTTGGGGCACTCCAGATTTAATTTGGTGGATTTCTGATGTGGTCGTGTTAAATTTGGCTTGGAAGTAGCGATCTGTAAGGTAGGATTTCAGAATTAGGTAATGGGGTGTAGGAAGGTGAAGTTTTAGTTTGTAAAGGAGGCCATCATGCCAAACTCTATCGAAAGCTTGTTCAATGTCTAGGAAAGCAGCAGTACATACTTTCTTTTCTTCTAAACTTCTAAGTATCTCGTTTACTATTCTGTGGCTTTGCTGAACAGTTGAATGTTGCTCCCGAAACCCAAATTGGTGAGTTGGTATTATTTCGTCTATATTAGCATCTATTGTGATTCTTTTAAGTAGAAGTCTTTCAAATATTTTTGACATGATTGGTCGATATGAAGAGATGTTATTAGGAGGTTTACCAGGTTTCTGAATCGGTATTATTTGGGCGAATTTCTAGCTCACTGGGAAATACGTCAGTCTTAGCATACTGTTGTAGATCGTCGTTAGCAGCACAAGACCTTTCCTGGGCAATTCTTTAAGCATTTTTCCAGTGATTAAGTCAAACCCTGGTGCCTTGCCTGGTGGCTATTGAAATAGGATATTTCCTGTTTCACTTCTGTTGGCGATATATGCTTGATGGGTAGTGTCATTGTGGAGTCATCTAAAAAATATTGTGTATAAAAGTAAAGCCGACGACATAAATGATATAAAATATTGAATAAGGCAAGAAATAAACAACATTTCACAGAAAATCAATAATAAAATTCAGCAGGAGTTTATTTATCGCTTAGGACACTGTCAAACACAAGAAGGAAGACAATTCGAAAACTTAATGTAATTTATTGTGTGGCAACTTATTGTTACTGTTGTAGTATTTTGTTCCAAAATAGAGATTGTAAATTATTGTATCTTCAAAACTATTAATTACAAACACAAGTATAATATATTTTTGGAATCGTCTTGAAATTTGCAATTTAAAAAAAATTAAATATACAAGGTATATGCCATTTAAAAAAAATGTCGATGACCTCGTTATCTGTTTGTTACCCTGTATATTTAATTGTTATATAAAAATATATTAAATTAAAATCAAAACCGACCTGTCCTACGATTTTTTCTCAAAATTGCTTGTTTCTATGGTTCTACGTTGAAATAATAGTATTTGATTATAAATGTTCGTTGCCTCAAAATATCCCTTATTCAACTTTGTATGTTCATTCATTCGAAACTGGCGTACTATTTAGATTCTAAAAGGTGCTTTCTATTAGAATACATGACATATTGATTTATATAAACATTAATTGCTTTTGTGACAAAAAAGTTAAATAAAAGAGCTGCAAATCTGGAGTAAATTCCTCTATGAGGGATGCTGCTTTAATTTTGGGAGTTATCTGATATTTGAGATATGAGCATTTTTAAAATCTAACATTTATTGTGATAAGCAAAAAAGATATAATTTAAATATAGCGAATTGTTCGAATACAATTTTATTTTATAGTAACGAATCAAGAAAAACTGTGAATTTAAATCCGAGTATTTTTAAACAATAATTTTGTTTTACATTCGATTGAAGAAAAATGAAAAAGTTGGATGATCTAAAAACTTTGCCGACGAGACACCTTCAAAAACCACTGTGTTTTGGTGGAATGAAGAATTAAAATTTGGTAATAGCAGTCTTAGTTTCGAATTGCGTGAAAATCGACCAACAAACCTAGAAACAGCAGACAATATTGATGTTATAAGAGAAATGATAATAATAGATTGTCATGTAACTTATAAGAAAATTCAGTCTTGTTCAGGTTAGATTGATGTGATACAGATTTTTTCTGTGAACGGATTTTCAAAATTTTACTGGATCACTTTCACATTTCTGACGGATATCGAATAATTTAGCAGTCAAAAACGAGATACAGATAAATGGTGGAAAGTAGTACTCAAAAAATCAAATAAGGTACATCAAATTTAGTCTGTTACATCGTTACCGTGAATGCTGAGTGGTACACAACTATTTTGTTTAGCAGAACTTTTCCTTGAAATGAGAAATATTAATAGAAATCGATGCATCCTCCATACAGCCCTGATGTAAGTCCAAACGACATTCATTTATTTTCAAAAATCACAAATCAATTGCTTTGTCAAGGTTTTTCAAACCCACAAGATGCAGTTGAAGCGTTTAAAAATGATATGATGAGCGTAACACCGTAAAATAGCATTAATTAAAACTACATATATTACTTTTATTGACTTATTATTAAAGGCATTTCGCGCTCTTTTCCGAGAACTGACTGGTTTATACGACAAACGTCTTTTGTGACTTTTATTATTCTCGGTGTAAGTTCTCGCAATGATTACTTAAATCTGACTCAAGTCGTTTACAATATTCGCAAGCGGTACTGTATTACAAGTAATTCAAATTTTCCTGAAAACCTGTACCTGACGGAAAGTATAATCTGTTAAAATGTATGAACACTGTTGCCAAATTAAAGATTTGTATGTTTCTAGTGTATAGGCGTAATCTACCGACTAATTTTTCCTAATGTTTGAAATTTCGTTTTACTCCTAAGCGGTTGAAATTTAAAAAAAGTTGCATTAAGACGTTTAATTCAAAAATCTGCATGAAGAAGGGGACGTATTCCTCTTTTGTTTTGATAGCTTTTTTACATTTTCATAATAAAAATATTTAAAAAAGGAATTCCTCCCCTCCTTCAACTG
The DNA here is from genome assembly GCA_951812935.1 of Hermaeophaga mercurialis. Lineage (NCBI taxonomy): Eukaryota > Metazoa > Arthropoda > Insecta > Coleoptera > Chrysomelidae > Hermaeophaga > Hermaeophaga mercurialis. The sequence goes on along the minus strand of OX638360.1, from coordinate 6,199,510 downwards.
ATTATCTTAATGCGTTTTTGAATTATTTAGAATTTACGATTTCATGTGGTACCCTTGTCTCTTAAAATCAAAAAGATGAAAATTTATATTTTCGTGACTTGTCTTATTACTAAATTAAGGACATTCAAAAATAATAAATCTACCCTGCATTTTCATAAAAATTATTTTAGTAATTTAACGGAATACCTACATCATATTTAGTTTAACTTTTTTAATATAAGTTGAGAAAATTCAATCGAAGATAAAACAAGTATAAAAAATAAAATACGAATAAGCTTGGAGTTAAATAAAGTCGTCTGTCCTTTTTAAGAAAATTTGCCTCTTTCTGAATATAGAGAGGATGAGTGAGCAGTACTTTAGAAAATATTAATTTATTCTTACTATAAGACACAAATATTATTAAATATTAAATTTTCAAAATAAAATTTGGGTGTAGAACCATTATGGATTTTGTTATAGTTTGGGGATTATAATACCCAGCTAGCACATGTTGCCGGTCAAACCGCAGACACATTGTTGAATATTATATACTAGTATTACAATGTCCAAGTTTTATGTTCATTATGATACTCTCACCTCTCACGCGATTAATGAAAATAGTCCACAAAATAGAATTGGACATGTTTTTTTGCAACTTTGAAATTACTAAATAAAATGTTACTTCAAGTTAAAACATGGAATAAAAGACAGATTTAAATTTTAAATACAAATATTCGATAGAAAACTATTTACAATAAATTTAATGAAAAATAACTACCTCAAAGCCCACCCAGTATATATTTTAACAGACGGTCACAAGTAGTGGTTTTTACCGGTCAAAACAATTAGAGAGAGAAAAAATGTATAAATATCTATTGGCATTAAGTATTTAATAACAGGTATTTATTAAAAATCATCAAACTATGCCGGTACTATAAAAACGTTCGCTTCTCTAGAAATTATAGTTTCGGCTTTCACTAAGTTAACAAATTCATATTTTCACTAAATCTGGACTTCACTACCGTGGTTGCAATCAGAGCAGAACTTTTCAAAGTTTACTTACCCTTTAATGCTGTACTCTTCCCCCAAAATTGAAAATACTTTACTTAAGTGGGGTCAAATCACTGCTTGCACATAAAATTCAAAATCAAATCGAAATAAAATATATTAAAAATCACCAGAGACGTATCAGATGGGTATTTTAAGAACCATTTAAAACATTACACGAAAAATAAACTTACAGATTCCATATGTGATACACTTAAAAAATACTTCATTACATCATCACAGACAATCTTAGTAAAAAATATGCCAAAAAAATAAGCTAGTTTGTATACAGGAAGAGACATTGTAACTAACAAAAAGAACTTAGATCATACAACTAAAATAAGAATAAACTGTTTCAATTATATTACACAAACGTTATTTTTCTCATCGTTTTCAAAATTTTAAATTCCAAAATTACAAACTTAAATACAAACGAAAAAATACGAAATAATAAAATTTTGTACAAAATATTCAGATTAATTATATAAATCTGTTGACAAACTTACTTTTACATCACAAATTAAGCACAACATTAAAACAACAAATTACCAATACATTCTAAACTATATACACTGTTGACAATAAAATTAGGGTCAACCCGTAATTTGAAGTTACTTTAGAAATTTTTATTTTCGAATTTTTTTTCGGTTGTAACATAGTTTACTAACTGATTGCTTGAATAAAAGAGAAGTTGTTGTTACGATAAGCGTTTGACAAAAAAAGGGCCCCTCATCCAAATTCTTAGCATGTTTTTTAATTCTATGGTTTTAGCTGTCTATTGGTAATTGTTGTGATTGTTAGTGTATTGCTTTAGACGAAACTGCGAGAAACATTGGCGTAAGTGTCTTGAGTGTGCAACTAGTATGGATACAAAGAGATTGCTCTACTCACTCGAAGACCTAGGTCAGGGCGAGGCAGCTATAGATGATTGCTTTCTTGTTTCTAGTGCTTTGAGAAACGGAACGGTCACGGCAGTTTCCCTTTGAAATCATTTGCAAAAAGTGAGAAATGTAAATATTTTGAGTGGACAGTTAGGCTACTTCATGCTGGTGTATTATCTTCTCGAACTAGAGCTACTAGACCGCCGCTTTTCCATGAAAACCGGATTGCCAGGTTGAATTTTGTACGAGAACACTTAGCTTGGACAATAGCGGATTGGAGTCGCGTGTTGTTATCCTATGAATCGAGATTCTGTCTTACGGACTCAGATAGACGTGTAAGACTATGGCGACGACAAGGCAAGAAATATGCTCAAGCGTGTGTTGCCGAGCGACTTCCATTTGGTGGAGGGTTAGTTATGACATGAGGAGGCACATCTTTTGACGATCGCACGCAGTTAATCTTTATCGAGAATGAAACGTCGATTGCGCACAGGTTCCTGACAAAGGTTCCAAAAGACCATGTTTTACCGTTCATGGTTATTCTTAGAGACAACGCAATCTTTATACATGATAATGCACTGCCCCACACTGCTCAGATAGTTGCCGAGCATCTTGACGAGGTTCAAATCACGCGATTTGTTTGGCATGCTCGCAGTCCAGATTTAAATCCCATTGAACATGTTTGGGATGAGATGGGGAAACGATTACGGAGACATGAGCCGGCCACAGAAATTCTAAAGTGGTTTGCGATATACTGGTACTGGAATGGGACAATATTCCGTAGAATGTGATCCAAAATCTGATCCAAAATTCTAAAGCATGCCTCGTCATTTGCAAGCTGTTATCTCTGCCAGTGGAGAAAAAATTCGCTACTGAAGTCCTTAAAATTTCTTTTGTTTCAATGAAAAGCACATCAAAGCAAAATTCCTCATTTTCATTATTTTCAATAAACTTAACAACAACTTTTTTTATTCAAGCAATCCGAAAAAAAAAATAAAAATTTCTAAAATAACTTCAAATTATGGGGAATACTGAATTTTATGCTCGGCAGTGTAAATTAACTTATGTTTATAAAGAAATGTATAAAAAAAGATACAAGATATGCTTGACTAAAATATAAACATACTCTCTTTCTGCCTTTACAGCTCGCTCATAAACTAGACTCTAGTAATATTAAAAACTGCCATTTCGTCATAGACCATTGAAAATTCAATGAAAGACCTATTGAAGATCGTTGTCCAATCCCAAACATTGCTGAAATCCTCCATAAATTAGACAGATCTCAATATTTTACCACTTAATATTTGGCTTTCACCATATCGGTACAAGTAAATGTTTGAACATGCCTTTCTGTCTCAGAAATTTCAACGTTCTGTGTTCTTCATTTTAAAAGATTTATTCAATAAAATTTGTTTGAAATGCATGCTTGATATAATTATATTTAGTTGAAAATTACAATTACATTTTCAGAACCCAAGAGAAATATTTTTAAAATTAGGTAAAGCAAAATTGAAAATACGTTTAGACAAAAGTGAACTTCTGAGAAAACCGCAGGATTTCTAGTATACGTTGTAACACCTGACGGTATAAAACCCAAAATAAAAAAACTCTAAGTATGGCACAAGGGTAGTACAGATTTGTTTATAACGCCAGCAAAAGCATATTTATGGTGTCCAGAAATGGTGAATTTTTAATTCATTTCAAATAAATAATTATAAATAAAAAACTATTTTGAATTTGTAAGTTTAGAACCCCATAGTTTGTTAACGAAGGGATTAACGGTCAAATTTTATATGATGTACTATCATTATTTTTAGTTTCTCTATCATATCCCAAATTTGGGTATGAACTCCGGGGATAACCTGTATAGTTAGCGAAACATGCGTCGAATGCAGTATTTAGATTTGGTATTTAAGTGATTCAAGAGTCAGGCATTTCATATAGGTTATTTACTTGCTTTACACGTATGTTATAGAAGCTAATTTATCCTAAAATAATCACCCAAGTTGCTTCAATAACATTAAATTCCATACTAATAAACTGTTCAATTATATTGAGAGAGAATTGTTAGTCATAGTTTAGACACGTAAATATATTCAGTATTTGATTAAAAAGTATTTTATGATTAGGCAGATAGGGCTTTAAACTCCATAAATTTGATTTTACAACTAAATACAAAAATCAAGCGGTCTACTTTATACAAAAATGAAAATACCTATGTACTAACCGTGGTACAAAAATCTATTGGTTTTTTCAACAAAATTTGAAAATGTAATTATTATTCTGACAACAAATTTATAATCAAAAAGGGATAAATAAAATATGAATAAAATTGGAAGATATCTGATCGTAGTTTTTAATTATTTTGTGTAAATAAATAAAAAGTGATTTTAACTTGATGTCAAATATTTTTTCTAGATTGGAACCTAAAATGTAAAATTGTGTTATTGATAGAAAGTTATTTAATACTATTTTCGTCCTTATTTTAAGCTGAATCTACTACTACATATTTGAATGTCTACATAAGAATATGTCGCACAATATTCTATGAAATTCTTTAGCCTGTAATCGGAATGCAATAATGTGCATTTAAAAACTTTTGTCGTGCATTTCGATAGGTTTTCACTTGATTCCGAGATTTTCTTGGAGTTTTGTGCCCTATGAAATGGAATTTACTTCCAAAATTCATTAATAAAAATAGTATTTTGTTTTATAAATTATACAATTTCGGGAATCTGATTTACTATTAAAAGTCTTTCAGTTAAAACCTTTTGTAAAGTTATTAAAGGTATTCAAAATGTAAATTTTCCTATTAGATATGCTATTGCAGAACTAAACTTCCCGTTCTTGATAAAATTGACTTATTACGTAACATTTAAGGATCTGTTTTACAATTCAAATGATCTCGAGTATTCAATTTCAGTTTTAAAATATCTATTTAAGTAAAAGGAATTACTAAATGTAACATTCTTAATAGATTTAGGTACTGAAATGCCGCTGATTGAATCTTTAAACCACTGAAAAACTAAATACTGTAGACAACACGCGTTTCGCTAACTACGTTAGCATCTTCATGAGATGGTTAAAACTAATCTTAATCTAGAGACAAAATTAAACAGATAGTTTTCCCTAATACATTTAGATACTTCTTCCCTACTGCTTGCAGAATTTTATTTCTAATTAGTCTTTATGTAAATTATTGGCAGATCTATTTGTTATATTGGATTTTTCTATAATCCTATATATTATTGTCAAATATGCTAATTACGTTTTTATAGTCGTTATTATTTATGGTTACAATTTTTTTTACAAATTTGTGTACTCATTATCTATTATATTTATTTACAAATAACACTCTAACATAACAGATAAAATCTAAACTTAACATACTTTTTCCATATAACTTATTTTTTTATTTTAATATTTTACAGGTGTTTCTAAAGTGACTTAATTTAGTTGTTGACGTTAGCAAACGAGTTAAAAATAACCAAATCAGTTAAGTCGCTGATCTTACAAACTCTCCTCTTTATTGTGTTGAGTTCTTAATAAAATGTCTAAAAAAAATCCGCAAGGAACCAAAATGAGCCGAAATCCAATTGTTTGAAACTGTGTGAACTTCCGATCATTATTTATTTTCTTAAAATAGGCGATGTTTTTTATAGAAAGTATAATTGCTTATTTTTTACGGGTCATTAATTATTATGTTAGTTTAGATTACGTTTCAGATATGTTACATTTGTTGAATTTCTAAATCTTTCTTTGTAAGGAAAATAAAACTCTTTCTGTTTTTAACTGTTTCCTAATGAAGTTCGTAAATATCTCAAAATGGCTTAGATAATAAATAAATTATTGATTAAGGACGGTCAAAGCCATCGTAGAGGTTCAGAAATCCTTTCTGTACAATAAAACCGAACCATCCGATCAGATAGCCACCGATAAGTTCGCCCTGTATTCAACGGTCCAATAATATTTATACTAGTGCTGAAGACTGAAACGGAAAATCTAGCAAGAAAATAACATCGGCAATTTCTCTAAAAGGAAAGATTTGCTTTTAGTAGATGTGTTAGATGAATTAGGCCATAAAATGACGGGACAAGAAAAGCATTTTCCGGTTATATAGAAAGCCTCATGTAAAATCATTCAAATGCATTAAAATGAAAGGAAAGCTGTTAAAAAAATGTTTCTTAGTCTACCGAAAAAGTTTTTACATCTGTAAATGTAAATTACTAATTCTGAATATTGGTGGCTGATTTCAATTTTGGCCGGAGATTTTGAAATTTTGGTGGGGAGCCAATTTTAAATGAGTTAATTTTTGGCAAAATTTAGATAAAATGAATGAAATTCTTTTAAATGAATCAATTCGTTGTGTAAATTGAGCGCCAACATTAATATAGAACGTTGATAAAAGATTATCCATTTTCTCAAATATAATAGAAAAATAATTAAACTAAATAAACATTAAATTGTTCTCAGGGAGAGTTCTTGAGACTTACCGAATTATTATAAATAATCTTCTTAAATACCTATAACTAATTGTTAGTTTCCAATCTCATACCTTAATTAGTCTTTTTATAAATTAGTGTTCACTTATTTGTGATACACAATTTTGCTATGCTTGACGAACAAATTTGTTTACTTGAGAAATTCTAATTTGTGCCCTCATTCTCAATCGAAGAAAAAAAACCACCAAAGTTCACAAAGAAACGCACACATTTTTAACTTTTTTGTCACTTACTTTTGAAAAACTTTAAAGTTAGTTTTTTATTACACAAATTTCTAGACTTTATTGATCAAATTGGAATGTATGAAATCCAGTTATAGTTTAAAATTTACTGAGAATGATTATATAAATTACTTCATTTTATCCTCCTTAATTTTAAATTTGTTTTTAAATACTACAATAAAAAAAATTAGAAGTATTTGATTCACATATTCTATATGTGAGGTTTAACTTCATATCAAAATCCTAGGTTTAATTTAATATCAAGGATGTAAATTAGTTTTATACCATACGTTAACATGACGTTTAATATCATTGTTTTTCATTTTTTAATTTCTTGTAACAAAGTTTGTGAACTTATAGGTACTTCGGATATACAGGGCGTTATGAATGGATTCTACATTTTTTGTTTTAATTTTATCTTTTTTTGGGTTAAGCTGTATAAGTGGAACTAAATTTAAAATATATGGTGCATTGTCCTGATGAAACAAGACTTTCTTTTTGGACAACCCTGGTCTTTTTTCTTTAATCTTTTGGTAGGGCTGTTCTAGTAGATTAGCGTAATATTCGCTGATTATTCTTTTTTCTTTTTGAAGGTAGTCAACCAAAATAATTCCTTTTGTGTCCCAGAAAACCCTCACCATCAACTTTCCGGCTGAAAGAACTGTTTTAGCCTTTTTTGGAGCCGATTCACCCTTTGCTGTCAATTGTTTGGATTGCTATTTGGTCTCTGGTGTATAATGGTGTATCCAAGTTTCATCCTCTGTTATAAATCGGCGCACAAAATCTATTGGATTGCGCTGAAACAGCATAAAACAGAGCTCAGGTGTGATTTTTCTCATGAGTTTTTGTTCAGGAGTAAGGAGTCATCACCCATCTAGCCGATAATTTTCTCATGCCCATCCACTTTTTAACCATGCTGAACGATGGAGAAGATTCACCTAACGTAGAATCTATTTCATTTTTAACCTCTGTAGGTGTTTAATATAAAAATATTTTTTCATGGTTCGAATCTCAGTTTTCTCCAATTTTTCAAACACCGACAATTTACAACCTCTGATAAGACATTAAATGAAAACTACTTGACAGACTCTGACAAAATTTTAATGTCAAACTATGTTGTTACTGGATGCAAACATAAAATTTAAAAAGAAAAACCGTGGTCTAGTATTATAGGCCGCGAATTAATCAACCCAGCCTCGCATTTCGTAATGGAAGGGTTTATTTCGTTTAGCTGATTAAATATCTATTATGAAACTCATTATATAAAAGGTAGCATCTCTGTAACTAATACATTATAAAATAGGAAAAGAAAAATAATATTTTTACTTATATTGATTTACCCAACTTAATCTCCGACATTTCAGCTACATATTCAATAAAAGATTAATTTCCTGCTCGGAACACGATTTTCCTTTCGGTGTGAATTTGCATCCGTAATTAATTTTCATTCTGGTCACAGTATTCCATTCAACCATTGACATGCAGAAGAAACATTGAGAATAAAATTGGGATAATGGTAAAAGTTACATTGTGCAAATTATGTGCCTCTTCCTTGCCACGGTAAAAATGATTTGGAACTTTTCAAGTACTTATGAAGTATTTTAAATATATAACGGATTATATTAGAGACGATAATGTATAGATTTTGATTAATTATTTGCTAACATACATAACAGAATAACAACTGCTTTTTTAATTCCTGTTTTCCTAGTTACCTTAAAAAAAAATTTTATATTTGAATTGTATTTTGTTCAAACATTTTTATTTAACTTTTCACCAAGCGTGTGATTCCAAACTAATTATGAATTCGTTCCACCCAAGCACGAGATATGGATTTTTTTGAATGATGCTTGTTAAATAGATCAGCAATTCTCGGTTTATTTTGTGTTTTGTGTGAATCAGAAATATTCTTTATCGTTTTTACTCTATATGATTACAAAATATAAATAATTTTTTTTAAACTATAAATAAAACAATTTGCTTTATAACTTCAAAATTTAAATCAGTTATGAGCAACTAAAATGATATTTAAAGAACTCTTATGGAAAAATGGTGACTGAAAGATAGACGAAAGTTCTTGAAATCACAAATTGGCATACGCAAAGTTCAGCGGCAATTTGTCGTTGGTGAAATCCTCCTCTGATACGTTTTATTACCATGGCTGTTTGAAAAATATTCAGTTGATAATAAAAATAGTAATTGTATTTTATGGGTCAATTTAAAAATAAGTGATGTTTCACTAAAACTCAAAATTTATTTATGCCTATCTCTTACCAATTGAGGTAAAAATAGTCATTACGTTTATCAGTAAACATATGTTTTATAGGTGTTTTTGACTTTGTTTTGTCAATTTAGGTTCAAAGATAAACATTTCTGTTCTTAAAATATTTTTAAATCATATAAATTAAGTAAATTGCGGATATTTAAATTACTAGTATTAATGTTGTCATCAAATGAAAACAGTAAACATAAAAACAGAAATTTAATTATTTAAAATAATGGTTAAAATCCAATACCTACATAAAAGATATCCAGGTGCACGAAATTGGAATGTTACCGCCTAGCAACAATGTCATACCAAGGTTTTGATTTTAAATTAATTTTAAAATTTCGCTATAATAATAATGTATACAGGGTGAGTCACCGTAGACGCGACGGTCCATAACTCTAAAACGGTGCGTTTGACAAAAATTTTGAAAGAGTACTTTTTTGAGTATATTCAAAAAAGCTATCATTCACTTATACAGATTATCCCAAAAAAGAAATATCTATCAAAGTTATGCTTTTTTAAATGGAATACCCCATATGTTTTTACATTTTTATAAACCTTTTACCGAGCTGATTTCAACGATGTATCACACTGGATGATTATTATGTTTAATAAAGGATCTACAGCCACTTGAAAATCGCATTTTTTTGAATTTAGATGTCTGTAGCAGCCAAATCGATGAAAATCAATAGAAACGGCTTACATGTCCCTATCCTGTTGAAGTTCTATGCTATGGCGTTAAAAAATATTTGATACACAGTGGCCAAAAATTTGAAATCTCATCCTATTCACTTTATTGTAATCATAATTTATTTGAAGTTCGAAATCATTAAGTGTCACAACTAAAAAAAATAATCATGAAGAATGCTAGGATTTCGAAAAACTATTTATGCTCCGTCTGAAGTTTGAGACTTGATTGAAGAAACACCATTATTCGTAAGAAATATAAAGTTTATTACTTAAATCAATTTTCAATATTTTCAAAAAACAATAGAACTAAAAGTAAATGATTGAAAGATTAAAGCATTTAAGTTCTATTGTTTATTATTATAAAAATAAACTATATAGTGTATAACCTAAAAAACAGGAAAGATATAAGAAAAAGACAATAATGCTATCAATACAAGTGAATTAAACCTACCTGTTGTGGATGAACTCAAATAAGAGAGTAAAAATTGGAATTTTTTGAATATTTGGGACAATTGAAGAATTGATAAACTGTATTTAGTCGTACTGTCGTGACAGGAAAATTTGTACTGAAAAGCAAGAAGACAGGAGATTTGGACTTTAAATTATTGCACAATTAACTACAAAGCGCTGTTAATGATTTTTTTTTATATTTAATAATAAAATTAGATTTTTATATTGTAATTATATTGTGTGAACCATATTTTTCTTTTGAATTCACCCAAAAATTATTAGTCAATTGCCTTTCATATAATACGTTTAAATTATATCCTGTATAATTATAAATAATAAAAAAAGAGGCATTACTATAATTTAAATTTAAGGAGCCCTTTACAATATGTAATATTGTATTTATGATGATTAATTGTATTTATTTTATTAATTAGTTAGTTAATGAAAGAAACATTGAATTATCTTCAAAAATAAAGTTTTTATTTAAATAAAAAAATTAATTCATTGTTGTTAAGCGACTAATTATAATAAAATAACATTCAAATGCAACGATCACTTATTAAATCAAGTATTAAATCTAATAATTAACACATTTTTCTTAATTACAAAGAATAATAAATATCAAATTCAGAAATATATCAATCAATCTTTAAATTAAAGTGGTAAATAATCGAAATAAATATGATCATAAGTAAGATAAAAAATATTTAAATCTTATGCCCTAATAATTGGGTTCTAAAACATGTTAGTTATAACAAATATTATACAGGGTATTTCATAACTAATTGTCCATATTACAGCTGGAGATTCCGCGACCCAAAATATGATGACTAAACCTAAAGTAAATAAGTAAAATATTCCTCCTAAGATCGTTCGGGTTTATTCGTATTCTCAGATTTCTTTCTTATATATTGTAAATTTATATTACAATGAATAAGAAAATTAACCCAATTAAAAAAATGTGTATGCAGAAAGAAAAATTATATTTTAAACAAGTATTTTATTTAAGATTTTAAAGATTAGGTTTTCATAAAACAAAAGTTTTTTACAAAAGGCACGTAAGATGACTACAAAAAGGTATCTGGTGATGTAGATAGCGACGCAAATACTCTTAGTACTTAGATTTTACAACCCATTGTGCTTGACGTTGATCGGGCTACTCAGAACAATACAAAAAGATATTTACTCCCCTTCCATATTAACATACAAATACAGGATGATCTGCCAATTTTAGGCTAAAAATTCTTTAGTTAGGGAAAGTATTCATTCAAATACTTTCATTTTACAATTAACAGTGCTGTTCCTAAAGTAGCACCGGAAAACAGCAACAACCCAAGCAACACATTTAGTACCTGGTACGTGGTAGCGACTAAATATGTCACTCTATAGTGGTTTGCCTTAGTTCCCGTTAAGTAATAGGAACTTATTAAATCCGTTCCTGGTACCAAAGTGGGGAAAGCCAAGTCGTATTTGCTACGTTTTGGCTACAGTCTCTACAACTTCATGGAACGTGACGGCTACGTTCTAGAAACATTCCAGGGTAGTTCCCGTGTAGTAGCGTTGACTTCCGATATTTTCCATGTTTGTTGTCGTTGTTTTTCATATTTATGAATATAACTTTGATCAACATAACTTGTTATTCCATTCAGTAAGGTTTCCATAACATCATTCTTTTAATACTTAGACTTAATATGGCGGTATAACCAGAATTGATAATATCTAGATAATTCATGTGTTGTTCATATCGGATACAGAATTTACAAAGTAATGAAAATGTATCGTAAATTGCTGAAAATTAGGTTGAAAAAATAAAAGTGCCCTCAATATACACACTTATTTAATAAAAAATATTTAAAATAACAAAAAAATTTCCTTTTTTTTTATAAATCTTTTTTATATTAGTATAAATTTATAATTGGAGAAAGTATATTAAGATTTTTATTAGTTTATCAGAGATAGTATTATATTAGCGCATTTTGAACTTAAAAATAATGGTGTGATTCCATATTTTAATTTTTTAAAAAGCGGAAATGGTACCTATGTACCTCAAAGTACCTTTTTCTACTTCTATGTTATATTAGACATCTACATGGTGACAATCGTTATGTCTTTTAAGGGATTCGTTAGTTACGATAAAATAACAATCGGAACCAAACTAATGTATCTGTTTGGTAGCAGTTTCTACCTTGCTACTACAAAGATCCTAATAAAAAGTAATATGACTTTTTTTGAAGAAAAAAATACAATTTATAACCTGTTCCATATTGAACTACACATATAAATGTTTTGATGGTGAAAATATCTTTAAATTATTATTAAAAATATCATCAAAATATCAATATCAGTGTTATTCAGTTTATTCTATGACTTATGTAAAAAATTAAAAACTATTATGAAAGAAAATATAGTCATCAAACTTAACAATGGCTTCTGAAAAATTACAAATTTTCCTGCAACCAATATTTTTTTCGATACATAATCAAAGTATAATTCACTATATGGTGATATGTGAAAGAAGCGGCTACTTTCAAGAAAACACAGTCTTCTCCCGGGGGGCACCCGGGTTTTATACATGTTACTTAAAGTTTCTTTACTTTTAGTTCCCCTTGTCAGTTCCTTTTAATTTAAAAACCTTGGTTGTAGTTAATTTAAGTTGCAAATGGGTAACTGCTACAGTTTTTCAGCACCATAAAGTTATTAAACGTTTTAAGTTAACAGCCAGCACAGAAGGCATATATAATAAAAAAAACACTCAAATTTATATTTAAATAAACAAAAATGATGAATTGGCGAAATATTTAGTTCGCTCTTATCTATTTTGTAATAATAATAATAATAATAATAATAATAAAATATTCCCATTTTTTTGGAAAAATTATATGTAGATGTTAGAGCGCATTGAACTCATATCCAGAAGTTTGTGTCGAGTTTCATCAAAGGCAAAAATAACTATTGAATTTCTATTAGTTGATAGGTATCTCCATTCGACAATTCATTTATAGTTGTATGTAATAGTGCTAGTCCTAGAGTGCCGAAAACAGTAACAAAGCCTCCAAGGAACTCAAGGCCAAATTAATAAAAATAAATTGTACGCTACTCCTTATCATAAAAATGACAAAATCACAGTGCCTTTCTTAAAAAAAAAATAGAACAGAACAGAAGTAACTCCTGTTTATGATAATTAACCCGATATTAGTTACTTTTCATATATTTAGTCACATGATTTTATATAAAATATGATATTTATTTACTGTATGACCCCATTTTGTAACCATGAAACTTCTGCTTTAAATAAATTGTGTATTTTCATGATTTTCCAATATTGTCTTTTATTTTGAAGGAAGTAATCTATATCTTTTGTAAATATTTGTATTTGATTTCAGGTTCCATCAGCAACATCGATGGCGCGGAGTATCATTGTAATAAAACGCAAGTGAGGAAAGTGATATCTGGAGTCGTTGGAGCAGCCTCGAGCGTTACTTCAATCCAAGTAGCTAATCTCCTGCGTCTCTTCAAGATACCACAGGTAGAACTGAATTCGAAAATATTTAAGAGTACACAACAGAGTAAATTTTTCCCGTTACTCATGATACAAGTGTAAAATATTTACGAAAGTATATAAAAATAATACTGAATTTTTATTTTAGGTTTTAGGTATATGTAAAATGATATAATGCAAGTATGTACATCATTGCCTTATACACCGTGAAATGGTAATCATTAATATACTCGTATACAGGGTGATTCATAACTATTGGGACATAAGCTAAGGGCAGGTTATTTGGACTAAAATATGGCGATAGGACCAAGTATACCTTAATAAAATATTGCTGTGGAATAAGATATAGGGCGTTAACGTTGAAATTTTGTTTTCGATTTTTTCTGATAATGACACAGTATGTTTATCAGTTGTTATCGAAATCGGCGCAGCAGCGTGCATAGCTTTGGACAAAGAATATTATTTTATGTATTATTTCACATTTTGTTACAGGGGGCACCACATGAATGAATCCTGATTATGAAATTAAGTGGTAGATTTTTTTGACGAAATTTTTTAGTATACTTGTGTCCTTAATTTCTCTTATTAATAATTTTATTACCTTTTAGAAAACTTTTGATACACTTTTTTCCAAAGTTTCATTAATTTTACTATAAATAACAATAAAAACAGCTCTAATAAGATAAAAATTAATTCAACGGTTTTAAATATTAAAAGGTTTGTTTAAACTTATTTTGTTCCAAAATGACAATACTCTATTAATTTTATAACTCTCTGTGACATAATACATAGATTTTTGAAGTTTAATTATATTTTATAAGTATTCAATAAATTCTTGTGCTATCTCAAAATTTAAGTTATCAACCTTCCTTTTTTCATAAATTGCTCATATATATTCCTTATAAAATTTACTAAATATAAATTGATTAATTTAAAGTTCGTTCATAGACCTTCAGTCTCTGAACAAAGATGCCATACCTCTAATATTTTAGTTATAATTTTAATAATAGTTACATTTTTATTCATGAATTAGACCTTTAGTCACACTTGTTGATTTAACTGTAGTGGTATAGGGTGCAATTCTCATTTATTTTTATTTTTATACAAATTTCATTACCATATACATATTTGTTTACATTTCTTATTTTACAAATATTGTTGTTCCTAATTTCGAATTGTGGCTTATATACTCGTATGTACATCGTTGGTAATGTACATGGTTGCATTTGGCTAGTTGTGCTTGCGATTTTGTGTCATGGTTTCTTTTGTCTCTTGAGATGTTGACCGTTTCATTATTTTTTTCGTGGCTAGTACTGGTTTCCAAGCTGTTGGTAGCCTTTGAATATCTTCTCCAGAATTTAAATTCTTTAATCGTTTTTCTATTTGTATATCTTAAATCTTTACTTGAATTAAGATATTCGATGTTTGCCAGTACTTTGATATTTTGGAAATGTGTGCTGATGTGCAGATGTGCTGATGTGCTGACATGCCGGAGTATTGACGAGGCCCTCTGAACGTTCTTTACTGCGTTTTTGTGTTTTTCTTTTCTGAAATAGACTCATCTATTTGTTTCGCCATGAAAATCTAGCTCGAATCTTTCGTGTCCTTGACCTCCAAAAATAATTTGTTTTTCTAATAATTAAGTCACGTATGAATGTAACTGATGGAATAATCTCTTTATTTGTTTTAAATATTTTGATCCAACAAATACTACATTAGCTGTTTAATAAATATGAAACTAATTTAGGATTGTATATTATTTAACTGTTTGCAGTGTTGTTTTAGGTATATTTTACGACTTTAAAACATTATTAATAGCGATTTAATGGTAACTAGTATTTACGTTTTGTACTTACGTAAATATGTATTAGTGTTACGTAATTGGGTAGCGATACCTAAATACGTAAATATGAATTATTAATAATATACACTGAAAATGAAACAAACGGAATATCTTAAAAACAATGTTTTGTGGAAAAAATGCAAAATCATGTCAATTTTTATTCTAAAGGGGACACTTTCCTGTAAATGATTGTTAGTTGCATCACTTTTGATTTTAGCGCCCTCTTGCGTGAATAAAAATTTTTGAATATTCCATATGATATTTCAGTTGAAAGCTAATTTTAAAAATTTAATGCAAAATTACCCTTGGAATAAAATTTGACTTGTTTCGCATTTTTTCCTCAAAAAATGTGTTACCAAGATACTCGATCTGCTTGATGTTTTATACCTTGGATTCTGTGTGCTGTTTTATGTATGTTTCTTCGTTTGGTATTACTTAGTTCCTACCTTTATTACTGTTCCAAATTATTATTTAAATTACAACTTAACTTTGTTTTCTGAGTTTTAAAACTATTTTATCTCTAATTTTACTCGATTATTTTTACATATAGTAAATACAAATTTTCAGATATTCTCTTAGTAATTGTTATCAAATCTTAAATTTTGTCCTCTCTGGAAAATGAAAATTTGTTTGCTATTTTGTCCCTAAAAACCCCCATATCTTTAGTTTTGATCACTATGGCCCGTTCCTTTTTTTTAAATATAAAATAAATTATGACATTTTTCAAAATTAAAGCTATTTTCAAATCGTTAATAAATAAATCAATAGAAACACAACTATTCTCTAATAACTAAGTTAATACATATGTTTTTTAAAGCACAAACCCATAAAATAACATATATAGTGCATATCCATATACTACTTTCAGTCAATGGAATAAACCGACATTTCTTAATGAAAATAACAACGTTTATGTATTTTACCACTCGAGTGGTTCTCTTAATTTAGAACCCGAGAACGGCGAAATTTAATATACGTAGGAAAGTAAATATTAATGTCATAGCCCCGTTTCTCAATAAATCGATAATATTGCCGCAACTTTGCTATCGTAAATAGGCTTAATTAACATATCAATTATTTCAATCAAGAAAGAATTATTTATTTTAAAGATGAATAATTATTTAAAAAAAATAAAACGGTTTATATTGGTTGCTAATATTAATAAAATGTCTTATTGTACTTTAGAATGATTCAAATTAATATACCTTTTGTACAATGAGCCTTATTTATTTGTAAACAAAACATAGCCACAAAGAAAAACTCAATCAGAATATTGTTTTCTCCACGACCATTAGTGTAATGTGCTAATTCCAAAATTTTTAATTTTTAATAATATAATGTAAACATTCTCACTCTTAAAAGAGAATATTCATTTTGGAACACTTGCTTCTTATGTATTTTGCATGTATTTTCATTGCATAACAAGTGATGGAATGACATTCTGTAATTGTCCTAAAAAATATCAACATCAATGGATTTAAAAACTGTCAATGGGAGATATAAATGGCGGCGTCGAAATAACAAATTTTAATTTAAATAAAATAATGAGTGAAAAGTCGAGAAAATTTGTGGTCGTGGAAAAAATATAGTCTGTAACTCGGTTAGAAAAACAAAATTCGATACTCGTATCGATTTTTTTTTCATTCTAACCTTTTTACAGAATCTACTATTATAAGCCTTGCAATATAAAATGGTAAACACTAAAATTTCAATACTAAAGAATATTTTTTGATAAACGTAATTATGTAAAATGGCAAATGCTAAAAGTTAATTATGATTACGCCTTTGCCTGTGGAATAAGGTAGGAGTGGTGCACTTAGTAACAAAGCGCACTTTAACTATTCAAAGCTCGCTTCAAAACTTTTAAAACAGCTTGTGGGCATTGCTTGTCAAAGTTCAATGAAAACAAGCTTGATAAATATAAATTCAAATTATTCATAATCATCATAACATTTAGTTTATATATATCGAAAAGGGATTTTTGTTTTCTTAATTCGAATTTATATTTTTTTCAATTTTAAATTATTTAATTATTTATTTAAATTTATATTTATTTTATATATACAGGGTGTTTCTATACTCGACTGACAACGCTTTACCGTAGATATATAAACATAATTCCTTTAAGGGCTTAGTTGCTGAGATACAGGGTGTAAAAATTTGAAGTCAATATTAAAATTTTTTGATAAATCAAAAACGCCTTTAAATATTTTTTTTTAAATTTGGTGGTCAACATACTCTATAAGAGATCATAAATAAACTTTTAACAAATTTAAGCAGTGGCGCACTATCAGGGTTAGTGCCAACTTTTGTCCTACTTTTTACGCCACTGAGAGGAAATTTTTGTTATAATTTTTTTTAAATTATGTATTCATCTTAAATTAAAAAAGTAATAATCTTTTATAGTGTTAAAATGAATGGCGGTGGAGAGATATGTAAGTACTTAAATAGACAAATTATGATTTATACTTAATTTATCCGCCGGCGTTTTGCCAGACAATTATTTGCTTTAATCCATATTATTAATTCGATTTCAAATAATAATTAAATTTATCAAAATAGTTTTAAAAAATATAGAAGCTATTTATGGACATAATTTTGAGGCCAGTTGCTGCAATTTAATAGAAACAAAATCACAATAGCGAAAAAGTATGCAAGCTATAAAAATTAAATTCAAACGAATGTTCATGTTTCTATTTTAAAATGCATTACTTAACAAGAGGTCTCAAGTGTAAAGCGTTGTCGGTAGAATATAAGAATAGTTTATTGCTCCTAAAATAAAAGTTAACAGCAATGAGCACAAGAAATGATAATTCTAAAAAAATCATGCGTATCCAAATTACTGGTATAAATTTAAGATTTTCTAAAAATAACAAAAATATATTATTCATTTAAAAAACACATGTAATTTAAGAATGTTCCAGATATACCGAAATTGTTTTGGCATCTGCAACTCTCATATTTTTTAGTGAACATAAAAACGTATTCAAGTTTTGGAGACAGGACATATAATTTTTCATTCAGATATAAACAGCGCTTTCAAATAAAACATGGATAAGTAATTCTTTTTCATGGATACTGCAAACCGAACAAATTACGTCAGGATCTAGATTGTGTACAATAGTACTTAAAGTAAATTTAATTCTAAAGTTGTAATTAAGCTAAAGTGCGTGTAACTTAAATGGGCATATATCCAAATAAGGTGCAGGTTTTTGAGCAAATTTAAATAAGTTGTATATAAACATAAACGAGCACCATAGTTTGCGCGATTGGTCTGTTTCATATAAAAGTTTGTTATATTTGGAGAGCAACGATTTCTTTCGTAGATTTAATCCTTTGTGATTTAAATGTAACACAAATGCAAGGAACCCAATTCAACAAAAAAATTTCTAACCGGTTTATTTGCTATCCGATGAATTGATTAGCCGTAGTTGTTGTTGAAAACAAAATTTTGGGTAGCGGTTATCATCATTCAACAAAATGTTTTACATCCAACACACTGAAAGCAAACAAGTCAAACAATCTTATCCTAGGATACCAGATATCAATTTTAGCTTTTGCAAGAATTGGTAAAAAAGAACCAACGGCTTGTTTGCCCTTATTAACAAAATTGTTTTGTCCTTTCATGAAATAGAGCAGTTGATATAAATGTTACTTCTAAACATGTGTATTTATTGGTTAATAATACTAACTGTTTTTCAAATGGAAGTTAAAATTAGATTTTTGGAAAACTGCCTTATTTTTATTTATATTAATAGTCGAATTATTAAAGAAAATTTTTCTAAGATTTTTTCTTTTTTATAACATAAAATTCTGATTATACCACCAAATTATCATCATACAGTAAGGCCAAAACATCAAGGATGCTATCAATGTTTATTACCCGAGTTCCTTTATAATAAAAAAACGATTCGGAATAAAACAAATAACACTGGACTTAGAGGTTGACCTTGTAAAACACCTGATGTTACCTTATATTTTCGTTAATCCTTTTAAACTT
The DNA here is from genome assembly GCA_951812935.1 of Hermaeophaga mercurialis. NCBI lineage: Eukaryota > Metazoa > Arthropoda > Insecta > Coleoptera > Chrysomelidae > Hermaeophaga > Hermaeophaga mercurialis. The sequence continues at coordinate 6,180,129 of OX638360.1, read as the reverse complement.
TGCATGTGCGCAGTTGCATGTGAATGTAGCATTTTTATTACAAGCAAAATCTTAGAAGATAATCCTAGCTCAAATAGCTTATTCTAGAGCAAAGAATGATTCACTGAATCAAAGGTTCTTTTAAAGTCTACGAAAATATCATATATTTTACGTTTTCTTAACCTTATGTGTATGTGAATAATAGAAGCGAAGCAATAAACATTGTCAACGCAACCACATCCTAGTCTAAAACCGGCCTGACATTCTAGTAAAACTCCGTTGTAAATATTTTAATAGAACAGTTAACTAAAGCTAACCTTTTATAATTTTCAGGGAGATTAACAGGTCCTCCTTTATGTGACATACACAGCAAACTATTAGATCAAACAATTGGAATTGCACCAGTATCAAAAATAGTATTAATCAGAGTTATCAAATAAGGAATCCATTTTTTTTAAATTTAAAAAGATTGCCGTTATAACCAGATATATATTAATTTTTACAATTATTTAAAATTATATAAATGTCATTAGTGGTAAAAGAGGTATCGAGAAATGGGTGAGTGTCGTTCTGATAATTATTATTAATAACTATATGAGGAAGATATACAGGTTGTTAAAAAAAATAATAATGTATACAATGCATATTCTTATAAAAAAGAGCTTTATGATGAAATTATATCTATTTTTTTTAGTGCTAACCAAAACTCTCTAGAGTTACGTAGGCTTTACCTTGAAATGATGTTGGCTTCATACCTTCTCTTCTTAACTTTTACAAATTTTCGTTATGTAGATTTTGATTCAAGGCTACTGTTTTTCAAATTTGATGAAAAGTTTTATTTTTTACAAACTCTTAACCATGGTTTGTTGTTGTAACTCTTTTTCTTGTTCTTTAAAATTGAATTTATATTTAATCCCAGATCAGTAGCTATCTCAAAAATACCACATGAAAAATTGACATATGAATCTTCAAGGTTAGATATATAATAAGTTCTATTAAGTTTTTAATTTGAAGCTTATAATATAATGATAGTTCATTTTTCCACTTTAGCTGTCCATTGAAGTCTGTGACTGATTGATTATACATGAACTCGGTTAATTTTGTACTTCTAGAATTTAGTAATTTTACAATATAGGTATATATAAAATAGCATTCATTTAACAAACTAACATTTTAAAATAATCAAAACTTGCAAATATTCAACAAATAAATAATTGCAACCTTAAATGTCAGCAAAAATAAATCAAAAATAGCTTTCGACATAAATCTTTCTACTACGCATGTGACGTGACGCGGTCATTACTAAACGACAAAGATAAAGAAGACAAATTGGTTTCTGCGCATGTAAAAGTTACAACTTCATATTGTTTCCTTTACTAATGAAACGGTTGCTATTTACATGCACAGATTATTATATTTACGACTTCCAAACCCAATTTTTGTTTAGAATCTGAGATGCTTTGACGCTCCAGTTATTGTCTTATATTTTATTAATGATCAAAAAAAGTTAATTTTATATTTGAAAATAATAATTGTTATTTAATTTAAGTAAAACTGCATTAAACTTAATTGTCTACAAAAAAATCAAGTGTTTCTGATGAAAATATAAGAAATGGACACATTTCAGAAATTACTTTTAATTAGAAATACTTATATAGGTGTTGACCAATAACCATTAAAACCTATGATAGAGAGCTGCGTAATAATTTTTTGTTAAGTAATTAAACGTTGATTTTTCTGGAATTACATTACATTTATTCCTCTTAAAAATGAACGTGTTGGAACTTAAATATATACATATCCTCCAAGAATTAAATTTTATATCAAATACTGCAGAAGAATTTTGGTTTATTTTTTATTTCAGTTTGCAAAAAATATAAAATGAGATACTTATTCCTTTTGTATATACTAATATTCCATGTCACCATCTTTCACAATTCATGAGCAATGGTTCTCACTTCTTGAAAAGTTTGACACGGTGTTATGAATGTAAATGCAGTCGAGAACAAACATTTTTTCTTTTAGAATATTCCATTTATATTTCACTTTTGTTTGATCTTTACATTTTTTTTACTCCATTAAACTTTTTAGAGACATCCCCTAAATTAATGTCATTTTGTACATATATTGCAGCATTTCCAATATTCTTATATTTTACATTTTCTAAATTCATGCGAAAAAATCTATTAGATTTCTTCCAGTATTACCATTATATTATAAGTGGTTGAAATTATCAACTCTAATTTTAATTTATGTTGTATTTCTTACCTTTTTGTTTATTGTTTTTTTTCCATAGAACTAATAGTTTCCGAACATAAAAACAACAAAATACATACAGTAGCAAATAACATAATTGAAAATACGAATAATATACGATGTAAAAAGCAACAATATTTATAATGTTGAAAGTGGCCAGCACTTGTCGTAACACATTACTTCAGCCTTGGCTCATTTATCGTAGAATACGTTCAAAAATTTTAATTTTTTCGGGGGTAACACCCCTTTAAGATTTAGGGTAAGAAAATTATTTTATAGAAAAGATCACTCATAATTTTTAACGATAAATCTCCTAAATTTTTTCGCAGGAAAATATATTCAACTATCTTGACATTTTTATTTTTTCATATTTTTCTATTACTTAAAATAACCTACTTTAGTAAATTCAAAAACAGCACACTTTTTTATAATAAAGGCAGTCCACTTGAATAAAAAAACTAGAAAGTCTAGAGTTCATTTTATATCGGTTTTGCCCAAATTACCTCATCCAAAACTACTTTCTAAGGGAGCTCGAGCTCTTTAAAAATGGCGCTCTAACATCGGTTTAATTCAAGTATCTTAAAAACGGATTTCTGCTAAAGAATATTGTTTTATACCATTATTTCTTGAAATGTGCCCATTCAAATTACGTTAATACATTTCTATTAGGTGAGTTGCATCAAATCGACATAAAGCGAGCTCTGATTTTGCAGATTTTTTTTATTAATTGCCTTTCTGGATAACCTGTATAGCTTGGCTGATTTCATGGTTCAAAAATCTCTTATGATCAAAAAATTTACTATTTTAAAGAGGAAACTTAAAAACATTACAGTAACATAAAGTTTCAATAAAAATATCAATTAATTAACTAATATACATTTAATTAACAATAATTGATTAAATCGTTTTCTTTCAGTCGCCTTCGGATTCAACATTTCTGATAACATAAACGTCATTGTGGAGCTGTGGTGAATTTAAACGTTTAATTTGCAAAAAGTTTTGTTTGTTGTCGAACATCATTAAATAAACAAATCAACTCAATAATGATTAACCAACTTACATACATTTCTGAAACATTACAAGTCAATTGTTCTTCAAACAATTAAAATGCTAGCAATACTTTTAACAGTTTGAGTTTTCACTTTTCATCTATTGCAATTGCTTTTAAAAAAATCTATAGTCAACTCCTGAATTTAGCAGATAATTGTTGTACACTATTTAGAACATAACATAGCCGAAAATCGTCTTGTTGTAAGTGATGCGATAATTTTGCCCGTCAGTGTAGTTGGTATATGTGATCGTGTTGCAATAATACGCAAACTTTATAAAACTCTTGTATCCATACCTAAAGTTCTCACAAGAAATGGAATATTCATAATGATCTCAGAAATTAATTAGTTCCTTGAATTGACCTTATGGACTCGTCTATTAGCTCTTCCTCTACCTAAGATATTTCTTTCTTTAAGATATTATTTTTCTTTACTCTTAATTGCAAACTTTGAATCAATTTAAATTACTTCATAGTAGTTAGTAAATAATATTTTTAGTCGCTTCATTTGGACATCATCCAGAGATGTGTCTCTACTCGGTTAAGTCTTCTAGCCATTATCTATTAAATCTTCTATAGACAAAGATTTTGCTATAGAACTAAGCAATTACTGCTACGATCTCTGCTTTTTTGACATTGATATGTGGTATGTTTAAGTGTACAGAATATTTAGCAACCATGAAGCATTTATTATTTTTGTCAATATCTTGGATTGGAAACTCTAGAGGATTTTAGTACGGTGGTTTCACTCAGCCCTATGTCATATATCTAGATTCTTTTGGGTATAATTATTATAAACCCTAGTTGTTCCTCATTAATAGCTGACAGTAATCTTCCAAGAGGAGTGTTTTTTACTTTTAAATTAAGAAGCTATCATTTAGCTTTAATACGTGCATGCCAAGCCACCTTTTGATTCAGATGCGGTCCTGTGCATTTCATTGGTATACATTTGTTGTTATTGGTAACTTATGGGTCAACGTTTCCTTTTGGAGTGAAGGTTTTTGCACTATTTACCTTTATTCTTCATTAATATAACCATAATTGTAGTTGATTTTGCACACTTTTAGAATTTGGGTCAAATGCC